>OZ034803.1:64849387-65249735 GCA_964028335.1 Altica lythri | reverse complement strand
GGCCATAATTGGAAAAAAAGTACAACAAAATGAAGTTTATTCTTTAATTGTTTTCGACCTTCTAAACATGACTTACAATCTCCATATTCCGCGTAGAAAAACTTTTTAAAATGATTAACACGTGTGCTAAATTTCGTTAAGATCGTTTGGATAGTTTTTGCATAATTAGTTTGCAATCCAGTAAACTAGAAAAAAAATCGCAAATGAGCCTTATTTAGTGGTATGAAGTTTTTCAACTTCATACTAGGCCCTAGATAAAGCTCGCCAATTTTTTTACAAATAAAGGAAAGCTCAAACTTTTAAACGCTTTTTGTAAAATTAAAATCGGTACACTAGGAGAGCCTAGAATTTTTTTAAATTTTTTAAACATTTTTGGCTTATAAACAATTTGAATAACTTTACGAGCTGGAACTTATTAATTTCAAAACTTAAACACTTTAACCACATTAAAAGACGCTTCTATTAAAAAAAAGATACATTCGGATTACTGGTTGCCAACATATTGAAGGTCAATATTGGGCACATCCTGAAGGGATTCCAGCAAAAAATGGCTTCCCATGGGAAATGTCCATTCCAAAACAGATTCCGCCTACACTATACATACATGTTGATTATGTTATTTTAATTTTATCATAAAAAACGTTCATATTGTAAACATTTCATGAATTATAAAAACAATTTAAAAATTGATTTGGGAATATAACTCAACGTAAAAAATAGTGTTTGTGCAACATTTCAACATTTTTTGCGATAAAATTTAGAGATCAGATATCGCATTCATTTAAAAGAACACTGAATCTGACAATATATTAATCACACAGTTATTTCAAAAATTAAAAGTGTTCAATGAGTTTTAGTCAATAATTTTAAACTTACTTTTTTTATCATTGGGTGGTCGAGGTGCGTTAAAAATCTACAGCTTAAATTTTGAAAATGACAAATACCATAATCATCTGGTGCTGGAATTGCGGTTCCGTTTAGTGAAAAGTTTGGGCAAGCTACCCGCATGGCCTCATCATTCACTATTCCCAAAGGAATATTTTTAATATCACCTCCTACAGCACTCATAAAAATGCCTACTTGGATTATTGGAAATGTCAGAAGGAAAAATATACCACTAAAAACAATATTCTTCATTTAATTCATGGTTTTGCGCATATATTACATAAAATAATTTTGGAAACATCCCGTTGATACAATGAAAGAAGTAGGTATCAAAATATTGAATTTTCGTAAATAAGTAACACAGAGTTCATATATGGTGGATCCATACTAAATATTTGTTTCATATGACCTTCTTTCTACTTTTTATACATTTTCTTAGTTTTTACAAAAATTTTATTCTTTTAAATTACTTATATCTTGTTTTTCTTGTAGTTCTACATTAGCTGTTTTTTACTTATTTACACATTTTTTAACTTAAGTCATTTCTATAGCTAATGATATTCTATTTTGATAATTGACTTTAATTTTCTTCGTTTTCTTTGATCCTGTACTATAACTTATGATATTAAAAAAAACATTGATTTGATTCCAATGATCCTTTTATTTCTTTGGCTCGCTAATTTTCGGTTTGCTTTCATATTTATTCATACGATAAACACAAGAAATTATTCATTAAAACCAACCCATGAGAACTTTAATTTAACCAATAGGAAATAAGTTACGAGAAGATCATCAAACAAATACTTTTTTTAATTATAAATGTAATGTCTTTATTTTTGGTTTATTAAAAGATTATAAAACAAATTTTTACTTACGTTACATTTCGGTAGAATTGCTTGCAATTTTTATCTAATAGGGCTTTCATTCTACTTTTATTAAGAGCATTAGGTTTTGAAATTTTTTCTTTAGTTAATATCTGAAAAAATATATTTATAAGGCACCGTTTAGTTCGACAAATTACTAAGCTACAGGTTGCTAGCAGGGAAAGATTTTAATATCGCTACAAAAACAGCTTAAATAATTGGTCATTAACTGATCATAAATGGTCAAGTGATTACAATAATTGGTCAGCTTTTGGATTCTAAAAATTTTAAATTATAATTTTCAAGGACATTTAAAAACTTTTAGCACGCCAAATTAAAATTTAAGTCTGTGCAACAGAAAATTTCATTCGAAACAACCTAAAATTAATTGGTTAGTAACTCTCAACATTTGGTCATCATTGGTTTGGAAAAAATATAGAAAATAGAATGATGTCACGAAAACATCTTAATATTGCCTTGAAAAATAGATCATAAGTTGGTCATAAATGGTCAAGTGATAACAACAATTGATCACCTTTGGAATTCTAAAAATTTTAAATGTTAATTTTCAACGATACTCTAAAACTTTTAGCAACATAAATTCAAAATATAAGACTCTGCTACTGAAAATTTAAATTCTTTCCGTGCTAACAACCTGTAGCTCAAATTATTACATTATTAAATTATTATAGACATGCAGGAATTAATTGCTATTTATTACATACTAAGTAATTCTCAAACATTCAGAAAAATTAGATAACTTATCTATTTTTTGATCCAATACAATAAGTAGTAATAAGACTGGTTATGGTTACCAAATCGTGACACCAGGAATTTTGACCATCAATTTTTTTTCTTATGCTCTCCAAAGAAAATTCGAATATCGAATCAGGGTTGACCAATGTTATATATAAAGCATCAATTGATTACAGCATTTTTTAACACTTACATCAGTAGATCCGTGGCCCATTTCAAAAGTGGAAACTGTTGCCACACTGGTTGTAGACACGTTGTGGTCATTGGCAAGTACTGAGTTGTTCTGATCGTCGGTGATACGTTGAGAACTTAACACCGGTAGTTTTCCTTCTTCCTGTCTTTTGCTGAGGGTTAAAAATACATCTTCTAACGTTTCACTATTGAACAAAGTTAGAAGACGACTTGGAGATTCTTCTGCAAGTAGTTTGCCTTCACGCATGAGACCAATCTAAAATATAATGCATAAATCAAGAATTATAGTCTCTTTCAGGTATATTAGCTCCGTAAGTTGATAGAAAGTCCAACATTGCAAACCGGTCACTCAGTCGTTTGAGTTACTTATTCAGAGAGATTCGTGGAGTGTTTACTAAATCTAAGTACTCGTATTGAGGAAAATTGTAATGTGGGATTTTAAAAATTTACGGAGTTAGCTACAAAATAGTAGGTATAGTAACAAAAACAAAAAATATTTTTTATAAATTTAAAATATGTTTTATAACGGTCTATTACAAATTAATTCTTTTAATAAATTTATCATCGTAGTAATTTAATATAATAAAATTTTACTTGTTAGCGGGACCCAGTAGTACATTTGGTTTTATCATTTATCATTTTTATCGTTTAAAGCCTAGTTGAAGCTTTCACGATAAAGCTAAATGGACTCTCAGGGTTAAATTTATAAACTATTTGCAAAGCCATCATAAGATTTTCAAGGAGATTAGAGTCTGGATCTGGATCTGAAAAGGGCAGGGGTAAGCAGATGCTCTGCCAGCACCGAGGCCACATATGGCCCATTATACATCCTCCCATGTGTAGGGATATCCACAACTCATGCTGTCATCAGGCCTACAGATTTAAAATAGGTGATGAGCGTCCCAAAGGGGGATCTCCCTGACATCGGCTGGTATAAGCCAGTACTCGTCCAATACGGATCTTCTGATTTCAGAAAAAGCACAGTAGTCATACATTATATGCTCTACTGTTTCCTCTTCTTGTTCGCAGCATCTGCATAGTGGTGATTCTGCTAATTTCATCCTAAAAAGATGTTGTCGCAATAGGCAGTGACTTGTTAAGATTCCCACTCTCTGGCCAGTCTACAGTTCGTTGTTTTATCCCAGCAATGTATAACATTGTATAAGTTTTGGTGAGAGTGCTGTTTGATAAGGTCCACGACAGCGAACATTGTTAGTAGATGGGCGAGGGCTAACATATTTGTACTGCCTGTCAGAGTGGTATCACCTTTATCGATTCCCTCTACAGACTGTCCCTATGGGTGCCAGTCCCTACAGTGGGTTCGATACCAACCGTGCGAAAACGTACCATGTTCATCAATGCGACCTCCTTAACAAATGTATCAAGGGGGGCGGGACCGAGCACGACTTCCATTGCGCTGGTCGGTATGTTCGCATGGCTCCTGTTACGAGAAGGCATGCTGATCTTTGGATTTGGTTTAATTTTCTGACAGCTGTCGTTTGTTTTACTTTAAGTTACCACACGACAGTACCATGTGTTAGTATAGGTCTTATGATTGCCGTGTAGATCCACGGGTATAATCCCTAGGTCTGTTCTATAGGTCGGCGGCATTGCTTATAAGATATAAATGCTTTTTTAACTCTGCTTTCTATGTGTGAGTTCCACGTCAGCTTGCTGTCAAGGATAACACCTAAGTATTTCAGTTCTGTAGCAAAGCTTCATTTAACGTTGAGTAGACTAGGTGCTTTAAAGCCTCCAGGTTTCTCTTTCTTCGTGAAAAGAATCATTTCTGACTTTTTGGAATTAATTGCTGTTTACACCATATCCCTAAAACTTTGGGAGCCACTCGCATTCTGTCGCATAGGGCATAGGGTGCTTTCAAACTTTCCTGTTGGCAGAATTACAATGTCATCGCGTAGGCTACTGTATAGATTTTGTCATGTTCATTGAGGCGGTGAATTAGGCTGTCTAGAACAATGTTCCACAGAAGAGGTGATAAACTCCTCTTTGTGGACCGCCCCTCGTAACCTTTCCTCATATCTTGACGACATTTACAGTTATTTCTATTGCACACATGGAGAGCATGCTGAGAATCCATCCGCTTACTGTTGTAGGTACATTCCGGGTAGTAAGCGAGTGCAATAGTTTAGGGAACGTGGTTTTTTTGAAAGCTCCCTCGATATCTATAAACACACCCAGAATGGACTCTTTCCTGTTCAACGGTCGCTCGATATGACGAACCTCATAATGTAGAGCCGTATCAGTGGATTTTCCTGTTATATATGCATGTTGATTGGGATGTAATGGTTTGGTGTTAATCCCTGTATCAAGTGGATAAGTCTGCAAAATCCTTTTGACTCTAAAATACCTGAAAATTATCTTAAACAATGAGCTTCTGGATTGGCTCCCTAGGTTTACTCCAGCTCTCTTTATGATTGGTATTTTTTCAAATCGTTGGATGATTCCAAAACAGGATAATTCAGTAGAGGTTTACGTTACTCCCCAAATATCCGAAAAATAAATTGCGAAGGAATATGACTTGTCGAACATCTGTAATGAATAGTTTTCGTAATGGTTATGTGGATCCGGCAACATAAACTTCAAAATATTAACGCACGTAATACATGGTCAAGTAATAAAATAATGGAATTTTTCTCTAATTTACTTGTAAATGACTCGTTTTAATAAAAATAAATGTTTAAAATATCACTGGTTTTCGTAAGTAAGTAATTTTGTAAGTAGTATTTTTTATTAATTATTTTTTGATTCATCGCTCGTGTTCTACTTAGACATTTAACTTGCTACTAAAAGCTTTTTCTGGTTAGATATTACGACATTTTTATCTAGTAGTTCGTTATTGTGAAATGGACTTTTTAAGTAAAAAGTGATTTTAATGAAAATTATTGTACCTTGTTTGCTTGCCTGCATTCTTCAATGTAGTGGGTTGTAATAATCACAGATGTATTCTCCTTTTTCGTAATTTCTACTAGGTGATTCCATATTCTAAAATTATAAGTATTAAAAAATGAATAAAAAAAATTGTTTGTAGATATATTGTTATGAACATTTTTTTTACTATGTTATAAAAATAATTTTGATGGAATAACTGATATTAAATTAATAAATCATAATAAAATTTGGATAATATTTAAAAGAAAATTCAAATTTAAAAATATGAAAGAAACCAAATTTCACAAAAATCAATAAATTATAATATTAAACAAATGATGTACATGTTATCATTAAATCAAAACACAAAATGAAACTGTCGAATATATAGAACCGAATGTTCAATTTTTAATTTAATTATTAATGATAACTAGTTTTTCCAAAAGCTGTATCCAGTTTAATCAAATTAATGAATTAACAATGGTAAAATTCCGATGTTCTCCAGTAACTCCACGTAAGATATGTGGTATTGATCCAGAATTATTTGGTAAAAAAGTACCCAGTTAGGGATTTTGATCCAGCCAGGCATCTGACATGTTTTGCATTTTCAATTACTAAAACCTATAAGTTTCCTATAGTGGGTTTGGTGAACTTTTTTAATTATTAACAATTTAAGTAAAAAAATGAACCGTTTGAATTCTTTTTCGCACCAGTAAAACGTAAAGGATTTTGGACAAAATTTTAGGTAATTATCTGATAAAGCACGTTTAAAGCTTTAAAATGCAGTGCCTACTTATTTATTCCTAAAAAATGTTAAATAAGTACGAATTTTTGAAATGGCGTGGAAAGTTGGTTCTTGTAGTTGTAAAAATATGGTCAAAATTTTAGAGCGATTCATCAATTAGTTTAAAAGTTATTTAAACTGTTTATCCCAAACATCTTTTATTTTACTAAAATAAGTCAGAAAAAAATACGCATGTTTATCATATGCAAGAGGAAGAGTTATTCTATTAATATAATTGAAAAAATGGTAAAATACATTTTAAATAATGTAAAAGTCAAATCCAATTATGTGCTTATAAAAAATTTAAATAACTTTTTTGCTATGATAAGAAACATGAGCATTTAGGAATTGAAGAAATATTTAATACAATATACAATAATTCTAAAAAGTTTATCATGCATAATAGAAGTATAAAGGCGGAAACATACTATTAAAACGTGACACGACGCCACGCATGTTAGTCCATATATTTATATTGCGGCGTGTGGTCACATAGCGTGTTGTATATGTGCTTCTAACTGTATTAAATATATGGAATTGAGAGGTACTAACATGCGTCGGGTGGCGTGGCGTCGTGTCACGTTTTGATAGTATGTTTCCGCCTTAATAATCTATATATATATAAAAATGAATGTTTGTCTGTATGTACTCAATGAACTCAAAAACTACTGGACCGATTATTATGAAAATTGGTATGTATATGTATTTTTCCACGGAGAAGGTTTGTATGATATGCTCATTGATGCCACTCGCCACCAGGTGGCGCTGCAGAGTAGCAACTTCTGTCCCGTTCAACCGATTGTCATGAAAATTGGTATGTATATGTATTTTTCCACGGAGAAGATTTGTATGATATGCTCATTGATGCCACTCCCACTAGGTGGCGCTGCAGAGTAGCAACTTCTGCTCCGTTTAACCGATTGTCACGAAAATCAGTATGATGATGTATTTTTAATGGGTAAGATGAATATGATATTCGTATTAATGGAAGTTACCTCCAGATGGCGCTTCCATGTATCAAGTTCAATACTGTTTTTAATAGATATCTATACGAATTCGTACAAATAAAAGTTCTTAAAATATATTGTTCGTGCGATAAGTAAAACAAAACTATAAACTTTCTTTCCTTCCCTATCTCTTCTTCTTTTTTATTTTTCTCAAATTTATTTTATTAGTTGATGGCGTAGCAACGCGCGCCTTGTACAGCTAGTATTACAATAAAAAAAAGGGAATATTAAAACAACATGGAAAAGAAAAGACTTCATTGAGGTTTTAATTACACAATCTTACTTGAGAATTTCCTATTTTTCCATTGTAAATTTTAATGGGTTTTAGAATGCTTTTGCCGAAACTAATTATAATTAACATTTGAATTTAATTTTTCGTTGGATTTGATATCAAAAATACATAAATATAAATTTTAAAATAAAAAATCGACAATCTTTATAAAATAACTAGCTGTACCCGGCGCGCGTTGCTACGCCAATAACTAAAATAAATTTAAGAAAAAAAAGAGGAGAAGAGATAGAGAAGGAAAGAAAGTGTATAGTTTTGTTTTACTTATCGCACCAAAAATATATTTTTCGAACTTATATTTATACGAATTTGTATAGATATCTATTAATCACTATTGAATTTGATACATGGAAGCGCCATCTAGTGGTAACTACAATTAATACGAATATCATATTTATCTTACCCATTAAAAATACATCATCATACCGATTTTCATGACAATCGGTTGAACGGGGCAGAAGTTATTACTCTGCAACGCCACCTGGTGGCTAGTGGCATCAATGAGCATATCATACAAATCTTCTCCGTGGAAAAATACATATACATACCAATTTTCAAGACAATCGGTTGAACGGGACAGAAGTTGCTACTCTGCAGCGCCACCTGGTGGCGAGTGGCATCAATGAGCATATCATACAAACCTTCTACGTGGAAAAATACATATACATACCAATTTTTATGACAATCGGTTGAACGGGGCAGAAGTTGCTACTTTGCAGCGCCACCTGGTGGCGAGTGGCATCAATGAGCATATCATACAAATCTTCTCCGTGGAAAAATACATGTACATACCAATTTTCATGACAATCGGTTGAACGGGGCAGAAGTTGCTACTCTGCAGCGCCACCTGGTGGCGAGTGACATCAATGTACATATCACACAAACCTTCTCCGTGGAAAATTACATATGTATACCAATTTTCATAATAATCGGTCCAGTAGTTTTTGAGTTCATTGAGTACATACAGACATACATACATACATACATACAGACAAACATTCATTTTTATATATATAGATTATATATATTTTTTATTTTTAAAATATTTATTCATATTTAGGTAACATCGGAGGACTATATTAAGGACGTTCACAACTTGGTCACATACTAGTTTGCTCCGGCGGTCAGATTTTATAATCCCTTTTAAAATCTTGTATCGATAAGGGCTTTCCGAACAGTACCAATAATTTATAATTCTAGGATTTGAAAACTGGTATATATAAACAGACTTTTTAACTACAGCTAACTTTGATTGCCATCTGGATATGATTGCATTTTTTAAAATTGGGGTTAGGTCTGTATGGACTATATTGATACCGGTAGCTGTTCACTGACTACTTTTTTTACCAAGCTATCGGCTGACTCGTTACCCTTTATCCCAATGTGAAATGGTGTCCAAAGGAAGACAATTTTTGCATTGTTTTGTTAGGAAACATCGATCTGAGTTTTAATTTTAATTAGAAATGGGTGTCCGGGAGTTCCGGGAGGACGGACTTTTTTTTCGGAAATTTCCTTCTCTTTAACGAGCTTTTTTCAAAATTGCTTAAATATTAATATTTTTCGAGTTATTAACAAAAACATAAACATCTGTTTTTTTTTCATCTTATTTTGTTAATAACAATTGTAATTTTTTGCCTGCATACTTTTCCTTCAAAAACATTTTTCTAGAGGTGATTCCGAATTCAATGAGCTATCGCTCATATTTTTAGGACCTTTATTTTAATTTTTCACGTTTTTGAAGATGTTGACTAGAGTACCTAATATCAAGAGATTTTATTGCACCTAAAGAATCAGATATAATAAGCCATTCTTTTGAGTGTTTATGCAACAAGTGCTTTCAATAGAGCAAATAATTCAGCTGTATATATCAAGGTACAACTAGGCAAGCGGAGTTTAAAATGGTTTTCCAGAGTAGTAAATGCGGCTCCAACTCCATATTCGGAAGAGGAAGCATCAGTGTATATACCTACATTGATACGTATTATAGGATGATAATGTTTGTTGAAACAGCTGCTTGTACATCGTTATAAGAGTTTAAGATTTCTTGTTCATAGGTAAAGTTGTGTTGGTAAGAGGAATTTAATTTTGAACAAATGTGTGGTTTCGGGTAAGGTAAGATTAAATTCGAAGAGGATTCGGTTTAATCGTTCATAAATCGGAAAGAAAATCACTTTGTTTTCGGTGATTAAATATCTCTTGAAATCTTCTTACAAAGACATGAAACTGTACTGGATTTTCTGGATGTGATGATATTTTAACTGCGTAATTTCGGCAATTATTGAGCGAATGTTCACCAGATTCACAATTCAAACTATTAACTCTTGTTTGTATACTGGAATAATTATCGAACACGTTTTTAGTCCATATAAAATTAAATAAATTTAGAATGATATCTTTTGCTTTCTGTGGTAGGTGTTAAATAAAAATAGACGGAATACTGTCTGGGCCTGGAGAAGAATTTTTGGTAGACGTCTACCTGTTCTTCCATTGTTGGTGGAATGTTCAATGAAAAGGGATCGTCATTATAAGTGATTTGATGTGATTCTATGCTTTATTTTAGTGTTTAAAATTGACCGGTATATTTAAAGTTGGTTGAAGATTGCTTATAGTGGTTAGCTAACGTTTCTGCAATCGGCTGAGGTTCAGAAATAGTTGTATTGTTGTATTCTAGATATTGAATAGTTCTTGTTATACTGCTACCTGATATTCTTACTATCATGTTCCATACTTTAGACATAGGTGTATTATTATTTAATTCTGAAACGTATTTAATTCACGTTTCATGTTGACTTTTTTTGAAGATATATCATGTTTTTGCTCTTAGTCTTTTGTACTTAATTTTAGTTTGATGATTTTTTTTGTGTAGGTATATATTGAATGCTGCTTTAGGTTGCTTTAGAGTGTTTCACATTCAGTATTCTACCAGGAAACTGATTGATGTTTTCTGATGTATGAGGGCTTTCCTATCGCTTTTCAGCGGATTGGACAATTATATTACAAATTGTATCAAGATGTTCAATTATGTTTCAAATTATTGGGGACAATTTAATATTATTTAGTTGGATATTAAGGACGAAAATAGTTCCAATGAGCATTATGAAGATTCTATCTAGGATTAGAAAGGGGGGATTTAATAAATGCAAAATTTTTTAATAAAATTAGAAAGTGATTGCTGTTATAGGTATAAGAAAGAACATCCCAGATAAGGGTAGAAGAGATTATAGGATCACAAGGGGGATAGCCCTATAGCAGATTATTCTCGTTCAGTATGGACAGGTTGGAATTATTGATGACTGTCTCGATATTGTAGCCTAAAGGAGTATTTTTATCAAATATTATTGTCTATTCAAGGATATCAAACTTAACAAAGGACAACAAAAAAGTAATGTAACTGTCAATTTTTTTCCACGTATGTCTTGACTTTTATTATTTTCGCAGATGATTTTGTTTTTTTTATGGAATAAAAAATAAAATCTGAAGAATCCAAAAGGTACATTAAATTACTAAAAACTTTAAAGATTGGTCAACTTGCTTTTCTTCAAACAATTTGATGAATTTTGATATAAGTGTAATACCGGTATTAAATCTAAAATTTTATCGTAAATAAGTTTTAGCAGTAAATTCATGAGTTTATATCACTTAATTATTTGAGGACAAGTAGGTTGACCAACCGTTAAAGAACACACATACAAAGGCGCGCGCGCCCACACACTCACTCGCACGACTTGGAAATAACAATTAAATGATAATAAGAAAAAAATCAGACAAACGTGTAATAAAAAATTCGAAAAGAGGTTGACCTTAAAGGCCATCCTTGCAACTTCCCGCTAGTTTTAACCGCAAAGCTATAGTCACGTAACGTATTTTGACGTTTTTGACTTTTTTTGAAATGTTTAAAAAGCCATAACTTTTTAACGCGTTATTCGATTTCGATGTTCAAGATGGCATTCGACGCAGTTTTTTGAGACCTAAAAACATTACCGGGAGTGCAAAATCGGTTCGTCAAAAAATCTCTAAGTTATTGAAAAAAAAACATTTTTTTGAAATTTTTCGACAACGATATCTCACGAACGAATCAACCGATTTTAATTTGCAAAACGGCATTCGACGTGGCTTTTTAAGCTTAAGAGCTGATTAGGTTATGAAATTGATCGATGCAATAGCCAAAAAGATATGCCCAAAAAACATCATTTTTACCAATTGTTTTTTTCGGTTATTTTGAAATTTCTCGAAATCTACCGGCTCGAATCGGTTCAAACTTACAGGGAATCTAAGTTAGATGGAATTCTTTGGAATGCTTTTTATTTCATTCCGATCGGTCAAGCCGTTCAAAAGTTATAAGAGGTTTACATACATCCACACACACACACACACACATCCACACGTACATACAGACATACAGACACCCTCGTAAAAATAGTCAGGGGAGGTTCGTAAGACCTCAAAACGTTGAGATCCGATGAAAACTCGATTTTCGAAAAACGGGGTGAAACCAATAACTTCCCGATTTTAAAAAAATTTTTAATTTTTTTTAGCGGGAAGTTAAAAATTGACAACAACCATACTTTTTTTATTGTGTTTTGTTATTACGATAATATCTGATGATTTGAAGAAAATTTGAATATGTTCTAATTTCAAAACATAGATGAAAAGTTTGACGAAAATACAAAATTGCCTATGAAATAATGATCTTGAATAAATTCATGAATTTGTTGGTCAAACTCATGTACAATCTGCCCAATTTCACTTTAGCTGTGATAGGTATGCGCAAATGAAGAAGAGAGAGCATCGCAACAGAGCCAGAAGACGTTGTCTAGGGACCGACAATCTGAGCGTCTCCCCACCTTGGTTCATGATAAACCAGTGCGCATCTCAACGTCAGAGCTAAAGTGAAATTGGGCAGATTGTACTATAAAATTAAAGATGTAATACAGATATTACATAAAAAATATACGATTTGTCTAAAATTTGAATTTGTTATAGTTTGATACAAAGAAATAAAATTCAAATTTATTCAGATTTTTTACGGTTTACTTTGGCAAATATAAAAATGCAAATTTGATCTTTAACATTTGATCTTTCAAACAGGATAAACAATTTTTAATTTTTTTAGCTTTAATCGTACTACGTTTATAAAGGATAGTTTTTCTTAAAATGAATGTCATTTACCACATAGCTTTTCAATACATAGCAAAATACCGTTTTAAAATTTGTCTATGTGGGCAGGCTAATTGGACGTGTGTGCGAAAAATGTGTGTGTGCGATTTAAATCAATTAATACATATTTTTTAAATACTTTGAAGACTATATAGGTAACTATTTCGCTAGCGGTACCAGTTTTATTCCCGCTCCCCTAAGATGCATACTCCGCAGAGAGATTTGTGAACGTCCTTTAAAGAAAAAACAAATAAATTAAAATAATTTAAGACCTGGCTCTTAATACTGGATCCACTCCAACAGTTGGCTCATCCATAATTAATAATTCGGGTTTATGGACTAAAGATGCAGCTAGGGAAACTCTTCTTTGCTGCCCTCCACTACAGTTTTTTAAATACCTGGAATTTAATAAACATTTATTTATGCTTATTTAAGAAAAATCAATCCGATAAGTTTAATTAAAAGTTTACTCAAAATGGAATCATTGTTCATTCCTACCTGTCATCAGGCGGCAATTCTAGAAGTGTGTGTAAATTTTTGTAGCGCTCTGCAATCAGGCTTTCATTCATAGATAGGATTCTACCAAAATAATACACTGCATCCTTGACGGTAAACTCACCAACCAGGGCAATATCCTGTAAATAAATTTATAAGCTTTAAAAGCTGGAGCAGAAAAGTTAAAGATGATACAGGCCCAATTAGAATTTTGGATGTATTTTTGCCGCCCAATAATTTTATGCTTGCGGTACAGCTTGTTTGGTAACAAAAAGAATTTGAAGTCTATAATTAGTCTGCTAAAACGTACTAATTCTTAAATCTAATGTACGCTTAATCATTCATGATCAATATTAGCAAAATAATTAATTTTATCTATTTTTCTTTTATAGATAGCACGTGTAATCAATTTGTGATAGTTACCGTACATAAAGTAATTGCAAAAAATAATAAAAACGTTTTAAAAAATAAAATTTGATGAAATAAATAGATTTTTTAAAATGCAAAAAAAATTCAAATAGAATTACGTTCGTAATATAATTAAGAAGGTTTCGAATACCTACTTATTTTTTGGATACCTATAGCAAAAATACAATCAATAATGTTTCAAACCGTAAACTTAATTGTATGGTTGAAATACCAATGTTCAAACATTTTTGAAGCTTATCTTCTTCTGTGACATTTTGGTGTATGGATTGAAGGTAGAAGGACCGACATTCTTGCACTAAAGGAAAAAGTGCATAAAAAATTGGATAAATCCTGAAAAACTCGTGAAAAATTCAAAATGGTCGTGAAAAAATCGTAAAAACCAAAAATAAAAATAATTACAGAGAAATCTTGTCACACACAAAAATGTGCCGTCAGCGATGTTATTGTAAAATTTTTGACTCTTTCTGGTTGTAATTTTAATAATATTTCCTTAGATAATTTATTTATTGCGAGCATCTAAAAAATGGGTTATATTTTATTAATACTAAGCAAAATCAAGTTTTATTTTTAGCCAAACATAATTTTTTAAGTTATACTTCTATTCGTGCGCCCGGCGTGTAAAATTTAAAAGATGAAATATTTACCACATATTATTAGTCATAACTATAAGTCCTTTCAATACCGAACATTCAGTACATTGAAAAGACATAAATATACACAAAACAGTCTGAGCTAATGTTTTAGTATCATAGTGACATATCACATTGGTTTGACAGATTATTTTATTTTTCTGCCACGTAAGTATGAAAATTAAATTTAGTATTTCTTATTATAATATAAATAATAATATTCAGTAATGAGTATTGTATTGTAGTCTATAGTACCGTCACATGGTTGCAGTATGCGTTTTATTATATCCTCCACTATTCCTTTGAGGTTTTTGGCATCATAAACAGAGTTTTTAAGAAATGTATTTCAGTTAACTTTTTTGGAAATTATAATGTATTTTATTAATATTCTACCATTGTTTCCATAAAATTATTATAAGTATCCTTTCTTTCATCGCATTATATATGCGTATAGGTTACTTCTTCGGGAATTTTCGAGTTTAACTTTTTATGACTTGGCATGAATACTTGGTGCAAGGGATCAACAAATACCTTCGTGACTTCTTCTTGAAGTTTCGCTATTTAATGCTAGTTTAATATCAATCTCGTTCTTCGATCTTTCTCTATTAAAGAGGCTTCCTCACCTTGTTCCCAACCTATACGCTAGTCAAAATATTTGATACTGCACTCGTTGGCGGCACTGATTAACCTTATACTTTATACAGTTTTTAGTTGATAATATGTACACACGATATATGTTTTCGCAATAAATATTTTTAGATTTTGATCGATAAGCGAAACTTTGTAATATACTATTGGAAAGATGAACAGTTTTATTATACGATGTGATTTTTTTGACTGTACATTGCATTTTAACCTATAAAATGGACACGGAAGTTCGGATTTATAGGATAGTAGGTCCATGCTTTAAGCATATAATGATTTTGCTTAATCATTCCCATAGAAGTTTCTAAGACCGGGCGCGCGTATAGAAGTATAACTTCTAACGGACTGCCACACCCTTTTTTTTATTATCAACAAAATAAGGGTCGGTTTTTACAGCTGCGTTAAGAATTGATTTACTCTCAATACAATGGAAAAATCATAGAAACTGATTCTACTTGATTGTAAATTCCATAAAAGATTGATTTTTGATTATTCGTTTGTATTAAGGGTTTATCCAAATTTATCCAAAGAGGTCTACCCGAGTTATTAAACTATAAACTTTATTGGATAAGTTCCAGCCATTTTGTGGAAGAAAAGGAAATTAACTTTAATACTGAATTTCGTCCAACCTTTTGGAAATTGGAAGGAAACTCATACCTGTAGGCTGTAGGTATAATCGACACCGATACATATGAGTCAATACAAGGGTTTCCGAAGATTAATGAGTTAATAGAATAATTAATTTAAGTATTCCCATTTGATATAATATTCATTTTTCAATATATTTATTAATTTAATTGCCTAATTGTTAGAGTATAACTTGTTTAGTTTGTACTTTGGCGCCCTTAATTACATGTTTGGAGGAGACTGGTAAAACTCTGAAAAAGTAACCGACATCTTATTTAGCCCTTTAAGACGTTTTAACGTTACAAATCTGGTGCCCAACGTTACAATATTCAAGATGGAATTGTAGGACGATCATGGAAAGATTCGGACAAAAGAAATGTTAAAAAAAAAATGAAAACAAGATATATTGTTCCACTTGCAGGATGTAAAGAAGCTTTTATTCTAGGAGCGAAACCAAGTATACCTTAAATAGGAACAACTACGTTTATCATGGGAAAATTAATAGTGAGAACTTTATGCAAGGGTTTAAACATCAGTACTACCTAAAGAAGACATCATTATTATGGACAACAGTTCTTATCCTTCAACGCAATTAAACAAAATTCACAAAATAATTAAGAACTTTAAAAACTGGGAACTTCGGAAATCAACCAGTTTCGGGTATAGAATAATATAACTACGTTAATTATTTACTTGCGGCATGTAGCCCACTCTAGGTCCAGGAACGCCACTTCCAGCTTCACCGGGTTTCCCACCCAAAACCCAAATTTCTCCACCATCTATTCTTTTACGGCCAACTATGCAGCTCAGTAAAGTGGTCTTTCCACATCCACTAGCACCAAGAAGACCATATCTGAAATAACAAGGTAATTTACTTAACTACACTAATATTTTTTATGGACAGAGAATAAGTTAATTGGCATAAATATTTCTTAAGTAGAATATACATACAAAAAAAATCGATTTTAGATTAAGTAGGTACATTTTGTCAAAAATAGTATGAAATAATACTATGGAATATGAACTTTACCAACCATTAAAAATGCTTTTTCAATATGCTCAGATACATTTAAAAAATACACTTCTCCAAAAAATTAACGCTCCACCCAAAAATTATAAAATATTTTGTTTTCTTTTATAAGAATCTCAATTAAAAAATATTCTTTGTATACACTGTTTCTTTTAGTGCTTAAACTTATCGATATTTTTTTTCAAAGTTTCTTTTTTTGCAAAAACAATATGCGAAAACTAAGAAATAAAGCAAATTAGTTCCTAAGTGTATGGAAAGAATTGTGTTTCTTTAATTATTGTTCTTAACAATACTTATTAATTTTGTTTAGTATGTAACGCCAAAATCGTAATTTGACTCGCGATCCATGCTCCCAAGCCGTACTATTACGCAAATATGGTTGGAGCTACAGAAGAATAGGTCGTCAATTTAATGTGAATTATACAACCATCTCTCGAGTACTACAAACGTTTCTGGAGACAGGAGATCATGCTCGCTAAGCAGGCAAAGAAGAAATCGAATCACAACACCAATCCAGGATCGATTTTTAAAAATTTCTGATCTTAGGCAGCGATTTGTGACCTGGCATAGCCTAAAAATTCAACTACGAGAGGTACATGGTCTACAGGTTAGTGCCGAAACTTTTCGATTACGCTTAGGAGATGCTAATCTAAGATCTAGAATTGCTGCCCGGGGTCGTCTACTAAACGTACACCACTAAAGAGAAAGACTACGTTTTGGTAGAGAACACCAAAATTGCGTTGAGGCTGACTGGGAACGTGTGCTCTTTACAAATGAGTCCAGATATTGTAGTCAGTGTAACTTTTCACACACCTCGTTATTGTGGAGGAGAATCCATTATGGTTTGGGGAGGTATCTCTTTAAATGGACGCACGGACCTAGTCATAAATAATGGAAACATGACAGCTGACAGGTACATACATGATATCTTACAAGAACATTTAGTACCTTTTGGCCCATATATTGGCGATAATTTCTTGTTAATGCATGATAACGTCAGGTCGCATGCGTTCCAAGAAATTACCTCAAAGAAGTTGAAATTAATAGTATAGAATCCTATAGAAAACTTATGGGATATTCTTAACAGGCCATTGAGAGCAGAACAAATCATATTCCAGAACCTTGCTTTGCTTTATTGAATACCTATAATAATTGTTGTTATTTAAAAATGTGAGATCTTAAAGAAGGTTAGATTTGACTTGGCCAGTTTTTATTAAATCAGTCATTTTATAAGTTATTCAACATATATTTTTAAATTCTTATAAAAACTGGCCAAGTCAAATCTAACCTTCTTTAAGATCTCACATTTTTTAATAACAACAATTATTATAGGTATTCAATAAAGCAAAGAAATAGAGTTTAATATTTGTTCATAATGTTATTTTGTTCCTATAAATACATATTTGGATTTTGCATATAACTTGGCACTCATTTAGATCTCCATTCTTTTTGCGGCGAAGCCCACAGCCAAGCATTATTTTTGTATTGAACTTGGCTCTCCTTTTTTACATTTATGTTTTTGGTGGGATATCATTACTTTTTGTAAAGAAAACTAGACAGGTATTGAGATTTAATGTTTTTTCTTGCGCTTCCGCTGCATGGTTATATTTTTTAAGCTATTGTTTACATTCTCTTGAATGTTAGAGACAATAGTGCGCATTGCCCATTCATTATCTGCTTCCTGTTTATAATTAAATTAGCTAAGTCTGGGCGATATAACGATCTCAGGCGGTTATATTCTACTATTGAACTATTTTGTGTCTTAATTTGACTAGGGTCTAGATTAATAAGGTGTAGGTACTCGGTCTAGTGTTTTAACTCTGGAGAGCGCAACGTAGGCCTGTCCTTTGCTATATAAAAATCGAAGTGTCTATGTCAAGAAGAGCGCTGTCCAGACTAAGTCCTTGTGATTTGTGGATGGTAAAAGCGTAAGCCAAGCAAATAGGGAACTGTTCCCGGTGAACATATGCATTATTTAATATATGAACCTTAGTCTTGACACGTTCTAGTTCATAAGTTAAATTATTGAATTTGATAATAATTTTACGTGCACTATTATTTCTATCAACATACCAGTTTATTTTCTCTATAATTCCAATAGAGCCGTTCACTAGCCCTTTAATAACATGTATATTCCTACGCAACATAACTCGCGCACCCAATTTGATCGTGATAACGTTTTCTAATCCAGCGGTTAATGATGAATTATCCTCGTTCTTTTTCAGCACTTCCTTTGCTCGCTTGTTTAAATACCGTGGACAGTCTATTTCATCGATTGAATTCAATTTAATTTGCGCGCCGCCGACGACACACCGTTTGTTTAGCGCGTATTTAAGTTTTTTGTGTGGGGACACCACATATTTTTTGACTTAACTTTATTTTTATATTTCTGTTATATAGTAAATATAGCAATATACATACATATATTGGGATAGTTTCAAATACCTGCTTGTAACGGTTCCAACGCTACAATTAAAAAAATTGTTTTGTATGGGGACACCCCCTATTTTTTAACTTTTTTTTTATTTTTAGAATTTTTCCTACGCTTACATACAATTACCGAGCTGGATTCCAAATTTCACCCTCCTAGGTCATCTGGAAGTAAGTTAGGTTTAGGTACATACTTATGTCAGTCAGTCAGTCAGTGCTAAAATTTAAGACTTTTTGACCTTCATATCTTTATAACCGTTTAAGCTAGCTTCATGAAATTTGGGCTCCTAGATGTCCTTATGGATATAATTAAACACACGTAGTTTTATGTGTTTACGTTAAAGAGGTTTTGAGTTATAGAAGCGTCAAAAGTGGCACCAAGTGGTTCGTGTAATATTACACTTGGC
The DNA here is from genome assembly GCA_964028335.1 of Altica lythri. Taxonomy (NCBI): domain Eukaryota; kingdom Metazoa; phylum Arthropoda; class Insecta; order Coleoptera; family Chrysomelidae; genus Altica; species Altica lythri. Next base: position 65,230,221 of record OZ034803.1, on the reverse strand, counting down.
GCTGGCTAGCCAGTTCCTTTGCTTGAACTAGATCTGTCTAGATCTGGGAGGAACTGGACCAAAATGAAATAAGGCGGCTTATCTTAAGTATGGGTCAACGTTGTCAGGACATTATTCGTGCAAGAGGTGGAAATACTCGATTTTGAGAACTTTTTTTTTCATTTTTTAGTTTCTTTTAATATTATTGTCAATTTCAAATCGTTTTATTTTTTCTAGATTTTGTATCTAACTTTAAATGATGTTTTATCATTACAATAATTATAGTAATAAAATAGGAAAGGTTTGTTTGTTTGTTTGTTTGTTTGTTTGTTTGAAATGAATAGGCTCCGAAACTACTGGACCGATTTCAAAAATTCTTTTACCGTTGGCAAGCTACACTATTCCCGAGTGACATAGGCTATGTTTTATTTTCAAAAAAAATAGGGATCCTTAATAAAATGCCATTAATATAACCAAAAATGACCTTAAAACCCTTACATCGCGTGCGCTGAGAATACTATCCTCAAGGTTAAACCTTCCCATTAGTAGGGATCGGTTTTTCTCATGGCCAACCGCCTAAGGCGGGTCGAGCACCTGAAAATCAATTTATTTTGTTGCCAGAAAATAAAACAACATGTAATATTGTTTACAGGGAACCGTTGACCCAATATATTTAGTGGCTTTTGTTATTTTTCTTTAATCCCCGTGCAAAGCCGGGGCGGGCTGCTAGTTATAAATAAAACCAATTTTGTAAGTGGTGCGTTAATTTTTTGGAGAAGTGTATTTAGTTTTTTTGTACTATGCTATAAGATTGTTAAATAACGGATGGGTACTGTTAAAATTCTAGTCCTTCAGATGTACAAAAGACACATCATTGAACTATAGTTGTCGATTCGGCAAGTTCATTTTCAACACTTTTATTATTCAGATTCATCTACTACAGAATAGCCCGAATTTATAGACAACCCTCAATCATACGTTTAGATATAATTTTGTGTTATATATACGGGGAAACCTCACAATGCGTGATTGCTGTTTAATATAAAAAAAAATGGTTTGAATTTAATACTTACATTATTCCTCTTTCTACTTTCATACTGAGTTGTTGCAGAATTTCCTTTGCCCCATACTTCTTTACTACATTGTTCACATAAACGGCATAGTCTTCGTGCATTTTCTAAAATAAAAACAATTTATTATCAAAACTATTAGAATCGGATCGCACCTATTTTTTTTTTATAATTCACATCATTCGAACTCGCTCTAACAACTCAGCTATGAATGCTTAGCCATCAAATCGCTTATCGGTCATTAAATTCTACTCCTGCCACATATGGAACTTACTCACTTTCTCCCTAAGCACATATAGCATGATATTAATGAGAGAGAGACTTTGTCAAATAAACAATTGAGACAACTAACTCTAAGTCTTTTTTTGTGCCTTGTCTTATATTTTTATTTGGTTAGGAGACCGGAACCATGTATTAATTAGTAAACGATTATTTTAGCTATCTCTCATGGGAGTAGAATATTGTTGTTGACGTTATTTGTCGACCTTCTTGGTCTAATTTAATGACTTTCTTTGATTCTATTGAGGAGGATTTTTCTGACATATTAAATTTTATCTACAATTTCTTATTCATATAAAAATACTTTGGATGTTCTGGGTCTGCAGCGGTTGGTTTATGAGATCACTATGATCACTTTGAATTCCGCCTCTTATAGACCACATTCACGTGTCTAATGATTTTTTGATAGTCCATTCTTGTTTGCATAATATCCACATTATTAGTGACCACAATAGTATATTGTAATACAAGTGTTACAATGACAGAGGTTTGTAGTACGAGTTCAGTTTGTGAAACGAACCGCGAAGCGGTGAGTTTCGCAAAGAACGAGTACTACAAACCGTCATTGTAATTCGAGTGTTACAGACTATTTTTTATAATGAACTTTTAAAAGTACAAAAAAATAAATAAAATGAGGTTTTCGAAATATTTATTTATGTTGGCAATCTTGACAGTTTTGACACTTGTCAGTTTTAATGATTTTAAATTAGAATGTTTGTCAAATTTGTATAAAATATTCCGAATTTAGCAGTAACGCTAATAATGTAGTTAATAATTTACTACAACATACTTCTTGATTTACTACCTGAACTCTTTCGTTAAAAATCAGTACAGTGCAACCAATTGTGTAAAACAAAAAGTTACCAAAAACAGTGTTACAATGAATCTATTTCCATACTGTTTTTAGCATCGAAATAGAAACTTTGTGAACGTGAATTATAAAAATTAGTTTTTGTTATTACAAATATATCCAATCCAATGGCTGCTGCTTTGTATTGTAATTTTTTGTTTTGATCTGGATCGGTTTCGTGGTGATCTGGAATACTGTACAAATTAACGGAGATAGATCAGAAGGTAGATTTTTTCTCCTCAAATTTACTACAAATTTTTTATTTACCTACACGCTCCAGTAGTAATCCGCTTAATAAATTAGCAATATAAACCGTGAACTACCTTTAACATCAAATGTAAGATAAAACTTAGAAATAAGGCTCGAGCGAAATGTGATCGTTTGCGCAGAAATGATTCACCTGACCCTGAAAGGATTGCTGGATTGGAACCACTACAGAGAACTGCGAAATATTGTTACCTTCGAATATATGATTGGTTCTAACCGGGAAATTTGCAGGATGTTAATCGTGTAAACTCCTATTTTGTATCGTCTAATGTCAATTCCCTGCCTGCATTTGATGGGTTACTTCAATAGTACTCTTCTATTTCAAGATGACAGGTTTTCGTTTTCTCTTGTGTCTCCCTAGAATTAAGTCGAAGTCTGTTGGCACTAATGGTATTACGGGTAAAATGCTTTAGCTGTCTTGACCATCTCTTCTGTCACCTCTTACAAATAAAATTAATACATGCCTTCTGCAGGGGGTGTTTTCTTGAGTCTGGAAGAAGGCAATTACTATCCCCATTCCAAAGGCTAAAAAGTGTGAGGCATTTAAAGATCTATGACCGATAAGTATTTTATCACCAATTTTGAAAATTTTGGAAAAGATTATTGAACGTCAATTGCGGCAATATCTAGGCTCTTTCTGGAACAGAGTCTGGTTTTAGATCAGGTTATGATTTTTCAACTGCTCTATGTTGTTTAACAGATAATGCATCCCTTGATGCTCACCAGAATACTGCTCTTATCCTGATAGATTTTTTAAAAGCTTTTAACTTTATCAGTCATGAGTTGTTACTGTGTATTCCTCGTTATATTGGTGTATCAAAGATTCCTTTGTCATTCTTTACTAATTATAGGTCGCAGCGAGTCTAGATATCTGGTAAGCTTTTCGACGCTTTGCCTTTGTCTGCTGTTGTGTCGCAGGGATCTATTTTGTACCCCTTGCGGTATACCATATCTACTACAGATTTATATCGTTGTTTGATACGAAGCTATACTTGTCATTTTGCACTAAGGAGTTGGCAGTGGCGGAGCACATTATCAATGAAGGTTTAATTTTTCTGATGTTAATTGCGAATAATTATTGCTTAAAAAATTAACCCTCAAAAGTCGTATGTGCTTCTTTTATATGCAAGAATCGAGACCGTGATTTTCTTCAGCAGAATCCACGTTTGAAGCTTAGCAATGTTGTATTGGGTTTTTCATCGGTGGTCAGGGATTTGGCGCTGATGCTGGATGTTAGTCTTCGCTTTACAGAGCACTGTCAAATTTAAAAAACATCGATTGACATATTTACTGCAAAGTTGTAAGAAAAGTATAATGTGTAGATATGAAAATGATACTCTCTTGTGTGACTTATAGCACTCGAGTAAAAAATGCCACTTTTAGTACTTTTTATACAATACACTGTTTTATACCGACTTCTCAATTAATTTATTGTTTATAAACTATCCTCCACAAAATTTCTCATCGAAGGTAACTTTTTGTGTTACGACTTTTTTCTTCTTTAAATTGCTTTGTGTCAGTAATTTCCATGAATTAAAATTATAATGTTTAATTAGACTGTTTAAATGACACAAATTAGTTTAAATTATAATTTTATTTTAATTGTTTTAAAAAAATTAGAATACAATAGCTGACATGTTACACAATCGCACAAAAAATAAAAATAAGTGATAAAGATAGGTATATACTTATATGTTTTATATTTGAAGTTTGTTATCCCCTTTTAGCATTCTTTTAAGAAAGAATTGTAACGTAATTACTCTTTTCTGAGATCTGTTGCCGAGAAAGTAAAAATAACTTTACAAATAAATTCTTGCAATATATACATAAAATTAAAGAAACTTTTGGTCCCACATACCACCCAAGCTCATAATTTTCGGGCACACTTTCTTAGACAGATGCTTTATTATGTTGTGAAATTTATACCATTTGTAAATAACAGGATTATTTCTAGTACAATAAAAAATAATTTTATAACTTACAAAAAATGAAAATTTTATTTAATTAAGATATCAAATAAATTATGTATAACAATTTTTCTAAACTAGTGGACGAGTCCTGTTAGTTTGGCAAGTATTTGATATTAATATTTACCATATGTCCTGAAAGATAGCTTTTAATTCAGATACACTAAGGGCTAGATTTATCGTAATTTTTTCTTAATGTAACTAGCTCAACAAGTATAGCTATGGAGCTAAATAATCTTATCTTAATGTATGTATATAAATTACGTGTCATGTTGTTTGTCCGCGATGGACTCCCAAACTACTTAACTGATTTAAATCAAATTTGCACACCGTGTGCAGTTTTATCCACCTGGAAAGATAGGATAGCTTACATCTTAATTTATAGTCGCAATATTATTTTATTGCAAATTATTTGTCTATTATATGACATTCACAATTATCTGTTAGCTCCAAACGATTTTAACAGATGGCGACATCTGTTGACTGGATTGCGTAAGTAATCAATAGATTGCGCTGCTATGTTAAACCTACGAACGTGTCATGTAAACTACAATTCAATAGCATAACCACGAAGACTAGATACCAGGACTCTACACGGTATAGGCTTTTTCATAATACCTATTTCTGGTCTCAATAATCAACCCAGATCATAGTTTTTTTTTGCCACTGGCGGCGCGAGTAACCAGAAGAACCGATGTTTATGACATTTATGCCATTTAAATGTCGCGAAATTAAATTCAAAGTTGTCATAAAAGCTGTCAATAGCAACAAAACTTCCCGCGTAAGGATTTAAACGAGTATCTTAGGAACACGAGCGCACTCTACCGGCAATAGTTCTGTCCCCTAAATTGAGACCATTTTTTTAACATTACGTTTAAACTCCTGGTATCTATACTTCGTGAGCATAACCACTACGTGCTGTTGAGCCGTTGAGGCTAAAGTAAAATTAATTTTGTAGTAAACGAAATACAGTAAAATTCAATTGTTTTTACTTTTTCAATTTTTGGTGTTAGCCTAGCCGGCCACGTATTACTTAGACTGAAGTGTAAATTAAATTCATATTATAGTGAAGATAATACAGTGAAATTATTAAAGCTTTTTAATTATTTGTGCTTCATTGTTTAAAACTCTTCTTAGTCATCGGGCGATTTTGGCAGCCAAAAATGTTGATGTTGACGAAATTAACTTCCAGATACAACAGTTGTTACCAGGCGATCTGATGTCTTTTAAATCAATCGATACTGTTGTTGATGAAAATGAAAATGTAAATTTTCCAATTGAATTTTTAAATTCACTAGATATTCCTGGAATGCCACCACATAATCTTTGATTAAAGATTGGTTCCCCTATTATTCTCATACGTAATTTGAATCCACCTCAATTATGCAACGGTTTGGTCATCAAAAAGATCACCGGAAATATTCTTGAAGCAGCCATTTTAACTGGGAAGTAAAGGAAAAGTGGTCAGGTTGCCACGTATTCCAATAATACCGTCAGATTCTACTATACCCTTCAGAAGGCTACAGTTTTCAATTCGTTTAGCTTTTGCCATGTCTATAAATAAGTCTCAAGGTCAAACAATGTCCGTTTGTGGTTTAGACTTGGAAAATCCATGTTTTTCTCATTTTCTTATGGGCAAATATATGTTGCATGTTCACGTAGTAGGGAAACCGTCAAATCTATTTGTGTTAGCTAAAGACAGGTTAACTAAAAATATTGGAAAATCCATGTTTTTCTCATGGGCAACTATATGTTGCATGTTCACGTGTAGGGAAACCGTCGAATATATTTGTGTTAGCTAAAGACAGGTTAACTAAAAATATTGTGCACCGATTAGTGCTAAATTAAACTGAAATTAAAAGTATTTATAATTTAAAATAATAAATATTATTGTTAAAGATTTTAGACTATCTGCCCTACCTACCTCATTCATAAGCTTAGGTAAATGTCACATGTTATTGATTAACAACTTTGTAATATACTCATTTGTTACAAACTCGAATAAAAATTATAATAAATTTTAAAATTCTTTTGTATTAATGTTTGCTTAATATCAATTGTACGAAAATTTTAATCAATCGTGTTTAAAATCCTTCCCATTCAAATCCCAATCCAGTGGATTTTTATACCAGCTTTAACGTTTCCGTCTTCATTTGTAAATAATAATTTCATTGTATTAAGGGGTTATGGTAGTAGAAAATCTATCCTGGAAGTCGCCATATTTTTTTACAAATGGCATCTATGTAATTAAGCATGGTGGTCTCCATGCCTGATTTTCTCCTACTGTTCCTCTTAAATAGTTTACTATAATGTAATATAACAAAAGCCTTAGCCACAGCAACGCGTGGCCGGGTCAGCTAGTTAATTATATTTTATAAACAAAAAATAACAACTAGGTAAGTACTATTGCGACAAACAATAGCCAATTTTTTATTACTCTGATTAAATCTAAACAATTTCCAGTATTATTCATACCTGTAATTAATATAATTATAGTTAATATATCTATTATGTAGATGCATTATCTAACCGCGTCTAAAATGCATTTTAAATCAAGGTCTTACTCTCTATCCTTTCAGATTCATTGTCAGTAAAAAAAATATTTTAATTATAAATAAATATAGCATCCCCCGTAGATCAACTATGACAATTTATTTAGTAAAGTAATTGGATATTCGGTACAGAATTAAAACAGTTCTGAAATGTATGTTATAATTTCTTTGGGAATAATAAAAATAATAAAAAACGTTCGTTTTTTATATAAAACTTTCACTTTAAATGTATTTTAAAAAATGACATATGTTTCGCATTTAAGCATCGTCAGATTGACATATAAAGTTATATTTTGTTTATAGCTAACTATCTGATGTTGAATAGGTAATATTAAGGCTAGATTAAGTATGGAAGTAATAAAATATAACAATATTAAAGCCTAGATGTTATTAGCCCTAAGGGATTATCCTGGATGTATCTCCCTCTAAGATCAGTATAACAGTGCAATGATATAGAAAAACCAGGAAAAAACTATATCTGCTGATCTTTACAATAACTTAATATATTTGTATTACAATTATATCTTATTTATGTATAAAATGAAGACTCAATCAAAGTAAACAGTTTAATAGTGGAGAATTTCTAAGATTTATTTGTTCATTAACAACTTTAAATTGTGGATCTGCTAGATGTCTTTTTATTTCAAGTTCTTCAAGAAAATCTAAATTTTGTTTTTTATTACAAATAAGATTTAATGAACATATAGATTAAAACAACCAGATAAGTCAAATTATGCAAAACACCTACTTGAACATCCAACCTCACTCTTACACAACAATGACATCCAAATTCTACACATTTGTAATAAAAAACAAAATTTAGATTTTCTTGAAGAACTTGAAATAAAAAGACATCTAGCATATCCACAATTTAAAGTTGTTAATGAACAAATAAATCTTAGAAATTCTCCACTATTAAACTGTTTACTTTGATTGAGTCTTTATTTTATACATAAATAAGATATAATTGTAATACAAATATATTAAGTTATTGTAAAGATCAGCAGATATAGTTTTTTCCTGGTTTTTCTATATCATTGCACAGTTATACTGATCTTAGAGGGAGATACATCCAGGATAATCCCTTAGGGCTAATAACATCTAGGCTTTAATATTGTTATATCTTATTACTTCCATACTTAATCTAGCCTTAATATTACCTATTCAACATCAGATAGTTAGCTATAAACAAAATATAACTTTATATGTCAATCTGACGATGCTTAAATGCGAAACATATGTCATTTTTTAAAATACATTTAAAGTGAAAGTTTTATATAAAAAACTAACGTTTTTTATTATTTTTATTATTCCCAATAAAAATGAACTTTCAAGTAGTAAGGGTCGATACAATTAATTTAATTATAATTTCTTGGTAAATCGATTGCGATTGGTTTCAGAATGTAAAAACGTTGGTTCACCCCTTTACACTAACAAAGGATTTTCTACACAATTTGTTTTTATTATTCAGTCAAGTATAATAGTGCGACGATAAAATTGTACGAAAACTGAAATTCACCTTAAAACATAATTTTTAGTAAACAGTAATGTAACAAATTATTTTTGGGCCGAATTTAACATATAAAGTTGTTCCAATTTATTGTTCTTTTACATATTAATTACTACTAAAAGCTACTAATAACCCGATACACGGTTTTGTAGATGATTGCAACCTACACTGTAGCAAAGCGCACAACTCTCCAATATCCCTAGATGTTTTGGAAGAGGACAGAAGATACACAACGGCTTCTCTGAAACAAGATTTGAGAGTTGTAGACGAGTGTGGAAGAAAGAATCTTGTTAATTTTAACGCTTCCAAGATAAAGACATGTTGCCTATTCAACAACAGCAAACACACGACTCATACATCACAATGAACGATCAGACACTAGTAGCAAGCGAATCCATCACGCTGGTTGGTATAACGATCTCCCAGGACTTACTCTGGAACGAACATATTGCATCCATAGCAACTGCAGCAGGAAAGAAATTAGGCTTTCTGTTTAGAGCACGGAAATATTTTTCTCCATCTAACTTAGCTACTCTTTACAAAGCCCAAATACGACCTAATCTTGAATACTGCTCGCATGTATGGGGATCGGCAGCTCCGTCAAGGCTCAGAGTTCTTGATGCAACACAGAGGAGAGCAGTTTGACTAACAAAACGAGACCAGTATCACCAAAAACCTAGCCCCATTGTCCCACCGAAGAGCAGTGTATGATCTTTCCCTATTTTACCGATACTTAAACGGATTTTGCTCAGAAGAACTCCGCTCTATAGTGCCTCCACTTGCCAGACCAACCAGAGCAACGCGACGTGCCAACTTCATTCACCCTTATACTGTTCAGTGCCAGACATCGAGAACGGATCGATTTGATCGTTCCTTCATCCCCAGGGTTTCCAGATTGTGGAACTCCATACTTTCCATACATGTCTTCCACACTCGTCCTAACTTGCAGTCCTTTAAATAACAAATTAATAAATTGCCTCTTCTGTCCCAATGGATGATCTCGGTAAATTTGTATTTAGACCTACGAGGACATCCTTAAATAAAAAAAAGACAATGAAACAACATTGTTTGGTGGACGATATTGTTGTAAAAAACTACTTAGTTTTGGCTAAGCGACATTTTGTCGCGGACGATTTTTCCGTGTAGTAACTAAATATTAAATTAAATAATAATATAAAGCAGAAACATTAAGATATTAAACTAATCTAGGTTTAATTGACCCAAATCCGGGAGAGAGAGAGGAGCCTGCCTACCGCTGCTGTATGCTTGAGAGAAGGGTAGGCTAGACGGTTTGATGCCGTAATCATTACGGCATCAGTCCGGCGTAATGAGTTACCCTAAGAAGCTTTTAAACGCCCCTATTACTTCAAAAACTTGTTCATTTCCTATCTGGCTAAAATATATATTACCAAATATATTGTAGAAACATTGTTTGGTGAAAGCTATGCAAAACAACTTGACAATATCCCTTTCTAAAATGATACAACCTCTCAAAGAATTTCGGAAATATTTTTTGACATTCAGGATCTAGCTTAAATCTCATCTAATTGGAAAATTATTTGCTATTCAACTTGATGAAGCATTCAATCCCAATCTGTAAGAGTATAACAATATGTAAGAACTACAGCCAACCAATTATTCAGGATTACAAATAATGCTATCATTACGGCGAATTTGCAATAGAAACTTTGTGTTGGGATTTGCATTGATGGAGCCCAAGCCATGTCTGGTAAATAAGTATAATAGGTTGCAGGCGCTTGCGAATAAGGAATCCTCAGATATTATTTGAACACATTGCATGATTCATGTGGAATCTTTAGCGTGTAAGTCTCTAAGTGCTGGTCTAAATATTGTTTTGGAAGTTGTTATTATCCAGCAAATAGAATATAGAGAGTTCTGTAAGACTATAAGGAAAAAGAAAAAGCTTTGATTATTGTCAAGAAACAGATAGTAGCATTAACATAAAATAATACTAGGAATGAAATAATTAAATCCGTAACCAAATGCTACAGAGACCTATACAAAGCCCCAGAAGAAGCTCCTGAAATAACAACAAAGCAAAATCAGGAAGATCTACCAGACGTTCTAACGGAGGAAGTGAAAGCAGCACTTAAAAGCATGAAAAATGGGAAAGCAGCTGGGAACGAACGACGGAATAACAATGGAGCTGCTGAAATACGCGGGCAGGAGAACATGAACAATCTTGATTAAAATGTACCCAAAATGCCCAAGAGACAAAAGTATCCCACACGATTGGAACACCGCCAATATTATATTGATCCACAAGAAAGGCAGTAATTAAGGTATCAAAAACGATAGACCTTATCGAAGTGGCTTCAGTACAATGGATCATATTCAAACACTACGAGAACTAATGAGTTGATCTAAAGAATATGAAATACCCATGGCACTAGCTTTCATTGACTTCAAAAAAGTTTTCGACTCCATACATCCGAAAGCCATAATCGACGCCCTAACAAGACAGGGAATAGACACGCTATACATTGAAGCCTTGAGCAATTTCCCCAAAACTCTTCACAACAACATTAGAACAAATCTTCCGAAAATTAGACTGGAACAACAAAGGTCTGTCTATAGATGGAAAATACCTTAACCATCTAAGATTCGCTGATGACATAGTCCTCATCGCTAACGATCCTGCCGAATTGCAAGAATTAATAAACGATCTGAACACAGCCAGTACGGAAATCGGATTAAAGACGAACGTAGCAAAAACCAAGATCATGTATAGGTAACGAGCTAGTAGACAACGAAGAAATAATAATAAATAATACAGCCTTAGAAACTGTGGACGAATCCATATACCTGCGACAACTAATACAGAAATCTGGTTTACTACTCCCAGAAATTAACAAACTAGCCTGGAGAGCATTCGGACGAACGTTTTATCAATGCTTACTACCAGTCATGACATACGAAACTTGGAAACTCACAAAGATCCATGGTAGGAAGTATGCTGGGAATCACAAGGAGAGACCGCAAAAGAATAACATGGATTAGGGAGAAAACCCAAGTGACAGACGTAGTACAAAAAATCAAATCTCTGAAATGGCACTAGGCAGGACACATAGGAAGAAAATCAGATAACAGATGGACTACAAGAATAACGATGTGGTATCCAAGTTTTTTTTTAATCATCTGATAAAAATATCATTGCTTATTCTTATTATATTTAATAGTAGTATATTTATTATAGTTTTTCAGAAATTATTATTTGAGATAATTTCAAGTTTTCAACATGTAAGCACGTTTATTTAAAAAAATAATAATGCATACAAATAAAAATAGTTTAAAATTAAGGAAGGAAGAAATTATTTTTTCAAGACAAGTGTTTAAAAAATCAAAAGAGTCATTAAACATTTATATAATGTCTTCATTGTTTAAATTTTCTAGTCACGAGATTGCTATACAAGCAATACACTGAAATTATTTAATATTAAACACATTATGCAATAAAAAAGACACAAAACCTTTATATTCCTATATTTGCCAGGTAGTGATGGAAATCAGCCCTTTTAGTACGAGATTTTATTTTTGGTTTTTAGTGCATTTTTTTGAAGGCGGTTCAATTTTTTTTTAAAGCTTTTGTTTCATCCTTTTTAGTTGCTACATGGCTTTGTCAGATGTGGTGTTAAATTCTAGATTCAAAACCTTCCGAATACCGTACATGAGGTTATGGGTTTAATCTCCAACCATCCCGACATATACCCATGTGTCTTTTCTGAGACATAAGTAAATTCTCTAAGACCTAGGCACACCACGCACATACGATGAAGGAAAAAATCGTGATGAAACGTGGACTTAACTGTCTTAAATACCGACCCATAGTGAACAAGCGTAGTGATTAAATACTCATTTCTTCTCCTTGTGAAAAGAGGTCTCTGCCCATACAGTGGGACTGGAGCAGGTGCCACTGCACCCTCGTCAATATGCATATCAAACGGGCAAATCCACAGAGACCGCGTTTATACAATTGACTGACGAAATCCAAGACGCTCTAAATACAAAAGAAACCGTGGTATGTGCCTTTCTAGACATAGAGGGGGCTTTTGACAATGCTCCACACGAGGCTGTCAAAATAGCACTCAGTGATAGAGGAGTAGATAGAACGACTTCCACCTGGTTGTCGCAATTACTGTCTACAAGAATCGCAGAAATGAAGGTGGGTCAAGACACTATCTCCATCAATACGACCAGAGGTTGTCTGCAAGGGGGAGTTGCATACCCACTTATGCGGAGTCTTACGGTAGACAGCTTACTCTGGCAATTGACCAAACTAGGTATACCTTGCCAAGGTTACTCTGATGACGTAGTTATCCTCGCAAGAGGGAAATATGAATACCTCCTCTGTGACATAGTGCAAAGAGGACTGAACAAAACAACGCAGTGGTGTGATTTAGTGGGACTCAATATCAACCCCACCAAGACCACGTTGGTAGCCTTTACAAGGAAAAAGAAACCTAACCTAAAAATCGTCAAAATAGGTGGAAATATCGTTGAGTGGAAGACAGAGGTCAAATATCTAGGGCTAACCCTAGATAATAAGTTACTCTGGAACAAACACGAAAATGAAATAATACACAAAGCTACAAAAGCCCTTGTGGTGTGCAGAAACATTGCTGGGAAAAATTGGGGCTGTAACCAAAAAACATTGCAATGGATGTACACTGCAATAGTGAGACCTATCATCACATATGGGCAGTAGCATGGGGCACGAGAGCTAATCTGATCACTACGAGGACATACCTCTCAAAGATTCTGAGACTAACCTGTGCATGTATCACTGGAGCAATGAGAACATGTCCAACTGCTCCGATGGAAGTAATCCTAAATCTCTCGCCACTGCATATTCAAGTAGAAAATGCTAGGAAGAAAACAATATATAGAATGATCAAAGAAGGAATAATCAAGGAAAGACCCCGATCACTTCAACTTGATCAAACTTAGGAAATGCCCCAAGATGACATGCCAAAGAAATTTAACTTTGTAAGGAAATTTACCACTAAACTGGGAAGTAAATCTGGATGGGACGAGAACACCATATTTGGGCTAAGCCAAAACGCCATAAAATGGTATACGGACGGCTCCAAGACAGATAAAGGAACAGGAGCAGGGGTTTTTGGACCTAGAACCAAATACTCAGAAAGCTTGGGTAAGTACCCAAGCATCTTTCAAGCGGAAATTCGTGTCATCTAAAAAGTATAGAATTTAACATTGAAAGGAACTATCGCAGACAGAAGATTGTGATCATGTCAGATAGTTAAGAAGCCATCTAAGCCCTGAACTCAGATACAACCAGTTTAAAGATGGAAATGCCTAGGCAAATTAAACGCACTAGGGCAGAATAACACTGTCACCCTCCTATGGGTTCCAGGACACATAGGAATGGAATACAAGGAAACGAAACAGCAGACAAGCTGGCAAAAGAAGGAGCTAAAACCCCATACCTGGAACCAGAACCAACCTGTGGAATCAGCAGTAGTACAATCTTAGAAAAACTAAGCAAAAAATCTGGTGTGGGCACCACACGACCTTCCGAACAGTAACATGTATAATAACAAGTAGTGAAAGAGCGCATCCACAATTTTTATTTCACATATTTCCAGTTTTTGATAAAAGTGTCAATATCTCGAAAACTAATGAAAATATCAAAAAAATGTATTCTTTCAAAAATGTCGGAAATTACATGTTCTTTCCACAAAGTATAAACATTTTGCCAATAACTATATGAAAACCCAATACTTTCAAAAAATTCCATTTTTTGATAAGAGTAAACGTCCACTTCCGGTCGGCCGATTTTACTCAAATTCTATCAGATTCCTCCGATGGTGATTATAAGTAAGGTTTTATAGTTTTATTCCGATCCGATTAGCCGTTTAGCCGCAAATGTGTTCACAGACACACAGACAGAAAGACAGACACACAGACAGACATTTTGTATTTTTGGGTTTTTTTAGGCTCAAGGAACCCTAAAACGCGTATTTCCGCTAAAAACCCGAGATCGAAATTTTTCGCGATCACAATACCTTCCTCTAACACCGTTGCTGTTCGGAAGGTAAAAATGGATAGCGAAAAATCCAAGTACTGGAATGATCTAGAAGGACTAAGACAATCGAAGATGCTCCTGGGAAATTATAACCAGAAGACATCTCACAGCTGTCTTAACCTTAGTAAAAAGAACCTCTGAATTATAACAGGACACTGCCGATTAAGAGGACACATGAAGAAGCTAGGATTGGTAGATGAAGCAAACTGCAGATTCTGTGAGTTAGAGGATGAAACCTCAATACACATACTCTCAGAATGCATCGTATTAAGTAACTCTAGGGTCAAATACCTAGGGTCATACGAAATAGAAAGGAAAAAACTAGCTAACTTAAAACCCAATGATATCCTAAACTTTCCAAAGAAGATAGGACTAGAAGAGCTGCTATAAGTCTGAGAAATCATCAGAAATATAGCAAGAAAAGCAAGCGGGACACAATAGATCTTACAGGTCGCAGGTGTATCTGTTACCCCCAACTGCTCATACATTCATAATTCATACATACATACATACATACAGTGGGACAGTAACAGGCTAATTATTAGGTTTTTATGTTTTACACCATTATTAACATATTACCTTAACTGCAGAGCTTATTCTGTTGATTTTTAAGGTGTTCTCTCGAATATCTTCCACATTGATGACCAGACCTTTTTCAAATTTTTATGGGGCTAGAAGGACACTCTATTTTTTTTAATGCAAAACGAATTTTGCAAATCGGATTATATATACTTTTTTGAAGTCTGTTAAAAATGCAAACTACACGAAGCCGCGACTCGTCTCAAGAACACTTTAAAGAAAATCGTCATCAAACACAAACAGGTTACGTTTTTTAAACTTCACGCAGTCAAGAATCGTTTCAACAAAACCTTCATGCAAATAATCGTCCCACACCCATACATGGTGCAAAACTTTTCTGACATTATACAATCGGAAAGGTTTCCGGTTTAGATATTTCACGAGCAAAGCTCGGGCATTCAAATGCTGTATACTATATAAACCAAACAACTTATTCAATTATTTTTGCCTAGAAATAGGTTTACAGATACTTTGTTTAAAAATTAGATTATTCATTCACTACCGGGGTATACTATATACCAAGCTTATTTGCTACGCTACCCGTTTAATAAATATTGTATCAGCGACGCATTTCTAAACCGTTCGAATTTTTTTTTTTTAGATTTTGCCAATGAATAACCGTTTTAATATAATCCGAAGGAAATGTTGCAATTTGTAATAATTACCATTACAACAGGTAGTCAAATAAAAATAGAATATTACGAAATGGCGTGAATAGGTAAATGTGTAAATAATTGAGTTAGGAAATACAAGAATTAAATGATAGTCGGGTATATACAGAGACGCACAATGAAACAATTAATCTGTTTCTGCTTAAACCACATGTTTTTAGTACGTTTATGTCGAAACAGGTACTTTTAAAGAAACGTGATTTGAATCTGGAGTTCTTTCACCTTTAACTTTTACATTGTAATTTTTAAGAGTATCCGATTTTGTAATTTGTAACAATATTGAACTACTAATTTATATTGCTAATTCTTAGAAATTATTTTGATAAATAAATTGCTTGTGGCATCAATTTCTACTTTCTTCTAACATATGGAGACCTTCTTCTGACACTAAAAAGAAACAGCTAGTGACAAAACACGCTAAATAGAAAGAAAGGAAGGGTGTATTATTCTGGTAATTTTTTGTCCATAGAATATTAAGATCAATGTATTTAATCGGAATTTCTAGTAACTTTTAGATTTAATAGACGGCACTTAATAAATCAAATAAGGTCAAATAAGTGTCAAGAAGGTACCCAAATAATAGAAGATTTTCTTAATGTTTTCTTATAAGCCACTTAAAAAAGCAAAATAAGGTATACCTACTTGTATAATACTGTAAAAATAATTATAACATTTTTCCCCACATATACCATAAGAATTCAGTCGTAGCATATTCTTTATATTTGGAAACGAAAAATCCAATAATACTATCTGTAAGAAACGACCTTTAAAGGTCTAAGAAATGAATATAGAGGCAATTTTGTGAGGGGATTACTAACCTAGCCGTAACATGTAACGTTAATAACGTTAATCGTGGCCTGGCCTATTGACTATTAAATTTTTATAAATATCAGTGTTATTTTGCGCCGACGCGAATACTTTATCAGATATGTGTAGAAGAATTTTAGTTTGTTCGTAAGTTGCGTCGTTATATTCTTTCATTTCATTTTGTGCTTCGATAGAAATTAGTTCTCTTCACTTCTTACACCCTTCTTGGTGAGTAAAATTTAACTTTTTATAATTTTAAGTAATAGTCAAAAATTTGGTGAATATATTATTGGTCGTTTTATTTGATATTTTTACTAACATTTAAATTTTTCGATTACAATCATTTGTCAAGAATCAGTTTTTTATTGAGTTAAAAATATATAAACACAACAGGTGTTTTTTCTCGAACTTTGGAGAAACCTTGAGTGATTGTAATCGAAATTAAGGATTATTGGGACGGAATTTTGACTGCTATTATTTTAATTCTTTAGGGCTTTTGCCAAATATCGAGCCAATTAATTCTATAAAAAGAAAAACCAACTGGCCAGCGACACCGTAGTCCGTACTGGCCACTTCGGAAGTCTCTACAATTCCTGTTAAGAAAAACCATCTTGCCAGCGTCACCATAGACCGTTGCTGTCCACTTCGGAAGTCTCTACTTTTCCTGTTAAGAAAACCCATCTTGCAAGCGACACCATTGACCGGTGCTCACCTTTTCCGGAGGTCTCTTCAATTCCGTCCTGAAAATTTCTCGACATCGGATCCGAAGAACACAAAAGCAAAGATAAGAAATTAGTTAATTACTTTTTACTAAGCTATTAAAGATAATTCATGAATAAACAATTAAACACTGATTTCACTCTTTTATTTGTATGTCTGTACTTGGCGCTCTTTATTATTTGTTTGGGGAGAGTTAAAAAAGAAAGCCAGAAGGAAGCCACGAACCCTGGAGCTAGCAAAAGGGTATTTTTACGCTACAAACAGTACCTACTCCTCCAAAAAGTAATCTCAAAAGACTACTCTAATGGCATTGGACTGATGAAAATACCCAACGGCGAATATACTCAAAAAAAGAGGACAGCTTACTTTTCTGGAGCACTGACTATTGGTAACATAGCAAAGGCTGAAAATGGAAAATATTCACTGATAACATAATTAAAATGGGTTTTAACCCTAAAAATCTCCTGGAAAGGATGGCATATTTCCAGACCTTTTACAACAGGACATTGATATGCTATTCTTCACCTAACAAGTATATTGAAGATGAGTTTCATTTTGGGATATATTCCAAAAGAATGGACAAAGTTAAAGGTCTGTTTTGTTCCTAAGAGTGGCAAATGTTTGTAGGAATTAAAGTCATATAGACCTATAGGCCTTACGTCCTTTCTACTAAAAACAATGAAAAAAATACTTGACAGAACTGAATATCTACCAAAGCTTCCACTTCACGAGAAACAATTTGCCTACCAAACCAGTAAATCCACTATAAATGCTTCGCATTATCTCGTTAGAGATCTAGAAAAAGTAATTGACAGAAAAGAAGTGACTTTATGTGCGTTTATAGATGTAGAGGAAGCATTCAGTAACATCTCATATGATTTTATTAGCACTGCCGCAACAAAAATGGGTATAGCACCTACCATTATCAAATCTATGTAAACGATGCTAAACACTAGGAATATGGATTCCTACCATCAATCAACTACTATAAAAGCAGTAAAAGACTGTCCTCATGGAGAAGTTTAAGGCTAAAAAGAGAGGAGTTTTTTTTGCTCTCGGCTATGCTTAGTTATTGTGGTAAAAGCTATACTGGACAGTATTATTGCTGACCGCATGCAAATGATAGAAAAATACCTCATAACTACTTAGTATTCGAAGGAAGGACTTTCAACCAATCCTATAAAGATGGAATTTATTTCATTAACCAACAAAAGGAAATCAATGATTTAACCTCCTGTTTTGAATGAAGTGACAATTTAATTCTCATAAGAGGTAAAATACCTCTGAGTTATCCTGGGCACTTAAGTGGAATTCACACCTCGCAAATATAACCTTTAACGCTACAAGGGCTTTGGGAAAACATGATCTATTGGTCATATGTAACAGTTGTCAGACTCATAATTAGCTATCCTGCGCTAGTTTAGTGGAATAAAAAAAACATAACAATTATATAGTTGCAAAAGGTGTAAAGACGCACTTGTATAGGGATCACTGACGCAATGATATCGTGTCCTAGTGCGGCCATAGAGGTAATTCTAGACCTTCCCCCTTGTATTTAGATGTAAAGAGGATTGCTCTAAAAATTGCCTTTAGATTAACAAGGAATAAGTCCCTAAAAGACGAGGATCTTACAGGACATCTTGGGATTCTAAGAGTCGGAGCCACCTAACCCTTGAAAACATAATGTCTTCAAATAGAGATTTCAAACTCAGATTCAATGTTGGTATTAATGAATGTGAGTTAACACAACACGAAATCGCTCAACTTACAATTATTATACTGATAGGTCTAAACTACCAGGAGTAGGTATAAGGGCTACAGGTCTTAATCTTGTGCTCTTAGTAGCCATGGAAACACTCCTGCTATTTTTTAAGCTGAGTCATCAGAAACAAACTTTATTAAGAAGAGTACATTAAAGAACGCCTCAATTCAGTCAAAAAAATTATTGCCTCCGATAGCCCAGCTGCTTTGAAAGCTCTATAGTCTAACACGTACGAGTCCAAAACAGCCTGGAATTGCAAATAGTCTTAAGAGCAACTGTTTAAATACAAAAAATAACTTTTCTGTGGGTACCAGGAAATAAAGGGATTGGCGGAAATAAGATTGGTGGAGTCTCGCAAACGAAAGAGCTAGTACTCATTTTATCGGACCTAAACCTTTCTGTGGAATTTCGAAATTCCCCATCATGGATGAAGTTCGAAATTGGAAATAGAAACTCCTACGGGAAAACCACTCCGGGCCACAGACAAGATCAGATTACAAAGGTACATCCTAAGCAGATAATAGACTTTTAAAATTCTAGACCTTATGAACTTATAAAAAGATGTAGAGTATGAATACACAAAAGATCTTTTAGGACGCAATGTAGTCACCTGGACCAATCAAACACCACTTATAATATACAATCTACAATCTAGTCTGTGGTGATGAAAATAGTAATTAGCTGCAGTTGGATAAAACAAGGTTTACTAAACACAATAGTCAATTACACAGTTTCTACTACAGCAACTAAACAAAGTTTAATTGAGCTATCCAACTGGACCTTGACTGTCAGATTATTTTAATTTATGCTTACTACATTAGAAATTAACCGTAATTTATGGTATTCTTTATATAAAAGTTTAGTTAAATACATATCTGAATTTATAAATAGATTTATTTAAAAAAAATTAATATCTAATACTTCTCTAATACTTTTAGAAAAAGTAGAGTTAAAAAAATATAGTTTCATCTAGCCGAAACATTTTCAAAAGCTCAAGAAATATCTTTTTTAACATGCGAAAAATTAAGTACTTGAGTATTATACCTAATTTTACTTGCACAATAGTTAAAGGAATCAATTTATTCGTATTTCATTAAATTATTAATATTTATGTTTTTATATATAAGAACATTGGAATTAACAATACTTTATGCGTATCTTTTCTGCAATTCTAGCATTCGTGTTACTTCTTTAACGTTTATGAAATATTAAACAGCAACGGTCCAAGAATAGACCCCTGTGGAACCCCCGACGTGGCAAGGTACTCGACAGACTTAAAGCCCTTAAGGAATACATATTGTTTTCTATCCGATAAATAAGATTGAAATAACTGTAAAAGAGAGTCGAAAATACCATAGTTACAAAGTTTTGTCAGTAAGATTTCATGGTCCAGTCTGTCGAATGCATTTGAGAAGTCCATATAAACTACATCAGTCTAAATAAGGCTGTTCATATTTTCAGTAATGACTTGCGTAATATGCATTAAATTAGTGACTGTAAAGCGACCTTTGATAATTTCATGCTGGGCAGGAGAGATCCTATAACTTATATATCTTCTCATATGATGCAATAGAATTTCGAAAACTTTGCAAAAATTACAGATGATTGATATTGGTCTAAAGTTGGTAATATCTGACTTCTGACCTTTTTTATAGATGGGCAGACGTTTCCAGATTGTGGGAATGGTCAATGTTCTTAAAAAAAATATTAAAGAGTTGCATGCATGAGTGGATTAGCTAATACGATGGCACAATATTTTAATATAAAAGAGGGAAAATCATAGGGGCCAGTGGTCATTTTAGATTTCAGTTGTCTAAGACTTCACTCTCCTCAAAACTAGAAATATTTAAACATGTTTTTTGTATTTTACTATATATATCATTATCCAAAACGAAGTCAGATGATGCTATGTACGATTTACTGAAAAAATCTGCGAATGCTCCTAAGATGGAGACAGGAGTAGTTAAGATAACATTATTGCAGGACATAGTTTTTGAGATAGAATTTATTTCATTTTTTTGATTCATAAAAGTCCAAAATGTATTTGGATTTTTAGCAATATTAGATTCTGCCTCTTTCACAAACGCATTATAAGAATTCGCAACATCTGATTTTATTTAAGCTCTTAATATTTGAAACTCTCCATAATATTGAATATCATTAGTTTTCCTATATATACGATGAAATTTGAGTTTCTTATGGATATCAGAAATTATTGAGGGCGTAAACCAAGAAGGATAATTGTTTTTGGATGTTACGGTATACGTTGGTAAGAATCAAAAATTGTATAGTTTGACGTAAAAGTAGTCATAAGCATCCTCTGCTCTGTTAGAAAATTCCTGTCAATATTGCAGAGTTATTCATGTAAAAGAGGAAAATTGGTCTTACGAAAATTATAACAATTTTTTGAGGGACACAGGAAACTTATTTTTTGGGTTAATGTAAGCATGTAGATCACACTCAATCGCAAGTGCTGGATGATGATCATTTTCACTCACAAAAGTGTCCGAGGCATGAAGAAGAGTCGTTGTAAAAACAAATCGAGCATATTATTAAACCTGTTGGTTATAGAATTGTGTTGAGTAATATTAAAAAGTTCTGCAGCATTGTTTAAGAGAGAAACGTAAGAACTATTTTGATTACATTGAACAGAGGCTGCGTAATCAGAGATGTAAAAATCGCCCAGTAGAATTATTCTAGTATTATACAGAAACTCTAAGGATTCTATGGACTTAAAAAATCTTTTATATAAAATAAGAGAAGTCCGGAATGTATACAACTAACAAATAAAGAAAATCATAAGAGAGGCTTAATTTAATAACCACAATATCAATCAAGGTCAGATCAGCAAACGAATCATAATTACCTAGATCTATCTGGTAGCCCGCAAAGTTATTGTGGACTGTCACGAGCACACGTCCACCCCTATTCGTATTCATAACTGCATGAAGCCTGTCAGTTCTAAAGACATTATAGTCATCTGAAAATAATTCTCTATTTGATAAGGATTTACTAAGCCATGTCTCAGTTAATGCAATAATATTATGCTTTTTTGGCCAACGAACGCACTTAAAGTTGTTGAGTTACACACCTCCAAACAAACAAGTGAAGTTAATAAAAGCGTGATAAAAATAATAAACAATGTAGCTATCAGGGAGTTCTGACAGAAGTACTTGTAGTA
This sequence comes from Altica lythri, assembly GCA_964028335.1. NCBI lineage: Eukaryota > Metazoa > Arthropoda > Insecta > Coleoptera > Chrysomelidae > Altica > Altica lythri. The sequence continues at coordinate 65,207,960 of OZ034803.1, read as the reverse complement.
TCTTTTTATTACTACAATCTTCTGATAATAATTGCTACTTAATCTATAGCAATAACTATATAGGACACATTAGTATAATAGCAAGGTTCGATTCTTTTTAATAGTCCAGGATATGACGATTTTCTTACCAAGTCTTTTTATATGCATGGATTTGTTTGAAATTTTGACAGTAGGTAGAAAATAGCAAAGAAATCAAAATCTACCATATGCCAATATGTGCCCGCAAAGTTATTGTGGACTGCCACGAGCACACCTCCATCCCTATTGGTATTCATAACTGCATGATGCCTGTCAGTTCTAAAGACATTATAGTCATCTGAAAATAATTCTCTATTTGATAAGGATTTACTAAGCCATGTCTCAGTTAATGCAATAATATTATGCTTTTTTGGCCCACGAACGCAAAAACGTGTATTTTAGTTTTTAACCATTATTTATTATGCAAATTATTCCAACATGTATTGTTTGTTACAGATTGCAATATAAAAAAGCCATAATATATCCATTAAAAATTAAATACCTACAACATTAAACTTAATCTAAAAAAACAATTTTAATTGGTGAGTATTTACATGAAATTAAAAATTGATGAATTATATAAGGTACCTATTACTTAAACGCCTTGTTATTTGCCTAATTAAATACGATAATATGAAAAAAAAACAATTAATTCTAGTTAAAATGACAACAGTGCATTTAAAAAGCCTTGTATTTATCTTTTTTTTTATATATATTAAGACCCAAATATATACAAGAAGTTCCCATTGACTGAGGTATGTATCCGCGGACGGTAGAAACATGAAATTTGGATAGATGTTTATATTAATTATGTGAACAACATTTTAGAAGAGATTTTCAAAAATTTTCACCTTGAATGGTTTAAATACGGGTTGAAAGTCAGTAGAGAAGGAGCCACTGTAGCACACCTTTTGACCTTTGAACCCGTGACGTCATCTGGCAGCTTTAGCGTCAAAAAAATGTTATTTTATCGTTACTAAATTCATGAACGTCACAGTTCCAAATGTGATACGCCAAAACGTCAAAATAGCGCTAAAATTTGTCGCAATAACGGTTTAAAAAATTGGTAAGAAGAAATTTTCGATTTACATGTATTTCTTATGGAAAAATGTCGTTTCAAAGTGACAAATTTTAGCGCTATTTTGACGTTTTGGCGTTTCACATTTGGAACTGTGATGTTCATGAATTTAGTAACGATAAAATTACATTTTTGTGACGCTAAAGCTGTCAGATGGCGTCACGGGTTCAAAGGTCAAAAAGTGTGCTACAGTGGCTCCTTCTCTACTAAAGTCATTAAATCGGCACCAATTTTTATAAAAATTAAAATTCATACTCTTAAAAATATTTCATGGTTTTTTAAATTCACGCCCAAAGGATGCAAATAAGGAGTTAAAACTTTGTATGGATATTTAAAAATTACTCAGTTTTCTATGAAAATTATTATGCGGACTCCTACTGGTAAAATGTTAAAAATGTGAAAAATTTTGTTGAAAATCTTGAAAAAATGTTGAAAAAGTTGTTGGAAATCGGAAAAAATTGTTGGCATCTTAAAAAATTGCCGGGTCAGCTAGTCAAGATTAAAATAAAAATCACACCAGATTCGAAAGGCCTATGCAAGTAGCTAAATATCTGCAAAATTTATTTGTTTTGCTACTGAATGAATATATTTTTGTAGGTATGCGTTTGCTGAAAACATTAATTCTGATCTTTACAAGCACAAGTTTCTAATATGCAGCTCTTAAGAAATTTGTTAATTTCTGCTAAACAGTGAAAAAAATCGTTATACTTTCTTGATCTGTGAAATATCGTCAGAAATACTCATTCTACAAAGCAAATATTTAAAACTATTTTGTACTAAAGTAGCTTTCATTTATGCCTGTACAAAATAGTCTAATCAACAAGAGTCATTTTTGAGAAATCCTCACTAGTCCGGCAGCTAGAGGGGTTTCCGTGGCCCATTCTCCTCCTGTTGATCAAGAATGTTTTTTTTATGTATTTTTTCTCGCTGAATCCGAATATCAAACCTGTTTTTTTGAAAAATGGTCGGGTAAATTGTTATTAACAATTTAATTGTTTAAACAATTATAACTAGAAAACTAAGAGAGATACGAAATTTTTTTCAAATACTTTTTTGATCCTTAAGAAAAAACAAAAAAAATGAGCTTTAAAAAATTAAAATCCGTTTGTTAGAACCCGAGATATTGCAAATATAGTTACAAAATATTGCAAAATATCACTCCTAATGGTTTTGATCGCAGATTTTTTATCATAACTCGGGTTCTAATAAAGCTATCATATTTCACGACATCTTATTTTGAAGGCAACATTATAAGCTTTAAATTGAAATAATATGAATGTCTTTATCAATGTTTTTAACAAAGTTATACCTACTTAAAAGCCAAATTTTTACATAAAAATCGCTAAGTAATTTGTTTATAGCAACTTTTCATTAGGTCAGGTATAAAAATTCTCAAAAAATGTTTCTGTAATGTATTCTACGATTAAAGAAGAACATTTTACGCTTTGTTTAATATATCTAAGTTATTTCTTTCCTGAGATATAGCACTTTTAAATAACATAGATATTTAGGTGCGCTAGCAAAGCACAGCGCAAGCGCTTTTGTTCGAGTTGTGAACTGCTAAGCTCCTCTTTTTTTAAAGGTATTATAAACATACAAATAAAAAAATATACCGCTTATTCACAAATATATAAGCAAAGATATAATGAATACAAATTCATTATGTATTAATACACTATAGACGGCATACAATGGATACGAAATATAAACTTATATTTTCTTCTCATATTTATATAGGTATACCTTAACATTTTAAACATTTTTAACATCAATTATTAATATTTTTACATGTATTATGTTTGTGACAAACACAAAACATACAACAAGGGATGTTAGAGGAGGCACAAATACACCACTTTGTGGTACATTCTTTACATGTACATGAAGGTACAACAAATTCTTTTGAATTGGAATTGGAATTTTTTGTTGGTAAAAGTAAATTTTCATCTCTTACCCATCCAAAATTGTCCGGATTAATAAGATTTAAATTTATCTGAAAAAAATTAGCGTGACAGTAAGCTATATAAATGGTTCTCAGAATATGCAAATGGATGGAAGCAGAAGTAGGTGGTAACTCTTCTATTAAACTTTTATTTGAATGGAAATATGAATGAAAGCGCAGTTCATCAAATGTTTTACAGTCAGATTTACTACTTATTACTTTAACAAAAAATTCTTCAGCTCGCTTCAAGTCTTTGTCAACTAATTCTTGTAAAACTTCATGTTGCCGAATTTTTTCAGCTTCTCTTATTTTATTTCTCCCATTAGATGTGCCAGTAACAACTACATTTTTAACAGCCTTTTGACATCTAATGCATTGATCACGGTTTAATTTATAGAAGTTACTGATTTTATGTTTTTCGCGATGCACCATACGATATAATAACGCTATTAATATTATAAACGCTCACCTTCTCAAAAACAAGTTGAAGCATGAATTAAATGGGTAGCACATCCTACGCCAATAAATTCAAATTTCAATAATAAGCGCACGAAGAATGATTTTTATCAAATTAGGTAATTAATAAAATAATTATTTAAAAAAATCATAATATATAAAATAAAATAATATATAATAAGTATGGATATGGAACTCTTTGTAATGCTTTTTATTTCATTCCGATCGGTCAAGCCGTTCAAAAGTTATAAAAGGTTTACATACATCCACACACACACACACATCCACACGTACATACAGACATTCAGACACCCTCGTAAAAATAGTCAGGGGAGGTTCCTCAGACCTCAAAACGTTGAGATCCGATGAAAACTCGATTTTCGAAAAACGGGGTGAAACCAATAACTTCCCGATTTTAAAAAAAAATTTAATTTTTTTTAGCGGGAAGTTAAAAACTTTCTACTATAAAAAGTTCTTTTTATAAATTTTGATTATTTAACCGTTTTAATGTGATAAACAATATGAACCACCAGCCGAGGCTCTAACTTAATTATTTATTTACTTTTTTTGGTTTTATTTAATAATTTTTTTCCCAACTTTGTACTAATTAAAACCATAATTCCACTGAAACTACCCAAACTAAGAACCACAAATAATGTATTTCAAGCCTTCAATGGTGTTTTGCAGAGTTTCATCAATATCTATCACTCTAGAAATTATATGCTTATCTATTGATGAGCGGTGGATTCCACTGTAGTTTCATACTTTTAACTGCGATAATCAACGATTTTATTTGGTACAATGTTTTTGGGGTACCGATATTTAAATAATATGTTAATTTTCAGTAAAACTAACTAACTATACATTTAGGGCACTTGTTGTCAAACATCAAAAAACAACTTATTTTGTCTTTGATATTGTATGTTTATTATTTATTTATTATCTGTTGAATTAACAGCTGTTTAAAATTTTTTTGTCTTTCTAAACTCGTCAAAAATAGTTAAAAAATTCTTAACACGCGTTATCAGACCATACTAGTCTTCATTTTATTGTGGTATGTAGTAATCGTGTTCCAGTTCTTGTTATTGTTATACAATATACGCACTTAGCATATACACGATTAGCAACAAATTATAGTTTCAATAGGCTTATTTTAAATTATAATTAGCATATTAAAAATATTAACTTTTGACTAAATGTAGAAAGTGAAATATATTGCATAAAAGTGTTTGACACATTTTCGTTGAGATTCCTTATAGTCCAGTCAATTAAGGAAAATTGACTCCAAATTTCGTCCTAGATTAGATTAGATTAGATGTTTATTGGGTTGGCTGTTAGCCTGTATCACTGCAACCTTTGCAGATCTATTGTGACCACCCATTATCTCAAGAATAGGATTAGAGAACCTTGTCCATCCCTGCCCTCTTAATGAGACTTAATAGCCTTGATAGTGGCCACTCCGCATAACTTGGAGCAGCCGGTTTCTCCTCTCCCAGTACTAGATACCGGGTCCTTGCAAGGCCTTCGCATTGGCATAGGACATGAAATGCGGTCTCCTTCTCCTCTTGGCAGTATCGACAGATGTCTTCATCTGCTAAGTTCAACTGACTCATGTGTTTCTTAAGCCTACAATGTCCTGTCAAGAGACTGACAATCATTCTGACATCGTTTCGCCTTTGTGATAGCAGCTCTGCAGTAAACTTCGCCGAGTGTCCCTTTATAAAGACTTTGGCTTGTCGCTTGCCCGGTGATTTTTCCCACCACTCCTGGGCGTTCTCTAGCCTCCATTTCTCAATGGCTGCCTTTCTGAATGTTTCAGCAGCTCCGCCGAATGGTTCCGGGCCAATCATTGGGGTATTAGCTCCCGCACGGGCCAATTCATCAGCCTTCTCATTGCCTCGAAACCCTGAGTGTCCTGGTATCCATGCCAGTGTCAGAGAATTTTGACTTGCGGCATGTGTCAGGGTCCCAACGCAGTCCCACACCAGCTGTGAGCTTATTTGTGCTGAGACTATCGTCTTTAGAGCTGCTTGGCTGTCCGAGTAAATGACTACGGTTTTACCCGTTATACCCTGACTTACGATCTTCGTTGCACAGTGTTGTATGGCCATTACTTCAGCCTGAAGCACTGTGGCATACGCACCTAGACTTAGTTGGACTTTTATCCTGTGTCCTCTACTGTATATACCTGACCCTGTGCCTTTCTCAGTCTTTGAGCCATCGGTATACCAAATTGACTCCCCTTGGATTGGGGGGCCATTATTCCATGAGTCCCTTTCTAGTATTTCTACTCGAAAGTTTCTCACAAAGTTATACCTGGGGACTATCCTGTCCTGAGGCATGCTCATTATTTGATCTGCCTTAACCCTATTGTATAAATCCGCTTGCTTTTTGCCTTTTAATAAGGTAATGGGGGCCTGGCCTTGTAGCAACCTGTGAGCAGTTGCCATAGCCTCGCCCTGAATGTAAATGTGCAATGGTGGTAGGTTGAGTAGAACCTGTAGTGCGTCCGTTGGGACGGTTCCCATGGCACCTGTAAATTTTGTTCTAATGCATCAATGTACTTGAAATTTTTACAGTAGGTAGGGAAGAGCTTAAGAAAAAGGTCGACCCTATTCCAAAATATGCTTTTATCTCGGGGGTATTTCCCACCGGGGGTAGAAAATTATTCGGTCAAAATAACCCTGGGAGTTAAACTAATTCTAAGCAAAAAATGTTTGATTTGATATGTTTTTTGGAAAACTCAATACTTCTTGAGTTAGTCGTGATTGAAAATAACGACTAATAAATGACACCTTTTCGGTCGGTTTTTTGCGAATAACTTAAAAACTATGCATCTAACGAAAAAAAAAAACAAATATAATTGTATATTATAAAAAATAGTTGCTGTTTTAGAAATCTTTTAGTTGCAATACAAAACGAGAGATGTTAGGTGAAAGGATACTTTTTTCTGTGAATGTTCAAATCGATTTTACGAGTATAATGCTAACAACACTTTTTGTAGACCTCTAAAATGAGCACTGTTAAATGTTAAACTAAATTCAAACTAAGCAAGGTATCGTTTTATTTTAGTGTTATGTCTATGCTCAAAAAATTGGCCTGGTTAAAAATGCATGGTTTTGAAAAAAATGAAATTAAATTGTTGACCGCTTTTTTAACTCGAGAATGATGAGATACGAAAACAAATGACTCAGTACAAAAATGTAGGTTTTTTTTTAAATTGTTTTTTTTTACTGTAACATACAAACTATCAGAGATACGCTACTTCAAATTAGGTTGATATAGGGAGTAACACCTTTCTGGCGCTCATTAACCCTTTACCTTTTAACCTTCGGGCGGTCGCGCTCCCATTTATGACATTTTCGGTCGCACAGGGCCTATGAGACCCTTATTTGAATGTGACATAATTATAAAAATTAATGAGTTTTTACATTTGTGCTTGCACCAATATAATAATTTATATATTTACTATACACTGATTATTTAGTTTTTGTTTTTGAGAATTATTTTTTAACCAAAATTAAACATTTATAATGTCCGAACTTTTTACTGCTCTAACTGCTGTTGCAATTTTATATATATATATTTTTTTTTCAAATTTTTTTGGGTGTAAATACGAAAGTAAACACATGAGACATTGTGGAAAAAATTATATTTTAAACGTTAAAGCAATTCTGACATAATGGTGTGACGTGTTGTAAACACAAAAAATTTTTACACATTTTGCAATAATACTTCGTTTTTCTTTCTTTTTGGTTTAGAAGACAGTAGTAGCATCTTTTTCTTGTTCCTTCTGGTACTTCTTGATAAGCTGCTCTTGATGGTCCTGCAGCTTCTTGTCTTCTTTCTCTTACCTCCACTGGCATATTTGATTACTCTGACCGTCTCGCTATATGAGGATTGGTTAGCTCTATTGCTAATGGTTTCAACAAAGATCTTCTTCCTATATTGTTGTTTTCATTATTGTTGAAATGTAAAATTTGGGCGTTAATTCCGGCCATATTGAGCATTGCGTAAAAAACCACCATTGGCCATCTTTTTGTATTTCTAGCTACGTCATATGTAGCGCATAATTTGTCGACAGTATCGACGCCTCCTTTCGTTTCATTATAATAAGTGATTATTTCTGTTTTTTTTTTTGGTCACCACTCTGTTGATCGGTAGTGTCGTCACCATGCATACTTGACGTGAGTATCACATTCTTGTTTTTTTTGAGGAGTGTATGATAATATAGTTGAGTTTTCACCAAAGCCAAATACACTTGAATTTTGAGTTCGATTTTTTGTATTTACAAATTCTGGTGGTAATTCCCTTTTATTTTTACGCACGGTACCTACGTGCGTTAGATTAAACTTTTTTAGTAGATCTTGTACTAACCGGAAACTCGTGAACCAATTGTCCGTTGTTACATTTCTGTTGGTTCCGGTAATTGGTTGGACCATTCTTTTAACAATGCGAGCAGGATCATTTGCTAGACGAAATGGTCCTTCTGGCTGTAGACCGACATATACTTCTAAATTTAGAATATATCGAATTCTAGCATCCACAAGTGCAAAAATTTTTATGCCGTACTTATTGGGCTTATTAGGAATATATTGTCTAAATATACATCGGCCCCTAAATCCTTCTAATTTTTCGTCAATGGTCACAGCGTCTCCAACTACATAGCTGTTTTTACAGTTTTTGACGAAACTTTCAAACAATTGACGAATTGGTGCCAACCGATCTACAGATTTACGTTCCTGTCTTGTAGCAAGATCGTCAAACCTTAGGCAACGTAATAGAAACAGGAATCTTTTCTTTGACATTGTTAGCCAAAACCTTTCAATTCCAATACCGTTTCTGTCCCACAAATCGTCTACATTCAATCTAGCACTTTTGAGCAGGCCTCCTAGGTATAGTAATCCAAAAAGGGCTTCAATTTCGGTTTTGTCCGTGCCTCTGTAATCACGTGCGCGTGAATAATTTGCAGCTCGAGATCTTATATACTTATTTGTCTCTTCAACAACCAAATCTAACATTAGATTATCAAAAAATATTCTCCAGCATTCTAGAATAGTTTTGGCATTTTTACTGTATTCGGTAACACCTGGCGCTACTTTCACAATGTTTTTAGAGCGCGTTTTGGATTTTGGAAGTGTATGTTTATACCATTTGGTTGTGCCATCTTTACCAAAAAAAGAAAGGTAATTTAAGCCTTTTTTGCAGCGGATCACTGACTTCCGAATCGCTGGAATCTGCTTCCTGTTCTGTTTCAGACTCTAAAACTTCTTCAGCCACAACGTTGTCTTCAGAATCAGATTCTTCTTCGGAATCTATCATTTCTTCATCCGTATGCACGTCTTCTAACAACTGTAAAAGTCTTTTCTGTTCTTTTTCGTAGTCCATTGTCACTAAACAGTATAATATTATAAAATTATGCAAAAAAAAAACAACAAAAATCACTTACATGGGAAAATATAATCAAAAATTTTTAATCGAAAATAGTAACACTAAAAGTCGCGCTGGATCTCACAGGCCTTTTCGTTAATTACTCCGAAATAATAAAACTAATCACAACGAAGCTTTGCATACAAGTTCATAAACTAAACTGAAGAGCATTTTCAAAGGGACAGCTACCTGCCTACCTGTATACCGTAAATAGAGCTATTAATTGACCCCCTCGGGTCTCACAGAACCGACGCGACCGCCCGAAGGTTAAAAACAAAAGATTTTGAGGTAAGGTGATCAGTGTGGTTTTATAGTCCTTCAAATTTGCTTTAGAATTGTTTTTGAATGGATAGAATATCTTTAAAATAAAGGGAGGTATTGTAAAAATGTGCAGGAGCTAACTGCGGAAACAGTGCTCTCTGATAAAGATAAGGAAGGAACTAATGACAGTGGCGGCAATGTCTAAATTTTTCTACATATTTTCCTATAAATCTTTCGTATTAATTTTATTATTTTTTACCTTTATATATTAATTTCAAGTTTTTTACTTTTATATTTTCCATCATGAAAGCTAGTTTTATGGGATATAAAATTACAAAATGAAATTTTTATTTTAAATGAAAAACAAGTATCAATATTATGTAGATAAAGAGTTAAATAAATGATAGAGATTGCTTTAAAGCGTTAAAAAATGGTAAAAAAAAGTGAGAGGTGTCAAGGGATACCCGGATGGAACGAAGTTCCTTTCGATTAATGAGTGAAGGAATTGTAATTTGTAAACACAACAGAGAGTTTGTACATACTACATACATAAGCATTTATTATCGTCTGTATAAAATCTCTACTTACCTAACTCTATCAGCAATATCCCGAACTTGTGCAGAAACACTGTCAGGAGACATTATTGTTTTTATTTTCTATTATTTTAATATTTATTATCTACAAAAAACCTGTATAAACTTAACAAAGTCGCGACACTACTACACTGTTCAAAGCAAAATATAAAAAAAAGTAAATCCATTATTTTCAACAGTTCGTTTCTTTTAACAAAAGTGTGCATTTATACAATACCAGAGGTATTGTATATTCTACCTAGAATTACTTTTTATTTCAATTTAATTTAAAACAGGAATTAACAATTTAATACAAAATTTTAAAATTAAAATATTTGACAGTAACTGACAGTTAAGGTAATTTGACGTAGGTACCTAACTAGTCAAGTTAAGAACTATTTTTGAAATGTTTATGAATTTATTGATTTATAAAAACAGGATGAAATAAAATATAATTATAGGTACTTATTGGAACGAAGTTCCCTTTCGGGCGTTACGACCAGTTATGACTGAGGCTAGGAGCTAGCCAAAAAACATTCATACCAAAAATTGTCACGACACGACACGACACACGTCTGTCTGTCTCTCTCTCACAGACCAAAAAATAAAAAACTCTCTCTCTCTCTCTCTCAAAGATAGATATATTACAATTAAAAAGACACTATTTTAAATTAAAAGAAATTGTACATTAGAAAGAAAATACTGTAGAAAAAAATAATTACCCATAATAGTATTATATTTTATTTCATCCTGTTTTTATAAATTAAAAAATTCATAAACATTTTAAAAATAGTTCGTAACTTGACTAGTTAGGTACCTACGTCAAATTACCTTAACTGTCAGTTACTGTCAAATATTTTAATTTTAAAATTTTGAATTAAATTGTTAATTCCTGTTTTAAATTAAATTAAAATAAAAATATATCTATGTCATCTAAACCTCTGGTATAAATGGACACTTTTGTTAAAAGAAAGAAACTGTTGAAAACATTCAGGTATGGATTTACTATTTTCTATATTGTAGTGTCGCGACTTTGTTAAGTTTATACAGGTTTTTGTAGATAATAAATAATAAAATAGTAGAAAATAATAACAATAATGTATCCTGACATTTGTGGTTCTTCACAAATTTTGGATATTGCTGAGTTAGGTAAGTGGAGATTTTATACAGACTATAATAAATGTATAAACACTCTGTTGTGTTTACAAATTACAATTCCTTAACTAATTAATCAAAAGGAACTTCGTTCCATCCGGGTGTCCCTTGACACCTCTCATCTTTTTTTTCTACAGTATTTTCTTTTAATTTAAATTAGTGTCTTTTTAATTGTACTTTTATTAGTATTTATTATATTAGGGTTTCCTATTTAAATAAAGATAGGTATATCTATCTATGAGAGAGAGAGAGAGAGACAACATGCGTATGTTGTGTCGTGTCGTGACAAATTTTGGTATGAATTTTTTTTGGCTAGCTCCTAGCGTCAGTCGTAACTGTTCGTAACGCCCGAAAGGGAACTTCGTTCCAATAACATTGACCCACAAAACCACTGTTTTAATTATTGCCTAAAGTGGTGATATTAGCAACCCTCGCTTCATTTTTTTTACTATATTTCTTTTACTGTTAAATCTTTATAAAATTTTAAGTAGACAGATAATATAGTTAAAATATTTTTTTACCTTAATTTTTTTTGATTACTTTTTTCACCTGTCAAAATATCACAATTTTGTGATTTCGTCCAATGAAAACGCTTAATCTTCAATATTTTATGCTAAATCTAGCCAATCATTCCGGTTTATATTGATAAAACCACTAGTGGTTTTACTAGTATTGATAAAATTATAGAACTGTCAAAAATTCAATAACAATTGGTATGGCCTCAGATTTATTAAATAATTGTGGAGCTAGATATTCTCCAAAAAAAAAACCAAAAGTAGAAAATACTGTTGTGTTTATGGATGTTCAAGTAATGCATTCCAAAATTCAGACCTTCGCCTTTATCATTTTCCAAACCTAATCGGGTTTTTGTTATAAGAAAAACAATGAAAAAGTAAACTATATTCAGTGTCATTAAAATTTACACTTACCGAGTACAATATAGTAACACCGCTGTGATGTGTTTACATCTTTCACTAAGTCCAGCGGTACAGCTACACTTTGATGAAACAATTTGACCATTTTTTTGTATAACTATTTTTATTTCATGGGGTTTATCACGAAAAGCTGATGATTGTATACAATACGACAAAATATCGTATTGATCATTGTTTTGATTTTCCAACCCATTATACATTAAATGTCCTGCATTAATTATTTTCTCTCCTTCTACAAAATTTCGAGACTTAGGAGTAGCCTCAATAAAGTCAAGAACTTGATTTAATGATAAAAATATTTCAATTAAATTAAATCACATCTATCATCCTAGCAGTAGTAATATTTTTAACCACCAGAGCGCGTAGCGCCAAGTGACACTTACCAATATTGAACAATCAATTTTCTTGTTTATAAGTACCTTACTATAAATCAACATTCATTTATATTATCTAAATATTCTGAAATATATTTTGTTATTATTATTATCACAATTCAATTCATCTAAACGATAATGAAAAATCAAATATGTAGGTACTTTAAAACTAACCTGCTTCCTGGTTCAGCATGCATTTAAAACTTTTATATGCCTACAGGCAAATGTGGTCTTGTAGGTTAACTTTAAATAGATATACCTAATAATTTTTATTTTGGTAATTTTCTCTTTAATAATATAATTGTATAAATAGGTATAAAAATAAATATTTATTCAAATTATAACCCTGTTTTCACGACGCTCACGACAACTGTCAATACTATCTAGTGTACAGGATAAGTTAAGTCCTACGGACTCGTGATTTTAATACATTTCAGTTTGTTTTCGTATTTTTGCCAAATAAAAAAGTTTTCGTGAAAACTAAAAATTTATCGATAAAATTTTAAGGACTCGTGGTATTACCTTTGATAAAAATAAATAAAATACTCAAATCTCTAACAGGTAAAAAAGTTGTCACGTGTGTGGTCATAATACTTAATTAAGTAACAATTGCGTATTAAAATACATGAGTTGACAACTGCGCCACCTTACGGTAACGTCATACTACTTATTTAATCAGAATTGCTCTTTTACTGTTTACTGTTTTTTTTGCAATTCAGTACTCCAAAAAATGCAAACAAACGATAAAGTAATAAATACAAAATAGTAGTTGCCAAATTTAATCTAAAACAGAACACACAGAAAATATGACTCTTATATTAAACACTATTATAGTTAGTATTTATAAACCTATAATTAGAATTAATTAATGCTTGGCAACATTGCTTTGCTTTTCACACTGGTTTTACGGAGAATCTCTGATTGCTGTTGATTCGTAAAAATTCGCAATTTTTATTGGCCCTTTCGTATAGTCACTAATTACTATTGCTTGATAATAAGTGTAATACGAGTCAACGTAGACTATTTAATTTTAAAATAAGTATATTGATATAGATTCTGTAAGAGATGAAATTTCATCTGAAAATGTAGTAGAGTAGTATGTGGATGTCACCCTCTGTTAAAAAAATAATTGTTTGAAACATGTATAAACAATTGATGTTGGTAAATAATGAATCAAATTATGGTGTCCTAGAACGAATCCACATATTAACAAAAACTTCTAAGCCATCAATAAATAAGGTGTTATTTAGGGAAGAGTGTAATCCACGAAAAAAGGGAACACAACGATCTTTTATCAAACTAGATCACAGTATGATAGAAAATATTCGAAAAAAAATTTATATAAATAAATAAATTTCTATTTATTTTATTTCTATTTCTAGAATAAATATTATTCTAGAAATGTTATACCGTCTTTTCCAATCATTAAACAAGAAGTTATGGCAGTTCCGGTTGTGTATATGAATCAACCAATACCTTGAGAAAAGTTAGGATTTAGATACCGAACCTAGAATAAAAGACAATCGATTATGGAATCGCAAAAAATGGTTATAGAAGAAAGGCAAAGCAGAAATAGAAATAAGAATCAAAATAATATGAAAATAATTAAAATTAAACATAAATTTAATAGAAAATATCAAGAAAGGGGAAAGAAATTTAAATTTATAAAAAGTTTATATCGAGGGAAACATCAGGAAAGGGGCAAGGTATCTAAATTTATAAGAAAGTCATATACAGAGAAATATTAGGAAAGGAATAAGGTCACAAAATTTATTAAAAAAAATTGTATGTAGGAAAATATTAGGAAAGGGGAGTTTATAAAAAAATTTATGTATAGGGAAATTTCAAAAGAGGGGGAGCAAATCTAAAACTTAAAAAAAAAATATTTTAATAAATGTTAAGAAGGGGGAATGAATTTTATATAAAAAAAAAGTATAGAAATAAAAATTTTAATAAAGAAAAAGTTAAAAGTAGATATAGTGATAGGGATTGAAATGTTAGGGTTAGTATATTAGGTAAAATTAAAATATTCTAAATTAAAAGCTTGACAACTGATGGTGAAGAAAAATTTCCTACTGAAAGGAAATTTGATTTGGCAAGGTGAAGTAATTCACCAAGTCAAATCAAATTTGGGGGAAATTGATATGGATTTTTCTTCATGGGTGCATGTTCCTTCAATAAAATGTTGGAACGTGATCCATTATTTTTAATTTGGTTGTCTAGATTAAGTATTTTTGTAAAATTAGATTGTTTTTGTGTTGCTACGTTGTTAAGAGAATTGGTATTGATTAGATTGTCATTAAAATTAGATAGAACAGTCATTAATAAAAATTTAATAAAAAGAAATTTTATTTGAAAGGTAAATAAAAAATAATTAAAAAGATAAAAATAAAGCAGGAGCAAACAGTAATACAAACCAAAACTTGGAAGGTACAGAAAAGCAGAGAGTTGCAAATTTTAAGAGAGCAGAAAGGTAATAGATAAATAGAAAGGCAGCAGCAAGAAGGAGTTGGAAAGTAGTTGGAAGAGGAAGATATAGAGAAAGAGTGGAACAACGGAAGAAGAATTTTTTTTTATATTTATTTTATTTATGTTTATAGACAACTAATTTGGAAATCATTGGAATCCACGACCGATAATTTTATTGAAGAAGGGTGTTCCGGAAGGAGGATCCATTTCATTATCTATATATATATATATATATATATATATATATATATATATATATATATATTATAACATATATGCGAAAATACATATATATTATAACCTATATGAAAATACCTTGAAAATTTTTATTTTAATATAGATGTGGATAAGGTAAGATTCAACTTAATTTCTTTTATTTTAATGATTGTTACTTTAACATAAGTTCTTATCTATTTTTTTTCCAAGGGTCAGAGTTCCAAAAATCTCAACTAATAAATGAATTCACATTTAACTGATATTGAAAATTTCAAAAAAAAATTAATAAAATTCAACAATTATATACCAAATTATGTTTTTGTATTATAATTCCAATTTAACCTTAACCTCACTTTTTCTTATTGTTTTGTGCGCATAGACACATTACCTTCAAATTTCAAACATCGTTAAATCAAGGGTTATGAAAAATTCTGAATTTTGTAATCAATAAATCAAATTAAACTTATTAAAGAATGTAAAAACAACTTGTTTAAACAGTGAAACAGTGTACAAGTGAAATCAAATGTTCATCAACTACAGAAAAATCAAACACAGGAATGTTCTTTATTTTTAAAAAAATTGGAAAATTGTTTTGAAGCTTTGGTATTCTCTCTGGACAAACGAAGGCACAGGCTATCATTTCCTATTGGAATCCAACAATTTCCCAGGAACATCAATGATATACGGACACTTTATAGATGTAGACGAATAAATTTGCTTCTCATCCGGAAATAATTTGCTCTTGCATCAAACGGTGAGTAAACTAATACTCTCTTTCTTATTAGAACCCAGTTTTACTTTAGTTAAATTACTCAGGAAGCATTCATATAACTGAACTGCTCAGCACACCATTCCTAACATTTATTTCTCCATATATATGAACTTTAATTCTTACCAGTGGCTATCAGGAGTTGTCTTGTGGCTTTGCTAACACTTTTTACTGTTTTTATACTTTCTTTTATCAGTATTTAAATAAAAAATCGAAATTTTAACGGAGCAAAATTTATTACATGCTATCACTTCTAAAGCCCAAAAACAAGAGAGAGATTCAGGAAATCAACAATTTAACAACTGAATCCCCAAACAATCTTACACTATCATTATTATGTTTTATTCGCCTACTAAATTATTGATCAAATACAATTACTAAAATTCTAATACCTAATTCCTTATTTACATTTTAATACAATGGACATTCTTTTAAAATTTGCTAAACTTTTGATGAGTTGTTAATTTTATAATATCTTTCGCCTACTAATTCTTTGTCAAATCAAATTACTAAAAATCTAATACTTAACTCATTATTTACATTTAATACAATAATCATTCTTTTAAAATCTGCTATACTTTAAATGAATTGTTAATTTTATAATATCTTATCTACAATATAATCTAATGTCTTTCTATTTTCAGAATTTTTCATTTGGAAATTAAACTAATACCAAATCACAATATGTCTTGAGAACAAACATTGTCTATTCTAAAAGTAAGTACAAACTTTTTTTATTTCCTTCTATGAGTTCTAATATTTTATACTGAAATTTATGTAGAACTTTACATTGATGTCTTAACATTTGGTTTTCTTATTTCATTTTATCTTAATTTATTTAAAATCGGTTTTAATTACTAAGGTATCGTAAAATTTATAAACTTTTTTAATATTTACTCTCATTATCTATTTGATACATGATTATTAGAATTTTATATGTTATAGATAAATTATATTATTTTGATTCTTTGAATATCTCTTATATGTACTTGTATATTTTAATTTCTCATTTTGTTTTATTTTTTCTTTTTAGGTATTGAGAAGAAGACGATTATAAATTATCCCAAATTTACTACATTTGCACTCTGCCTTGGAATGAGAATATATTTTCCTTTTCTCTATTTTTTTTAATTTTCTTTATATTTACTTAATTGAAATAGCATAGTAACTTATATCATCTCAATATATATATATATATATATATATATATATATATATATATATATATATATATATATATATATTATAACATATATGATGAGTGTATGAATAATAATAATATGTTTTGCTAATATCAATCACTATGTTATAAAATATTCCTTACCTTTAATTAATTTTGAATTTTAAATATAAATAGTGAATAGGTAAGAATTAACTCAATGTAATTATCTTCCAATATGATTAATTAAATATGCTACCGGCTATTCCCTTATGTCAAGGTCAGAGTTCAAATATTCAACCAAACTAGATTCAAAATCAGTTAATACACAAATTTGCAATAAAATGACTGTAAAACCGCACTATCCTAGACCAACAATGTTTTCTAGGCATGAATTGTATATAAATTTCTAACCTTTCTAATTCAAAATGTGTCAAACTTCAAAAATACCGTTAATAAACCAAAACATGCATCAAATATATATAAATGAAATATTCTGTCTTGAGTTACTAAACAATTTGGATTAAACTTAACAAAAAGAGAATAAAAATAATTTAGTTAAATACATAAAACAGTGAAAATAAAAAATGTTCATGGAAATTACAAAAATCAAACAACAGAAAAGTTCTTTATTGATAATAATGGAAGAGTGATACCGTTTTATGAAGATCTTGTTTTCTCTTCGGTCTGCTAAGCCTTAGGATCCCCTTTTCAATAACAGGCCTATGTTACCCAGCACAGCAATGATATCACGAACTTTGGAAATTTTACTAATAAGATTTCTTCTAATCACTGCACAATCAGCTTTTACATCCAAAGGTAAGTTCAATAATGCTATTCTTTCTTGTTAGAAACTAGAGTATCTTTCTTTAAATCAATTCAGGAAGCATTTATAACGATTAACTACTCAGCATCAATTTTAACCATTTATTCTTTCATAAAATCATATAAATTTCTCTTACCAATTGCTTTCTCTGGTTACCTTGGGATATTCTTTATACTTTAAACTGTTTTAATACTTTCTATTATCAATACTTTCAAAAAAAACTCAAAATTTCTACGGAGCAAATTTTTAATACAACTTCTATTTCAACAACCAGAAAACAAGAGAGATTCTCTCAAATCAACAAAGAAACAACTGACAAATTCAACAAACTTAAATCTATACATCTTTTCCATCTAATCGCCTACTAATTTCTTATTTAAATAAAATTATTAACAAAATCTAATTCCTGATTCAGTATTACAATTTAAAACAATGATCATTCTTTTTTATATTCTTATGAAATTTACTAGCACTACAAACTAATAATTTTCTCTTTTTCAGAATATTTCATTTGGCATTTGAACTATTAATAAATTAGAATATGGTTGGTAAATTTGTATAATTTAAAAGTAAGTAGAAGTTTTGACATTTATTTTAACTATTTGTGATGTCTTTTTTTTATAATTCAATTTTCTCATTTACTCACACCCCTAATTCATTTAAAATTAATGTTTGATTACTAACGTATTGGCAATTTTATAAACTTTTAATTATCTACTTTACCCATTTATCAATTTCATAATTATCAAAACTTTATATAATGTAGATTAATCATTTTTGAATCTTTAAATAAAAATCTTTGAAATGTATTTGTATTTTTTTTTTCTTATTATTCTATTTTCTTTTTCCCTTTTTAGGAATTATGAAGAAGATGATGATAATCAATCTCAATGTTACTAAATTTGCGCTCTGACCCGAAATAAGAAAATCTCCTTTCTCTACTTTCCATTAGATTTTCCTTCTACATCTTATTTAATATAACATAGTAACTAATATCATCTCAATATATATATATAAAACTAAGGTTGTTAATTAAAATGGAATAGTTTCTCCGTAAAATAGGTAAATAGGTGATTCAGTTGTAAATCGATTGACCGATTTGTGGTTTTTAATTAAGTAACTAATTTCCGTTTAAATTTATTTGGTATACAAAAAAATAAGCAGTAAAGAAACAAGAGTTAATTATACAGAATTTTATATTTTAAAAAATTTGTTACATATCTTTACATTTTTTTTTTCATATTAAATTTCTAAAGTTTATAATATATTGATTATTATTATTTATAAAGGATAGATATATTATGAATACGTAGGTATATATTTTAAAATAATTACAATTTATAAAGAGAATTTTTTATAGTAGAAAGTTTTTTTTACTGATTTATAGGTCACATTACTTGTATAATAGTTATTTATTGTACAAGACGATAAAATTGTAGTTATATTCCCTATAACCGCTGATATTGCATATTGTTTTGTTGTCTTATCAATTGTTATAAATAGCAGTCATATTTTAATCTCAGGGAGTTCATATTTGTCATTCATATTGTATTCACTTCCAAACAGATTCAAATTGTAATTTTTTGAAAATAAAATTTTTTAAAAAACAATTTTCGTGTATCGAAAAGTTAACTTTGTACTTTATCTTCGAGAGCGTTTTTTAGCGTTGTGACATCAGTCAGTTGTTATAGCAACACTTTAACATTAGCTATGGAAAAATTATTTTGTAACTTGAATTTGTATATTATGTGGGAATTTTGTAATCGATTTAAAACTTATATTAACCCGAAATTGTGTCAAAATCTCTATGTATACGCCTAAACACACTTGAAACATGCATTGTCATCCAATTCTTAGCTATCCTGAAAACTTCAGAGCTCTAGGTGGTCGGGAAATCTTCAAGAACAATACAATTTATGATTTTTAGAGAAGAAATGGTTCCTTAATATTCATATTAAGTGGTAAAAACGATTGTTAATTAATAAATGCGTTTTTTAGCAATAATTAATTTTTTTTAAGAAATCATTGTTAAAAAATCATAATTCCTATCGACAGGTAGATTAGAAAAAAAAATTGTGATTATCTTATAAACAATGCATTTGTTCATAACAATTATTTAAACAATGGCAGTAAAATATGTTTAAAAATTCATTTTCATGTAACTTTTAACAACAATTGAGATATTTGAAAGAAAAAATTATTACCTAAGTATATGCAGTTTTTAATTTTTCAATGTTTCCGATTGTTAATAATAAAGTGGAAAATTAACATTTTTGAATTTTTTCAACGGGGATCTATTTTTAGGCCTCTTAAGAATAGCTCCACGTAATAAAAAAAACTATAGGGTTGTAGTTTAATAATAATATAATCGTTTTTGGAGTTTACTCCTTAAGAAACGATATATAAGGCGCCTAGTATGAAAAAAAATATGGGTAGTAGAATCGTGTGAAAGCGTTATGCGTTACGCGTTATGTTGAGAAAAGTGTTACAATCACGTTGAAAAAAGTATTATTAGAATTTTCAAAATTTTTAAATTTTTCAAAATTTTCAAAATTTTAAAAAATTCAATTATTTTGAAATAGTACATTACGTACATTACCTGCTCACCGCACGAGTTGCGTATTCTATTTTTCATCATTCGGTGAGGAAAGCTCTTGAATTTATGTAAAATAAAAGGAAAAAAGATAATAAAAGTAGTATTAGATCGCTCGAGCCGTAGGCACTGAGTAACGCGAAAAAAGAGTTGGTGGTGAACACTGCATTTCACTAAAATATGCTGTAAACATTTCTTCCGCAAAGGACGAGGATTTTTTGTTTTTTCTCCATGTTTTAAAAGCGTTATATGTAGCTGTATATAGTTGTTTTGACTTAACTGTTCAGTTTTTGCAGTTTCTCGTACATCTTCCGGTGTTACATCCTGATATTAGGAATCAGAATCACTCATTGTAAATAAGATCGGGATATTCACCTATTATGCGTTATATTTTACTCTATATGCGTTTACAATACGACTCATATTATTTGTAAAAAGGGTATGGACACAACGGGGACCATCGACCCTAGACCATAGACCTTTGCTCTGACCCTCGCTCTGACCCAGGCGCACCCGTGGTCACATCGAGGACTGGAGCATCGCACTCTTGCGCCAGTTAAAGTGTGAACGATCCTATATAAACATGGATTTTTCGACATCCTCTTCCTCGGACGAGGAAGATATTATTTTGAATTCAAGTGCTAAAAAGTGGTGCCTATATAAAGGATCTCAAAAGACGAAAAAATGTATGGAGAATTTTATCATTCATATCAAGATTTAAGAAAAAATCCGGATCGTGTTTTGACTACATGAGAATAAAAAAAGATACTTTTGATTATATTTTAAACGAGTACCATGGTCGAGGGTCAAAAAAATACTAAGCTCAGTTTTTACCCTGGCACTAAGCATCAGACCTTCGCTCCACCCTATGCGCGGAGCGATGGTCGGTGCTCCGACGTGACCACATAGATCTAATATTGTGTGTTTATTTTTTTTGTGAGCGGAGCTATGGTGCGATGCTATGGTCGGAGCGATGGTCGGCGCTCCGTTGTGGCCGCACACTTAAGTCTCTTTAGTATGTCGGCTAATATTTTACAGGTTTGAACAAGCACAATAATAAAAACATAGCGGCGCGCGCGGCGCCTTGCAGTATACCTATAGATACATTTAGTAAATAAAAGTAGTATACAAACAGCGTCGCGGCGACTTATAATACAAATATATGTGTACAAATATATATACAACACCGTATTTCAAGATTAATGTAATACCTGAATATACACTCAGTGCGTGGAAGATTTACATTTCGTAACTATTAAAGACGCATTGCTTTCTGCACGGTCCAGCATGGTCGAAAATTTTTATTACATTCTGTATTAATTTTGAACGGAATACGGATTATAAGTAAGCATATCAATATATTGATATGGATTTTTCTCATTATCATTTCAGTTATTATTGCTGTTTCTGTTTCTTCTAATGTTTCTCTGTACATTTCCATTTGCTTCTTTATCTCATTTTTGACTTCTTCTTTTATTTCTTTTTTCATAGCATCCATATTTAAATTTATTGCTTTAATATCCTTGTTCATATCTTTCATTTCTTTTTTCATAGAATCCATATTATTGTTCATGTCTTGTTTTATTTCTTTTTTCATAGAATCCATATTCTTGTTCATTGCTTCATAGTCTTTGTTGATTTTTTTTAACATTTCCATCATTTGTTCCCATGATGAATCCCTTCTATCCCCCATCTTACTATCCTGATTACCCTGATTATCCTGACTATCCTGAATACCCTGCCTACCCTGACTCTCCTGATTATCAATATTATCCCCTTGTTCTGACATTCTATCTGTAGCATCCTTTCCCCCTCTTAATTTCATACAACTATTTATAATTTATCTAATCTTTCACTCCGAATCACACACCTTTGTTTTTTAATAAAGCAAGCTTGACACCTAATAGTAAAGAAAAATCTCTTACCCTCAGTGCCGAAGCAGCCACACGTTCTGGGCGCCAATTGAAAGGAAATTTGATTTGGCAAGGTGAAGTGATTCACCAAGTCAAATCAAATTTGGGGGAAATTGATATGGATTTTTCTTCAATGGTGCACGTTCTTTCAAAGAAGTGTTGGAACGTGGTCATGATTTTTAAATCGGTTGTCTTGATTAAGTATTTTTTTGATATTATATTTGTTTTTGTTTGAGTTAGGAGATTGTTTTTAAGTTGTTATGTTGTTAAGATATTATTATTGATTGATTTGTCATGAGAATTATAAAACCGTTGTCATTATCAGAAAGTAATAAAACATATTGAATTGATTAAATGGATTTGAATTTATAAATACTAAAAGTAAAGAAAAAGTAAAAAGTAAACAAAATAAATATTAGAAGAATTCATAGAAATATTTAGGTAGCAGATATTAAACAGAAAGAGCAGAAGGAAGTTAACAATTACAGAAAAGCAGTGTGGTCAGGGCTGGAAAGTGGTAGGAGGAGATAAAAAGCAAGAAATAGAAAGTAGCAGAAAGAAGCAGTGAATAGGAAGAAATCAGAAATTTGAAGGTATAGAGAAAGGGTTGAAGAACAGAAAAAGGAAGTAGAGTAGAAAGAAGAGGAAGAAAATAAAAAATTTTATATTTATATTTTTGTTGTAATTTATTTTAGGACAATCAATTTAGAAATTTTGGAATCCACGACCGATAATTTTATTGAAAGAGGGTGTTCCGGAAGGAGGATCCATTTCAATATTTTATTAAATATTTTTTGAAAATAAGACAATTTTTCGATTTTTTATGTTAAAATTTAAAAAATTTTCGTGAAAATGTAAAAAAATATACAATTCTGAGCAATTAAACATCCCGTGATATTTATAATCAAAATACAATACGAATAAACTTGATTGGTCAATTATGTACGTAAGTGTTGGACTTCACGACTATGAAATTTTCAAAAATACGCCTAATAACTATTTAATAAATTTGTAGCGCCATCTCTTGGTTTTATTATTAAGGTGGTTAAATTAATGTAAATAGTGTTGCATATTTTTCAGGCACTATTATTTACATAATACTTATAAAAACACAAAAAATACCATGGTGATCGTTCTTAAGGAGTAAACTCCATTCGCGTGTCGGAGCTAACACACACACTTTTTTTTTGTTAACATTCTATTTAGATAAAATAATTAATTAACTAATGCACAAGCAATAGAAAAATGGGGATAACAATTTTTTTCCGGAGGAATTATGTTTCCTAATAGTACTTAAATTTTTTATTCCTTAATATTCATATTTAATATGATAACGTGAGATACAGTTCCGGGAGGTAGAACTATTTCTTATGAAATTTCCTCCTCTTTTTAGGTCTTTTTTCAAATTTTGAATATCTTTAATAGTTTTCGAGTAATTCAAACAAAAACCAAACACCTACTTTTTTTTCTTATTTTGTTTATAACTTTTGCAACTTTTATCGGCCCCTTTCGGGACTTTTCCTAAACTTTCTACATAATATTCCGAATCGAATGACACATTGATCATAATTTTGTAACGTTAATAACGTTAATCGTGGCCTGGCCTATTGACTATTAAATTTTTATAAATATCAGTGTTATGTTGCGCCGACGCGAATACTTTATCAGATATGTGTAGAAGAATTTTAGTTTGTTCGTAAGTTGCGTCGCTATCTTCTTTCATTTCATTTTGTGCTTCGATAGAAATTAGTTCTCTTCACTTCTTACAGCCTTCTTGGTGAGTAAAATTTAACTTGTTATAATTTTAAGTAATAGCCAAAAATTTGGTGAATATATTATTGGTCGTTTTATTTGATATTTTTACTAACATTTAAATTTTTTGATTACAATCATTTGTCAAGAATCAGTTTTTTATTGAGTTAAAAATATATAAACACAACAGGTGATTAACTTTTTCTCGAACTTTGGAGAAACCTTGAGTGATTGTAATCGAAATTAAGGATTATTGGGACGGAATTTTGACTGCTATTATTTTAATTCTTTAGGGCTTTTGCCAAATAGCGAAGGGTCCTAAGTGAGGGCTAATCGAGCCAATTAATTCTATAAAAAGAAAAACCAACTGGCCAGCGACACCGTAGTCCGTACTGTCCACTTCGGAAGTCTCTACAATTCCTGTTAAGAAAAACCATCTTGCCAGCGTGACCATAGACCGTTGCTGTCCACTTTGGAAGTCTCTACTTTTCCTTTTAATAAAACCCATCTTGCCAGCGACACCATTGACCGGTGCTCACCATTTCCGGAGGTCTCTTCAATTCCGTCCTGAAAATTTCTCGACATCGAATCCGAAGAACACAAAAGCAAAGATAAGAAATTAGTTAATTACTTTTTACTAATCTTTTAAAGATATTTCTTGAATAAACAATTAAACACTGATTTCACTCTTTTATTTGTATGTCTGTACTTGGCGCCCTTTATATTATTTGTTTGGGGAGAGTTAAAAAAGAAAGCCAGAAGGAAGCCACAAACCCTGGAGCTAGCAAAAGGGTATTTTTACGCTACAATTTTCGGAGAATATACTCAAAAGTCACCCAAAAAGGTACATGTTGTCTAGAGTCTAGAGTATTAAACAGGTAAATCAATTTCAAACATTAACGTAAATATCATTGTAAAGCGTATGACGATTAGATTTACCTCATGCATGCTAGTTATCCTTCCATTTAGCCAAAAGGGCATTAGTTTTATATTTCTTAAAATTGATAATTTAACCAAAACCCAATGACAATTTACAATTAGTTTATTTACATCAGTTGCTGAGGATTCTACTAGCTGATGATAATATTTATGATTTTAGTCCGTTAAATTTACTGCAATAAATGACATGAGACGGACAACTGACAATTAGTGATGCTAGATTCAATCTTGTACGTGATAAGACTTAGATTAAGTTTCCTAGATTTATATAACACTGTTCCATTGTTTATCATGTTTTAAATTGCTATCCGATATCCTAAGTAAGATCTGTGACCTTACGTGCTAATGTCAGTATAATAGTTTCTAACTAAATGTTAATTCACACGATATTTACAATATATTACTTTGTAATATTTGATGCGTTTCGCTATAATCCAGCTTTCCTAAACACTGGTTAGAACTAGGGACACAGAAAAAGTATCGATATTTTTGGTATCGAGTACTTTTCTTTCGATACCGATACTTTTGTACTCGATACTTTTCATTCGATACTTTTACTCATATGAGTATTCCTTGGCAGATATGGTATATCATCTATACTTACAATAAATCTGTAGAGAGGTCAATTCTGTACATGAAATATATTTCCAAAATAACTATCAGCGGGTGATTGGGGATCAATATTGATTCCAAAAATGCAATCAGTAAAATTTTTGTCTGTCTGTCTGTCTGTATAACCGCTATAGAAACAAAAACTACTCGACGGATTTTAACGAAATTTGGTATAATTATTTTTCATACTCCTGTGCTGGTTATAGTATACTTTTCATCACGCTACAATCAATAGGAGCAGAGCAGTGAAGGGAAATGTTGGGAAAACGGGGAAAGTTACTCCATTTTTTAAACTTCCGTCGCGTGTGCAATCTTAATTGTTAAAGCTATACAGAAATCATCTTATTTTTATAATTTGGAGGTCAACTGTGAACGGATTTTACAAAATTTCACCCACAGGGGGGGTTGCGGGGCGTGAAAAATAAAATTAAAATCTATGAATCCTACAGGTTTGAAACTTTGCAAAATAGTTATTTTTATAAATTTGAGGTCAATTGTGAACTGATTTTACGGAATTTCACCCACAGGGGTGTTGCGGGGGCGTGAAAAATAAAAATTTAAAATCTAAAAGTCCTACGGGTTTAAAACTTTACACAATAGTTATTTTTATAATTTTGAGGTCAATTGTGAACGGATTTTAAAAAATTCCACCCACAAGGGGCCATGCGAGGGGTGAAAAATAATCTATAGGTACTTATAATAAATCTGTAGAAATGAAAATTCTGTACATAAAAGATATTTAAAAAAAAATAAGCGGGGGGTGTTACTACATCGATATAGAACCCAAAAATGTGGTTAGATTTTTTTGTCTGTCTGTCTGTCTGTATGTTTGTGCGCGCATCACATCAAAACTACTGATCCGATTCGAATGCGGTTTTCACAGATGTATTTGTCTTCTTTCAACTTAACATCTGATATATAAAAATTTCTCCCCCACCCCTTTAACGAATTCGGGGGAGAAATTTTTATATAAAAATCAACACGCCATGCGAACTACGTCACGGGTACAGCTAGTATCAAATAAAACTAATTCTATTTAATACCTAAAGCTCAGATATTTGTTTAACAGTATATTGTGTTCAGTACTTGTCCATCATTTGGTAGAGGGCATATATCTTAAATTTTTTATCATAACTGAGTAAATTTTTTCCTACTACAAAGACAAAAATAACAGCAGATTTGTAATTTAAAATGTAAATTTAGACATTTCACGAACAATTTTGACAAGTATGCTACTTATCGTTCAAATTTTGACAATTTTGTCGTCCAAACATTGACAATCTTTAATATATAGTATTACCATTTGACGTTCACATTTGACGTATGACACTACAAGTTTGTCAGTTTTTGATATTTGATTTTTCAATTTTTACACTCTGCGTCCAAATTTTTTACAATCTTTAACAGATGACGTTGATATTTTTATATTTGACGATATATTGTTATAATTTTTCCTTCGTAGGTTCGAGATAAGTGATAACTGAAGACAAACTTAACAATTTATTAGTAAACACAACTAAATAACAATTTTCTTTAACTAATTTACACAACTTTAATACAGTTACAATTACTAAATAGCGTCGTTAAAATATCTTGTTTAACAATTTGCACTTTATCGCCAGCTACTACAAATAGAATTAATATCGCCAACTAATACCTACAATCACCACTATTATTTATCGCCGACTATCGCTATAACAACTACTGTCTGTACTGTACTTAGTTCAACGCGGTCCTTTATATACCAGATTAATTCCTATCCAAACATTCTAGAATCGAACAAATAGAACATTCAGAGTTACGCGAATTATCTGGATCTTTCGGAGTGTACTCGATTATTCGGAGCTTCTGGGAATTCGAACAACACCTCACCCCCACGTCTGGGCGACAGGTCCGGCTCGAGTCGTAACAATATTGATATTTACAGAACACTTGCTATAACTAGTAGGTAAACTAATTATCTTGAGATTTCTCTCATGGAAGTTTTAAAATTTAGAATGTATACAAACAAAAGAAAATGACATAGGTATAGGTTGCAGGTTTTCAATTTGTCCCTAAAGCCTTTTTCTTGTTTTTAGACTTTCTAAATTTAAAAAATTTTGAAATTTGACGTTTAAATTTTGACATTCGGCAAAACAACTTTGATTTTATTGAAGTTTGACAATTTTTGACATTCAAATGTTGACAATTTTGACATTTGACACTACGAACATAACATAATTTATATTCCGATATACTTATATGTGAATTTTTTGACATTTTCACATACGTATATACCAATTTTTTACATTTGACCAGACAATTTTAACATTTGACGCTACAAATTTAATAACTTTGACATTTGACACTATGGAAAGACATGGAAGTTAAGCAAATGGGTCCCACATAAATTAACAAATAAAGTTGTCTCAACATTTGTTCAGCAAACATTTGACGGAACGATAATGATCTATTTTTTAATCAGTTATTAACCTGAGACGAAAAATGTAAATTCTAAGCGTTCGTATCATTGGTTGTCGCCTACTGATTCGGTACCACACACACACACACACACACACACAAGTCTTTCTTGCAACCAAACAAGGTTTTTTTGTGAGTTTGGTGGAAATCTAATGGAATTGCTAACTTGTATTGTAAGTAGCTTAAACGAGTACAGGCAGCAGTCGGCAGCACTCATGCAGAAACAGTCTTCTTTGATCAATTAGAAGAAAGTGATAATCTTGCAGGATAACGCTAAGCCTCATACTGCAAGAGTGACCCGAGAAAAATTTCTGAACTCGACTGGGAAACCGCTGGGTTACCGCACTCGATATATCCTCCTGACATTTCGCCAAGTGATTATCACCTTTTTAGGGTTCAGAAGCCGAATGGCAAAAAACACACCCTTATAGATTCGTCATATGTGTCTATCTGTCTATCTGTATGTCACAGCCACTTTTTTCCGATATTTTAAGAACTACACTGTTGGAACTGGGTATAGTATAACTAGACCCACTTGAATAGGAATTATTTTTACGATTTTACCAGGGGAAACTCAAAAGAACGTCATTATATGAACGAACCTAGTAAAATATCTATTTAATGTTGCTTTTCACTTCCCGACTCACACCTGTACGCCCATGAAGAGAATTCTTGGAAATTGGAAAAGAGCATTGACCACGCCAATTCAAGTGGTTTTGGATAAACTATAAATAGATGTATTCGATCAAAGTTACAACGAACTACAAGAACTTTTATATTATTTTACTTATGTTACTTGCTGCTGTGGAATCCTTCATGGGCAAATCTAACTCGCATTTGATCGCTTTTATTTGTCTCTTAAAACTGTATGAGTATGAGGCACAGACAGTTAACAACTCGAGATGGTGTACCTAATAAATGCAGTCCGTCAATTTTTTTACCCCAAATCCAGGGAGTTCTACAATACCGGCATAAAAAAATTGGTTCCACATTGGAAAAAGGTCATTGAGTGTGATGGCAATTACTTTGACGAATAAATAGTGTCTTATTGTTTATCAATAAAAATTTATATTTTTCTACCAAAAACCGCACGAATTTATTTGGTAACCTGATAGTCCCAAGATCCTGTAGTAGATATCAAAAAAACAATGAAAGATGTACAATAAGCCTAATTAGGCTGCAGTGTAACGGTTAACTATCTCAGACGGCCTTTAATGAAAAAATAAATATTTATATCTTGTCTTAAGCAATTAGCTGTTTGTTATGCAAACGCCATTGGTGAAAGGAGTGTGAAGTGTAACCTTAATAATTATTGACTTCTGCTTGTAGGTACAAATAATGTTAGTATTATAAGAGGTAGCATTAATATAAATAAATATCCATGATATCCTGTTTTAAATGTAGCAAACTTATTTTTTAATAATCAATTTTAATAATTTCCAGGAACGATGTAGTTCTCTGAAATACGAGGTTTGTTCAAAAAGAAACAAGAATTTTCAATTTCACGGGCTACGTACGATTCTCGAAAAAATATTCATTATTTTGGTACACATGTCCCTAATATATGTTGCCAATATCAGCCATTTTGCATTGTTAGTTTGTGTTTGACAGACTGAAAGTTTAGATGTGTTTTGGTATACTCTTCGATTTTCTACTATCGAACAAAATGAATCAAAGAATCTGCATTAAATTATTGCGTTAAAAATGAAATAAAGTATCCCAATGCATGCAAAATGTTAACTGTGGCATTTGGTGCATCTACTATAAGTAAAATAAGAGTGTATGAATGGTATAAACTTAAACGCTTCAATGGAGGCCGAGAAGACATAGATGACGATGACCGCTCTGAACGCCCGAGCCGAGCACGTCAACAACTGATGAAAACGTCGAATCAGTGAAGCAAATGATTTTGGAAAATCGTTGAATTATTAAAAGGGAAGTTGCTTAGGATGTTGACATATGAACTGGATCATATGATTGTATCAGATGTTTTGGGCATGAAACGTGAGGCAGCGAAGATTGTTCCAAAATTGCTCAATTTTGACGAAATACCGCCAACGACAATCCTGATTTCCTTAAAAGGATCATAACTGGTAGCGAAGAAACATGGGTATATGACATTAAAACCAAAGCCCAATCATCTCAATGGAAACGGCCTGAGGAGTCAAGACCGAAAAGCAATATGACTTTAACGCAAGGGTTTGTGGGAAAACCAGTCACGGATTTTGCACCAAAATAATGCACCGGTACATTCATCACTGCTTGTTCGTCAGATTTTAGCCAAAAACAACACCGTTATCATGCATCAACCACCGTATTCTCTGGATTTGACTGGCTGCGATATTTTCCTATTCCCAAAACTAAAAAGACCGATAAAAGGACGACGTTTTGCCAGAATTGAGGAGATAAAGGCTGCGTCGAACAAAGAGCTGATAGGCATATCCAAAATCCAGTTCCAGAAGTGCTTAGAAGATTGTAAGAAGCGCTGTCACAATTGTGTTATATCTGAGGGGAATTAATTTGAAGGGGACAAAATAGATATTGATGAATAAGAAAAGATTTTATGAGTAAGTAATTCAAAAATTCTCGTTTTTTCTGAACATATATCGTATATTGTGTTTTATATTGTTAAAATCTCATAACTGCAGTATCCGCTATTTTGTTTATTCAATCGAATCTATTATTATTATTATTTCATCTAATAACTTTATAATCATAAAAGAACACTAAAATAATAACAAAATAAAAGTATCCATCCATGTTTTAGTTTTAGGTTTGGTCAATTAATTCCTTTTGCATGTTAATTTTTATAATTTCGACAGAATAATAATTGTACAACAGAATTTTTATGTGCATGCACTATATAGTTTATTGATACCTAGATACCTACTTAAGAGTTATAGGCTTAGCTAAGAGAAAGTGTTTTATAATTCGTATTATAATTTTTATAAGGAAGCAATTTTTCTTTGCACTCTGTACAATTTTCCTGACCAACATTTATGGGATAAGTTGTTCGAATGTAAATTGTTCGAAAAGTAAATTATTCGAAAAGGAAAACAATCGACTTTTAAATATATTTATCCATTTTAAGTATTATTTATTAAAAACTAAGATTATGAGCTATTCCTGTGAGATAATCACATATGTCCACATTTTCATTGTAGTTATTAATCAAATTATATAATCTATCAGCACAATCTCTGTACTTTTTGCGGCTTGGTTGCTGTTTAACTGTTCAATTCGAAGTTCGTTTATGTCTTGCTTTTTCTTCAGGGCCATGATAAAGTTCCATATGGTTAGATGCTGAGAACAAACCTAAGAAAGAGAAAAATTAAGACAACTCCTTAATATAGAAGTTGAATAATATTTATAAATTATAAGCAACTGTTGCCGAAAACCATGATTCCATCCTTCCCCTGCAATATTTGTTTTTGCCAATCCCTGCTTGACACCATCGTAGCAATTCCCCATATAATGAGGAAAACGCGGATTTCGTCGTCGGTTTCTTTGTTCTGGTCGTCCAATCCAGGTGTCCTCGAAATAATCCACCACTTCCTGTGTGTCAGCAGGGAGAACATCATCTTCGCACAATTTTTCGAAAGCCTCTTCAGCTTTTTCTGGGGGAACAAGGGCCAATGCGGGTAGCATTAAGAGCAAATTCTGCATCAGTTTTATATCTCCTCTTTAAACCGCATGACTGAATTTTCCAAAAAATGCATTGGCAGATAAGAAAAAAGAAGCCACAGGGTATTGTTTATGGGAAAATGTTTTTTACGGCACTAATCATTAATAGTTTGAAGTCGCCCACAATGGTATTTGGCTTTATTGCTGGTTATAAATCCCTTATTCCTCCTTGGTTCAGTTTTGTCTGGCATCAAAGCGTAAACTAATGCTATCACACTATTACTATAGATAGAATGCGTGGATGGGATACATTTGGCTAAATAGGGATGGTACTGTTCTGAAAGTGCCATCGATGAACCAGTGCTGCGATTTCGCGAATAATTCTTGCCACTCAAGAATACAACAACATTAACAATATAATGAAATAGCATGTTTATATTTATTACATTACAATAGATACTTCCGAACAATTCACTTTTCGAAGAACATACCATTCGAAAAATAGTCCTTCGAATAATTGTATTTTCGAATGACTTACCATCGAATAACTAACCTTTCGAACAATTTACATTCGAACATACATGGAATCACATTTATGATTTTTGCATAAACAGTTGAAATCGAAATGGAATTCTAGACAATGATTAATTTATTTAATTAATGTTATTATTGTTACAATTATTTTTAGAAAAAACATTCTATTTTTCTTACCTAATATAAAATATATTTTTATCACCAAAATATTAAAATTTATCTTTTCCACAAAGAAAATTTGTATTAAAACATTGTCATGCACAAGTTTTCATTATTTGACTATAAAATCCAACTTTTTAATAACAATAAATTTGATTGTTATACGATATTTCAAATCTTAGTTGTTATTTCCAGAATCATAAAATGCTAAATTTTTATTTGGGTTATAAAGGCAGTTTTACGGTTTTGTAAATTTAAAAAATCATAATAAATACAAACTTAACACAGGATCAATATTTTGATTTTAAAATTCTGAGGGTGGCAGCTTCGACAACTGGTATGATAAATCATTCTCAACGAATTTTAGTCCCGTAAATATCTTACAAAGAGAACAAATATTTCTACCTGCATTCGACTGGTTTCTTAAGTCTTTTTCATGCAAAATAAAACCCACTGAAATGGTCTTAAACGCACGCACCCCGTAAATCACGTTATCTCCGCTCGAGAATAATGGCTATTTAGGGTCTTGAACGGAAAATTTAAAATAACAAGGTAACAAGAATATGAACATATTGACAAACCATTTTTTTAAATATATTTTCATTCAATAAAAGTGTATCCGCGCAATGACAGCGCCACCTAGCGGTTACAATTACCGCGGATTTTTAAATATCAAATGGCTAACTTTCCTTCTTAGAATATTTAAAACACCTTCGTCTAGCTTATTTTTAGTCCTTTCTAAAAACTGAAACACAGGTCGAGGATATATTCCTAACTACTTTTAAGACACCACTTTCCTATCAGGGTTTTCTAAAATAAGCCATTAATGAGCATTTGTCAATACTGGGAATTTCATGTAGGTACTTAGTATTTTAGGTTAGAATATATCTATGTATTTACTACAGTCAGGGAAACAACTGCTCATTATTTTGATTTTAGCGGCAAC
Organism: Altica lythri; assembly: GCA_964028335.1. Classification (NCBI taxonomy): domain Eukaryota; kingdom Metazoa; phylum Arthropoda; class Insecta; order Coleoptera; family Chrysomelidae; genus Altica; species Altica lythri. The sequence goes on along the minus strand of OZ034803.1, from coordinate 65,174,768 downwards.
AGTTCCCCGATTACAGAAGTTAATAAATTCTTATTATATTCCAATATATATTTTATTCGTACGCCTATGAACCTTCATTTGTACAGGACACCGTGACGGTTTTATTATACCAGCTTAATAAAAAATAGACTAGAAAAAAAACAATCGTTTGTGTTAAAACAAAAATTATGAGCAGATTTAAAAAAAGTGTTTTAAATTAAGAACAATTGTACAGTTATTTGAATCAGAGAATTTCTAAAGCCAAAGTTATATCCGTTATACCCTATCCCTATATAAACATATTAAAATATTTTATAATTATATAAAACGCTAACTTGCATTTATTATCTTTTTATTGTTTATTCATATAATATGATGTCATCTTAGAATTAAGTCTGTAAAATAATATTGTAATTTAAATTAATCTCTATATTGCCGAACAAAGAAGTTTATTTAGAAATTCATTTAACAAAAATAAAGTTTTTTCATTTTTTTTTAAAAAACACTTTGAACGTTAACAAAACATAACTGCCATATAAATTTATCTTATAAATGTGCGCCCATAATAATTTTTAATATTTAATTATATCAGTGATAAAAAATACATTTCTTTAAATAAAGAATTAATAGGTTTATAGCACTCCACTGTTGATTTCACAATAGGTGGTTTTCGTGTTGGTAAATACCGCTCGGACGGATATTGCATACATCAACCACACAACAATTTCTTCTTATTTAGATAATCAATTTCTCCTGCAGACCTTAGCGACCTTCTTTTTAACATAGTTTCTCAAACATATGACATAACGTCCGTCGATTCATATTTTTCAGATCCGTAAGTAAAAGTAAAAAGAACTTACCAATTTTTTAAAAATGAAAGTTATCAAACAAAGATCGGTGTCGTCGATTTGTTGTTAGATGGTCTACTTCATGTCACTAACACTTAACACTAGTAAAAGTAGTAAGCAGAAAAGTTGTTTCCAAATGAAAAGTACCGCCAAGACTGGTGAATAAACCCACTCGCTAGAGATAGCGACCCGTCCTTGATTTAAGAATTACCTAATGCAAGAGAAGGAGGGCGAATTTATATATATGCATACGACGACTGCACTTCCTCATTACATTAATGAAAAAGAAAATGCATTGCAATATAACTAATATTCATAAGGAGAGTCAGTAAAAAAAATGGTTGATGTTTTAAATTAAAAAAATATTCATTAAATTACCTAGAAAAATTGAATTAATTTATTATTAATATCATTAATTAAGCTATATTTTAAAACTTACTTAATCGTTACAGTTTGTTTCAACAATCATTTTGATTACAAATTTATTGTTATACATTTACATATGTACCAGAATTTGTTGGGACAAGTATCGTCCAATCAATAGACAAAAAAAGACCCTTTTGTGCATAAATTCAGGAGTGGAATCCCATTTACTAGTCCAGGGAAGTTACGAAAAATAGCGGAAAAATTTACATCCAGCAGATATCGAAATGCGGTTTTTTGCATTGTGTTCAGGAAGGTCCCAGGAAAAAAGTCTACAACGTCTGGTTTGGCGCATTTTTGAAAAATGCCTTCTGGGCCGGAAAATGCATTTTCCAATTGCATCATTCCTTGCAACATTATAGGAACGACTGGAAACTCGGAAAAATCGCTTGGAAATCGTTACTCGGGGGGTTTTTGGGGCTGCCGAACTCGATTCTGGCATTAGAATTAACCGGGGGTGGCTCTGTGGGGGTGTGCAGGGGGTGAATTGGGGGAGAAATGGCAGCGTGCATAAAAATCGCTTCAAACCCATTACTCGCGGGTTTTCGGGGATGACGAATTCAATTCTGGCATTGGAATTACTCGTGGGCGGCTCTGCGGTGGTATTCGGGGGGACATTCTGGAAGAGAAACTGCATAGTCCATGAAAATCGCTCCAAACTCGACACTCGGAGGGTTTCGGGGATGACGAATTTAATAGGGTACCGGACAGTAATCGAAAAAAAATCTAAGATGTGTTTTAAAATAAAGTTTGTTATACAACAATATCACTCAATAAAGATTTTTAAGAAATAACAATGATTTATATTTTTAAATCAATAAATAAAGTTGCGTAAATTATCTGTGACGTGTAAGAACCCAAACGCCAATCACAGTGCGTAACGTCATGTGTAGGTAGCCATAAGTAAACAGTACTGCTTTGTATGTTATTTCGCGTTTTTCTACGTTTTATTTGCATTTTTCTAAAAATATTTAATTGTAATTACTTACAAATTGAAGGACTATAGTCATAACAGAACTTTAGTTATACATTATATCTCTAGTACTTATAAGTGAATGTTGGAAAAAAATATATTCCCTATTTTATATGAAAGCACTAAATAAAATAATTATACACAATTTGTCAATGGTTTTTTTATTAACATTCTCAATATAAAGTAAAATAAAATGTATATAAAAGATATAATTAAGTTTAAATATTCTCTATAGCTTCTTTGGCAGCTAAAACACAAATACAAGATTGTTTATGCACACGTAAAACATTCTACGTAAGACATAACCTCCTATAACACCTAAATTACATACACACTAAATATGATTATTTGTATAATGGGCTGTGTAATAACACTCTAGGTACAGTACTTACATCAAAGTGATCTTCACAAAAGTAAATTGGTGAAGTAACAGACATTCCATCGCACTTTCGTCTTGCTAGGTCTAATCATTTCTTACATCAATAAAAAAATTATTTGGAGTAGTTACTGATGTCGTTCTACATCAAGGTACAACACACCAACGATATCTTTTTCGGTCCATGATGATTAAGAAACACAAAATACTTCATTTATCCAAGCATTGATCACTTTTAATATGGTTAGAAGTTTGTTTACCTTACACATGACGTCACTTGATCTGAATTGACATGAAGTGCTGTTTTCGCGGCAATTTGAAATAAATTATGTTTTTGACGTTTTCAAGTACTCCAGAGGATTTATTTAATTAAACTATTATTTTTTATGGCTATATATATGAATAAAGATTATTTTTAAACACTATTTGAAAAGTTGTCCGGTTCCCTATTCTGGCATTGGAATTACCCGGGAGCGCTCGGGGGTGGCTCTGCGGGGGTATCCGGGGGTCATTCTGGAGGGAAAATTGCATAGTTCATGAAAACCGCTCCAAAGTTATTACTTGGGGGGTTTTCGAGAATGTCAAATTCAATTCTAGCATTAGATTTTCCCGGGGGTCCCTTTGGGGGGGTGCGCGGGGGGTGAATTGAGGGAGGAATGGTAGGTGTCTAAAAATCACTACAAACTAATTACTCGGGGGTTGTCGGTGATGCCGATTTCAATTCCGGCATTAGACTTCTGCGGGGGTGCTCGGGGTTTGTGCTGTGGGAAATGGTAAAGGAAAAAGTGAAAAATCACAAATTATAAAAATAGTATTTTATTCAAATAACAAATAAGAGTTTATATTAATGTTGAATTATTCATTATAAACTTAGATACTAAACATTTTGTTCAAACTCTTATTCTTCTGCATCTTCTCCCCCTTCTTTATCTTCTTCCTCGTCACTATTCTCGTCCCCGTTAGAAGTGCCTTTTTGGTTTGAACAAGAAATATAAAAAAAAATAAAAAAAATCGATCCTAAGTTAAAAAGATTTTAACAAGTTTTTTCGTAGGAAACGTAATTTTCAAGATAAACGCCTTTGAACTTACAAAAAATCAAAAAATTGCAATTTTTGAACCTGAATAACTTTTGAATAAAAAATAAAATAGCCATTCCTCTTCCAGCGTTTTATTTATTTGCATTACTTGAAATTCTTTTTTTGGTCCTCCGTCCAGAAACAATACTATTAATTACTTCAAAATCGTCCGGAAAATGACATTTTCCGGCCTAGGCCGCCAAAGTAGCTTTTAGATTATCTAAAGAGATGGCGCTATGAGTTTAAATTTTAAGTCATCAAAAATACATAATGAATAATACAAATTTTAATTAAATTTATTTAAAAACAGCGTATAATATACTAAACTTACCTGTAACTTTTTCTAAAGGTAAGCAGGATTCTAATTTACATTTAATTTCTCTCACAACTTGTATTATAAAATTTGATATTTATGTCAATTTACAACTACTTATCATTCGATTATGAAAATAGTTCATTGTCTCTGCTATTTTTATATAAAACTAGCTGTACCCGGCGCGCGTTGCTACGACCACAACTAAAATAAATTTAAGAAAAGTAAAAGGGAAGAAGAGACAGAGAAGGAAAGAAAGTTTATAGTTTTGTTTTACTTATCGCACCAAAAATATATTTTTCGAACTTATATTTATACAAATTCGTATAGATATCTATGAATCAGTATTGAATTTGACACATGGAAGCGCCATCTGTTGATAACTTCCATTAATACGAATATGATATTCATCCTACCCATTAAAAATACATCATCATACTGATTTTTATGACAATCGGTTGAACGGGGCAGAAGTTGCTACTCCGCAGCGCCACCTGGTGGCGAGTGGCATCAATGAGCATATCATACAAACCTTCTCCGTGAAAAAATACATATACATACCAATTTTCATGACAATCGGTTGAACGGGACAGAAGTTGCTACTCTGCAGCGTCACCTGGTGGTGAGTGGAATCAATGAGCATATCATACAAACCTTCTCCGTGGAAAAATACATATACATACGAATTTTCATAACAATCGGTTGAACGGGGCAGAAGTTGCTACTTTGCAGCGCCACCTGGTGGCGAGTGGCGTCAATGAGCATGTCATACAAACCTTCTCCGTGGAAAAATACATATACATACCAATTTTCATAATAATCGGTCCAGTAGTTTTTGAGTTCATTGAGTACATACAGACATACAGACATACAGACATACAGACATACACACATACAGACAAACATTCATTTTTATATATATATATATATACAGTAGTGGTGTTCCGGGTTTCAATCCGTTGGTTGTTTGTGTCTTCACGACGTTTCGCCAACATCTCAGCTGGCATTTTCAAGTGATGCTTCCTTTGCGGCTGCTCAACTTGGAATGACCAAGTTGAGCAGCCGCAAAGGAAGCATCACTTGAAAATGCCAGCTGAGATGTTGGCGAAACGTCGTGAAGACACAAACAACCAACGGATTGAAACCCGGAACACCACTACTGTTCATTCTACCATCCGTGAAACACTACATCATATATATATATATATATATATATATATATATATATATATATATATATATATATATATATATATAGATTATTAGATATTAATATTAATATTTTCAATATAACAATTTTTACTGTGCTGCTTATTAGTACAGTATTTGTAGGTATAAAAATTAAGGATCTTAAAAACGATTATCAGAAAATCATTCCTTATTACTAATTCTTTTAATCGTGCAATCGATGTCAATAAACATCTAATCTTGTATGTCACAAAGTAAAAAGTTTTTGAACTTGTTGTGTTTGCAACATATGTTAATTAAAACACTAATAACTGCTGAAGCTAAACACGTATATTAAGTATTAAACAAGTTATTACACAATACACAACAACACAACTATAATATTAACATCCAGTGTGGCGCTTATATCTGTCGGCTGTCTTCTAGTCAGTGGTCTTAGTTCAGGTAGCACAAGCGGTCAACTCTTGAACATAACAGAACTTTTAAAAATATTAAAAATTAGTCGGACCAAAAAATAGTGTGTGTTACACGTCCGGAAAATGTTTTGCAAGTGCTCGTATTGTTTCGCCTCGGTGCTACGCACCTCGGCTACACAACTTTACTCGCTCTTGCAAAATGTCATTTTCCGTCCTTGTGTCACAAATAACAAATAACTATTTATTGTTACACAAAGCTACAAACAAATAACAAATAGTGTTTGAGCATTTGTGCGAAAAACAAAGAAAATGATTTGGTACAAACAACAAGCAAATCCAGATATAATTATTAGTTTAAAGTTTGCAGCTCACTGCCCAGCTATGTTTTATTATTGTGAAATTTGGGTTGCTATTGAAGTGTAAGATATAATCAAGTAAATAATAGTTTAAAACACCTCAAAATACACCTAAGTTTAAGAAAATAAATTTCTCTTGTTGCTTTACAAATACATGCTAAAAAACATACAAACATGGCTCAGAAGCTAACCAATAAGCTTACCGTGGGTCACGCGCAGACCGCCATAGTGTTGACATTTTGTTAGTAATTTGTGGTTTCACTTTTTTTCCGAAAGAATTTACTGCACCGCTTTCATTGTTAAACCTTGTCCAACAAAGCTGTGCAGTAAAAAAGTTCGAAAATACATAGAATAAAAAACACTATGACTTTTGTCGCTCCTAGCTTCGCCTCGGAAACGCAGTCAGAGTTTGTTTTTCCTCACTTTTTTGACTCTCACGGACGAATCCATTAAAAAAATCCATTTTTTTACTCGTAGCTTTTTAGTAATGCCCAAAGCTGAGTAGTAAAAGATTTACGAAAAAACGCCAAGCCTTAGGTGAAACACTTATATGTTTTTTAAGCTCTTTTGGACTATTATTTTTAAAAATATACTTTAGACTTCTATAGCAATCCAAATAATTATTAAATAATCTTTGATTACCTACCAATAAGTTCATTGGACAGCAACGTTGCAAACTTATCACAAATAAAACTAGTGGCAACTACGGGTTGCAAGATGCTGACCGTACAGAAGCGATTACCAGTTATACAAGCTTTGAATATAAAACCTGTTTTATATTTAAAGTATACAAGAGTTAACATTTCTGTTCCTTACTTTTTAAAAATTAAAAAAAAAACTAGTTTGTTTCAAGTTTTTCATGTACTATTCATGTAACATCTAAGTTGATTTAATTATTAGTGAAAAATCCAATTAGTATTTTTTTAAATTTCGTTTTTTTATCAATACTACTCACGTATAAGGGAGAAAAATATGCAAAAATCTGTTTTTCTACAAACGTCACTAAAAGTGGGATTTTTAACGCGTGCTGTCAGTGTCTAAAATGTCTTTTTACGATACTGGTGTTGAATGTCATTTACTTTTAGCACCAGTACTAAAAGTGATTTACCTTTAGCACTGCTAAGAAAATAAAATCAGAAGAAGTTGTATTCAATTAAAAGTGCAATTAGCAAAACTACAATTAGTGAAAGAAAATCCATGACCAATCTCTCTGGTAGCTGTAACGGTATTCATTTTGGTAAAACTTGTACCAGAGCAGGAAACAGTGTTATCCGCCGAAGTGTTGGACAAAATTTGATCCGCAACGTTCTTTTTCTTTTGTAGCGAGTCGTCTATGTAACCCTCCGCTACTGTACTGGACTTCCATCCACCGTGTCTCTTGATTGTAGTAAGATTAGCACCAGAGTCCGCTAACAAACTAGCTGAGGAACGTCGAAAACAATGGCCAGTATAAAGATGGGAATTAAGCAAATTTAAAAATTTAGCAATTTGAGCAGGCATTTTACCAAATGTGTTGATTCCAACTGGAGATTTGCCACATTTTTTTTCATTTAAGAATTTTATAAAAAATCTTGAATGACCAATATCCACTGGACGAAGCGCTAAGTACTTTTTGTAACAGTTCATATACAATGTACCACTAATAACAAAGGTTCTTGGGGCATTGGTTTTTGTGTCTGGTATATGCACAACTAGCGAATTTCCCAAATCCTCGATGTTTTCCAAAGTTAAATTGCATAGTTCTTCTCGGCGACAAGCCCCAAAGAGACCGAAAATTGCAACAACTTTCTGCATAAGATATATTTCACCCGAGGCTTCTACGAGAAATTTGTTAATTTGCTCCCTAGTCAATATTTTCGACTTTTTCGGTCGATACCCTTCACCTTTCCGTTTTAAAAATGCTACAAGCTTGTAATACCTGCTTATGTCCTGGTTATTTATATTCATCATCGCTTTCAACATAGAATAATTGGACCAAAGCGTCGATGATTTCCATATTTTAGACTTTTCTTCAAAGTAAGCGAGCAGCACTTTTTCACTGGTTTCCCTACCTCTAACATTTTTTTGATCACACCACTTCAGAAAACGATCCTATGAAAACTCATACTGTCGCTTTGACTTATTAGGCAATAATTCAAAGGTAGCTTTATTAGCAGCTTCTTCAATTTCCACCGGGAGAAATTCATTTTCTTGATCACTTTCCATCATCGAATAAGAATTTATAACATTTGTTTGACGCAAGCTGTCAAAAACAAATCAACAATCGATTTTTTCTTCGTCCTAGCAACGTATTTCGTAGGTAAGTTAGATGAAATTAGATACATTTTATCAATTTATTTATTAATAGTTATTTACGTACCAAGGGAAGTAAGTAGACGTTTGCAGTCGAGAAGGGATATTAACGGAAACACTTCGAGACTGCAAATTACTTACTTCCCGTGTTGCGTACAATATTTTTTCTACTACCGCGCGCATAAGTCATGTTCAAGAAACATTTGTTTTGGTGGCAGGCACCTTTACAATTAAAATACTGTCTTTGTCCTCAATGTAATCTACCGTCATCTGTGTAAGCTAACTTTGCCAACATGCTCCAGATATTCCCATTATTACCTACAGCCACCTAAAAATATTAAAAAAAATACATAACTATCCTTATCTAATACTTTGGATTGCTTTGGAACGTATTCAACATTTTGTTTTTTTAGAAACATTATTAGTTTTGCAAATGTACTTATATCTATATTATGATTTACTTGTATAGTAGCTTTTATCATCCTGTATATAGACCATAATGACGACGCTTTAAGGTTTTTGCTTTCTCTGTGAAGAAGTGTGTTTAGATTTCAGCCATTCCATAAAACTTGAATATTCTTTCTTACAACGAAACTCAGATTTATTGGGAAGAAGTTTCTTTTAGTTTCATTCGCTCTCGAAATCAATAATTTTAAAACAACCATTTAAAAATACGTTCTATAAAAATAACAACGAATTTAATAGTTAATTCAAATTTGACAGCTGTCAAACAGAATAGCTTTGTTAGTAGTAATGATTCTAAATCTAAAAAAATATAAATCTGTATAGGTATAATTTACTGAAAAATCATTGCTATTATACATAGGTATTAATAAATAATTAAAAATAGTAATACAATTATAAATTTATGCGAGTTGTAACCAATCAAAATCGTGTAAAGTAAAAGTCCCATGGGAGTTTGTTTTACATGTTTCTGATTGGACAGAATTGTATTTTAAAATCCCGATGAATGTTTATGATCACTTACACCCCTCAAAAGTATCATGTAAAACGCTATTTTAGAAAGTGGTAGGAGAAAAAAATAATAATAACCGTTAATTTGGACTATTACTATCGTTCGTAGAAAAAATATTGTATGATATACGTGTTAAAAGGGATTTTATTTTGTTCGAAGGGATGAGGCACTCCGCCTACGGCGTCGTGCCTCAAATTTCCCTTCTCACAAAATAAAATCTCACTTTTAGCACTTATATCATAAATAACTATTTCGATGTATTTTTCACGTTAAACATAATTTTCCTATCTATTCAAATACGCTGGAAAATCCGAAAATTTGGAAAATAGAAAAACTGCTTTACAATCCGTCAAGGTGCAGAGCCTTTTAGGACATCGGAAAATCTTTGTTTTTCTAAGACCATTCGAATGATTATTGTTGCATACGAACTTTTTTCAAATTCTCAAATGCAAATATTCGATTTTTTAAAATCGAATTAAAGTCGTGATTCTTTATATGAATTTTCCAGGTTGTCTAGTTTTCTTTTAACTTACTCGTATATTTCGGGCATGGATTCAGATTCCATGGGAAATACATTGAAATTTGAAATACATTTTTATTTTTATGAAAAATTATTTTGTGTATTAAAAATAAAATAGTAATTTTTTAAATTGCCGGCCGTTTTTCCCACCACCGTGTTCCTGCTGTCCTTAAATAATAAAAGGAGCCACGTAAAAAATCCTAGTTTGGCTCCTATAATTGGTCCTAAAAGAGCTTTTACTTAAAGTTGTTGCGTTAAATCCATCTATACGATATAGTATATTGCATAACGAGTGCAGAAAGTGACACTTTTCACACGAGTGGACAAGTAATGTACACTATTTTTCCTACGACCACGACATAACTTTAACAAATATTGTGTTATATATTTAGTTTATTTTATTTACGATACTTAAGTAGTAAAATCAAATACATACAAATATTTTTAATTAACATTTGTTGAAAAACATAACAATAACTTTAGACGATGAACATATATAAATATATATATATATATATATATATATATATTTATATATATATATATATATATATATATATATTGTTATGGTATTCAATAGTTGGTCTTTATATGTAATATAAGTGTAATTAAGACTAACTAGATATTAGAATTGAATAATCAATTTATGCAAATTATCAAGGAATCATAAATAAAAAAAAATTTGGGTTGCGAGGTTTCTAGGGGGATAAAAAATTAAAATTATTGATAGAATGTCATAGAATTTTGAGAGTAAAGTCAGAGAAAAAGTTTAGGGAATTATATAGAATTTTAAAAATTTAAAAACCATTATAAAGTAAATATAATAATAATAGAAATTGAAAATGAAGATAAATACTGAATGTTAATGAATATAAATATAAAAATTATAAAAGAAGATTAATGTATGAATAGAATGTTATAATAACTATATGGTAGAGTTAAATATGGAATAAAATGGATATATATAGAGAAGATTAATTGGATATTTGCATAGATTGGATTTTCAAAATAAAATAAGCATAGTTTATAAAGATAAGTATTTCTGGTATAATTTGTTATCGGCTGGTAATAGAGGTATATTAGAAATAGTTATTCGGGGTTTTTAGGAAAAGAGGGCAAAATTTCATTTAAAATTAATTAGTGTTAAGTTTATGACAGGATAAATGATGAATGTTATATTGTTTTTTTAAAGTGTTGTAAAGAATTAATATATTTATATATTAAATGATGTTAAAATTGAGATGGACTTTTTAGTTTAATATTATCGAAGAACCCAACCTTGAAGAGTCACAAGAATACAATTATATGAGTATAGAGATCATAACAATTATGGCGAGCCAACGTGTGGCGTGAATAAAACAAGAATCCAGTTTAAAATAGAACAGTATATTGAAATTGAGAGGGTGATATAGACAATTGAAGTGATTAGAAAATTAGAACAGTGAAGAATTGAAATAAAACATAAATACATTATAATAGAAATAAGAGGATTAGGTGAGAGTTTTAAGTATATTTATATTTATATATAAAGACCATAAAATTTTGAAAATTTTAAAACTAAATACAAATCGAATAAATATAATAAAGTAATATAATAAGTTAACATTATAAATTAAATAAATATATAAAATAATTAAAAGATTTGAATAAAATGAATACAAGACAAAATAGAAGAAATAGAAGGAGAGAAGATGGAATACAGGAATCTAATGAAAATATGCATGAAACAGAAAGTAATGATGGATCGTCGGAAGGAGAAGAAAAAACAATGTTTCAAGTGGTACAAGCTGATGTGATAGGAGATGCGACTAGTTCAAAACCACATCAAGAAACAGAGATGGAGAAAATGTTTAAATTTTTGGAAAATAAATTTGATGAAAATAATAGAAAAATGGATTCTATGAAAAAAGAAATAAGAGAAGATATAAAAAAAGAAATAAAAGATATGAACAAGAATATGGAAACATTTAAAGATGAAATGAAAAATATTATTAAAGAAGAAAATATCAAAATACAAAAAGAAGTCGATCAATTGAAAGATGGAATTAAGGCGATGGAGGAAATGGGTAATATACACCAGGAGAAGATTAATAATATAGAAAAAAATGTGAAGGAGCAGAAAAATGAAAATAAGAAAGAAAATGAAAGAATACTACAAACTATGGAAAGGAATGTAATGGAAGTAGCAAAGAAATTTGAAGATGAAACAAAAAAATTACAAGAAATGCAAAATGAAAGAACTGAGGATGGTTCCTATATGATAATACATGGAGGAGAAGGAGCAGTAAAATTTACAGGGAATATCAGTATATTACATCCATGCACGTATATGAATATGATTAAAACTAAGACTAGGAACAAAAGAGATTGGAAAGAAATTATAAGAAGTTCTTTGAAAGATAATGCTGCATTATGGTATGCAACACAGGAAAATGAAATATTAACCTTTAATGATTTTGAAAGGGAATTTCTTAAATATTTCTGGGGTGAATCAAAACAAGGGGTGAGTAGGGAAAAATTATATTTCGGAAAATTCAATTATAGATTAGGGAATAATTTAACTAATTATGCGTTACAATTATATAATGTTGCACAATATTTGGAACCTCCTATGAGAGAAGAGGAAATAATTTTATATATTTCTAGACATTATGATATAACAGTTTCTGAAACAATAGTTATACAAAATATTAAAAAAAAAGAACAATTGATTGAGTATTTAAATCGAGTTGAAAGAAATTTAAAGATTAATGAAAATAGATCACAAAATTATGAAAATGATAGATTTAGAAATTATCAAAACAGAAATGGATATAATAGAGTAAGAGAAGAAATGCGTAATAGAAACAATGGAAATTATAATTATGGATATAATGGGAGAGAAAATGGAAATCGTATAAACGGAAATACATATAGAAATGGAAATAATATGGATAATAATAATAATATAAGAAATGGAAATAACAGAAATGAAAATGGTTTTCAAAATGTAAATAATGGAAGATATGAAAGATCAAGATATAGAAATATAAATGAAATTCATAATAATAATAATAATAATCGAGAAGATAGAAATGGAAACAATAATGTACCTAGAAGAATAAATCAAATTAATATGCAAAGTAGAGAAATAGAAGAAAATGTAGAAAATGTTAGGGTAGAACCAGAACAAGAAAATTTTTAAATAAGCACCTACAAAATTTTAATGTTAAATGTTGTTATATACATCCTAGTGAATTTATAAAATTAGAAGAAAATAATAATAAATTAGAAGATAAAATTGGATTAGTAGTTGTTGAAGGAAATTTAGAAAATAAGAAAATTAGAATTTTAATAGATACCGGATCAGAAGCAACATTGATAAATGAAAAAATTATTGAGGATAATAAATTAGAAGAAATGATTAAAATTCCAAGAATTAAGTTAATAGGTGCTAATGGAAAAAAATTAGGGGAAATTAATAAGACTATAAATATTAGTATTAAAATTGGAAATAGTATATATAAAATACAAGGTTTGATTATAGGAAATATGGAGTATGATATAATATTAGGTACTGATGAATTAGAAAGAATGAATGTTATTATTAATTATGAAGAAGGTTGGATAAAATTGAAAGAAGAACAAATCAAATTAAATAAAATAAACAATAATGAGGAGATAATACATATAAATGAACTAAGAATTAATGGGGAAATGATGAAAGAAGGAGAAGATATAAAAAGTGATGATAAATATAAAGATGAAATTAATTTGTTATTTAAAAAATATCAAAATTTAATTACATTAGAGAATAATACTGCCAAAGAATATACTCACAGATTTGAAGTAAAGAATATAGAAAATTTTCGAGTTAAAACTTATCCAATTCCATATCAATATAGAAAACAAGTAGCTATAGAAATAGATAAAATGCTAGAAAATAATATAATTGAGAGAAGTGATACATCTTTCATTAATCCAATTGTAGTTGTGAAAAAAGGGAATGGAGAGTTAAGGTTATGTCTAGATGCTAGAAATATTAACAAATTTTCAATACCACAATATGAGAAACCTATGCATATTGAAGCAATATTTGGTAGAATAACAGGAATTGAAATTTTTAGTAAAATAGATTTAAAACATAGTTTTTGGTTAATACCTCTACATAAAAGTAGTAGGAAATATACTGGTTTTAGTATTGATGGTGTAGTATATCAATTTAAAGTAGTACCATTCGGTATACAAAGTGCATGTGCAGCTTTGGTTAAAGCATTACATAAAATTTTAAACAAATATGAAAATTTTGTTGTTCATTATGTAGATGATATATTAATTTATTCAAAAAGTGAAGAAGAACATAAAAAACACTTAAATATTGTGTTAAAAGAATTGGATTTAGCGGGATTGAAAGTAAATAAAGAAAAATGTCAATTTTTCTTAAAAGAAGTGATATATTTAGGATTTAAAATTAATAAAAATGGAGTAGAGATGGATACGGAAAGAGTAGATAAAATTTTAAAATTTGAGAAACCAAAAAGTTTAAAGCAAATAAGGGGATTTTTGGGAATGATGAATTATTATAAAAAGTTAATACCAAATCTATCAGAAAAACAGATTCCATTAGTAGAATTATTAAAGAAAAATGTAAAATGGAACTGGAATGAAGAAAGAGAACAAGCATTCAATGATTTAAAAAAAATGTTTACTAATAATTTGAAGGTATATCATCCAAATTATGAATTAGATTTTATATTAAGAACAGATGCATCAATTAATAAGTTAGCAGGGGTTTTAATACAAGTACAAAATGGAATAGAAGTACCAATATGTTTTATGTCTAGAGTCACAAAAATGTATGAAAGAAATTATAGTGTATCAGAATTGGAATTTGCGAGTATAGTTTTTTGTGTGCAAAAATGTCGATTTTATTTAATTGGAAAAAAATTTATAATTGAAACCGATCACATGGCTTTGAAGAATGTAATGGTCAATCGATTTAATAATAATAGGATATATCGATGGAGTTTATTATTACAAGAATATGATTTTGAAATTAGATATTTATCAGGAAAGGAAAATATTATTGCAGATACATTATCAAGAGAAAGTAGTGAAAATAAGGATAAAGGAAGAATAATACAAATTGGAATGAACAAATTAATAGAAGATGAAGGTATGTTTTCGGAAGAAGAAATAATAAGAAGTCAACAAAATTTAACAGAAAAAGAAAAACAGAATACTTTAATTAAAGATGGATATTATATAAAGGAAATAGGAAATGAAGAAGTTTATGTAATTGAGAGTTATTTAGGAAAACAAATATTAAAAAATTTACATGTAACATATGGACATATAGGTTCAAGAAAATTATGGTTATTATTTAGAGAAAATTTTATCATGAAAAAAGATCAAAAGATAGCAAAAGGAATAACAAGAACATGTAAGATATGTCAATTGAATAAAAATAAGAATAAAGTGAATAAAAATATTGGGAAAAGTGTTACAGCAATGGAAAAATTGGAAATAATAGCAATAGATTTCATTAGTAATCTAATAAGAAGTAAAAATAATAATAAACATATATTGGTAATTGTTGATGTTTTTACAAAATTTATAAAATTATACCCATGTAGAAGGACAAATTATAAAAGTATTAAAAATTGTTTACAAAAATTTATAGAAGAAATAGGTAAACCAAGGACATGTGTAATGGATAATGCAACGTATTTTCAAGGACAGAATTTAGAAAAATTTTTAAAAAGGAAAGGAATCAAAAAGAATTGTATTAGTATAAGACATCCTGCAGCAAATCCTGCAGAAAGATATATTAAAGAAGTGATAAAATTTTTACGAATAAGTTTAAATGGAAAGAAACATAAAGAATGGGAAAATTATATTAATAAAGTAGAAATGTATATCAATGATATTCCAAATGTAATAACAGAAGAAACACCAACATATTTAATGTTAGGTCAAAAACCAAAACGAAATTGGGAAGAAGAAGAAGAAAGAAAAAAATATGATGAAATTATAGAAAAAGTAAGAAAAAGGTTAATGGATGCGTGGGAAAAATATTATAAAAAAATTAAGAAAAAAGTGAAATATCCTGTAAGGTTTAAGAAAGGAGATTTGGTAATAATAAAAGCATATATAAGTGGAAATTTAAAGAAAAATGAATCAGGGAAATTAAAAGCTATATTTGAAGGACCATATAGAATAGTAAATGAGGAAGGTGTTAATAGTTATATTGTTGAAGATCCGATAACAAGAAATGTTAGAGGAGTATTTAATATTGAAAGCCTATATAGGTATTTTGAAGAAACTTAGAGTATTCAGAATTTGTGTTAATATGTTAATTGTTATATACTTTAAATTTTAAATTATTAAAATTTTTTTTTCTAAAATTTATAAAATTTTAAATTTGGGAAATTGTTATGGTATTCAATAGTTGGTCTTTATATGTAATATAAGTGTAATTAAGACTAACTAGATATTAGAATTGAATAATCAATTTATGCAAATTATCAAGGAATCATAAATAAAAAAAAATTTGGGTTGCGAGGTTTCTAGGGGGATAAAAAATTAAAATTATTGATAGAATGTCATAGAATTTTGAGAGTAAAGTCAGAGAAAAAGTTTAGGGAATTATATAGAATTTTAAAAATTTAAAAACCATTATAAAGTAAATATAATAATAATAGAAATTGAAAATGAAGATAAATACTGAATGTTAATGAATATAAATATAAAAATTATAAAAGAAGATTAATGTATGAATAGAATGTTATAATAACTATATGGTAGAGTTAAATATGGAATAAAATGGATATATATAGAGAAGATTAATTGGATATTTGCATAGATTGGATTTTCAAAATAAAATAAGCATAGTTTATAAAGATAAGTATTTCTGGTATAATTTGTTATCGGCTGGTAATAGAGGTATATTAGAAATAGTTATTCGGGGATTTTAGGAAAAGAGGGCAAAATTTCATTTAAAATTAATTAGTGTTAAGTTTATGACAGGATAAATGATGAATGTTATATTGTTTTTTAAAGTGTTGTAAAGAATTAATATATTTATATATTAAATGATGTTAAAATTGAGATGGACTTTTTAGTTTAATATTATCGAAGAACCCAACCTTGAAGAGTCACAAGAATACAATTATATGAGTATAGAGATCATAACAATATATATATATATATAGATATATATATATTGATATGGATTTTTCTTCTTGGAACACGTTCTTTCAATGCAATGTTGGAACGTGATTCATTATTTGTAAATTGGTTGTCCAGGTTAAGTATTTTTTTTGGTATCTTGATTGTTTTTGTTTAGTTTAGAGATTGTTTGATGGATGGGGATTATTATTAGATTATTGATTAGATTGTCATTGAGTTAATTTTGTAAAAAGTCAGATGAAATAAAATTGTAAAAAATTAAATATTGAAATTTAAATTAAAATAAGAAGAGTTTATAAATAAAAATATAAATAAATAAAAAGGTAATTGGAATTGGATAAGAGGATACAGAGAGGTCAGAGTTGGAAAATTGTAAAAGAAGAAGGTATAGAGAAAGAGTTGAGCAGCAGAAAGGTATTAAATAGATGGAAAGGCAGTAGCAAGAAGGAGTTGGAAAGTAGTTGGAAGAGGAAGATATAGAGAAAGAGTGGAAAAACGGAAGAAGAAAGATTTAGAAAGAAGCGATAGATTTTTTTTTATTTATAATTTTTATATTTTAGGACAATCAGTTTAAAAATTTTGAATCCACGACCGAGAATTTTATTGAAAGTGGGTGTTCCGGAAGGAGGATCCATTTCAATTGGCGCCCAACGTGGGGCTGCTTTGGCACTGAGGGTAGGAGATTTTTCTTTACTATTAGGTGTCAAGCTTGCTTTATTAAAAACAAAGTGTGTGATTCGGAGTGAAAGATTAGATAAATTATAAATAGTTGTATGAAATTAAGAGGGCAAAAGGAAATTACAGATAGAATGTTAGAGCAAGGGGATAATATGGATAATCAGGAGAGTCAGGATGGACAGGATAGTCAGGGAAGTCAGGGTAATCAGGTTATTCAGGATAATCAGGGTAGTCAGGGTATTCAGGATAATCAGGGTAATCAGGATAGTAAAATAGGGGATAGAAGGGATTCATCATGGGAACAAATGATGGAAATGTTAAAAAATATGAACAAAAATATTGAATCAAACAACAAAAACAATGAAGTAATGAACAAAAATATTAAAGAAATAAAACAAGATATAGAAGCAAATAAAACAAAAATAAAACAAGATATTAACAAAAATAAAGAAAAAATAAACAATAATATGGAGTCTATGAAAAAAGAAATGAAAAAAATGAACAAGAATATGGATGTAATAAAAAAAGACATGAATAAGAATATGGATTCTATAAAAGAAGAATTCAAAAATGAGATGAAGAAACAAATGGAAATAAACAAACAAAAATTGGAAGAAACAAAAATAGAAATAAGAAATGATATGATAATGAGAAACACAGAATTAGAGGAGTTACAAGAAGAAAAAATTAAAATAATTATTAACAAGGAAGGTAAAGATGAAATAAAAGAAATCAATACTAATACAAATAAAAAATTAAATGACTTAGAGATAGTTATACAACAAGAGAATATGGAAAAGAAAAATGTAATAGAAGAAATGCAAAATACAGTAAGGAAGATATGTGAGATAGAAGAAAAAGAAGAAGAAATAAAGGAAGTACAAGAAAAAGAACATGAAATGTTATTAGAAGAAATGGAAATACGAAATATAAATAAAAATCAAAATAATATGAAAATAAGTAAAAATGAACATAAAATTAATGGAAATATTAATAAGATTCATCTAAAAATTTTCATAAGAATAGTGAAAAATAAGTTAAAATGGTGTGAAGATCATGAAGAATTAAGAAAATACCTGCGTGAGATGTTAGATGGGCAGGCATTGATATGTTTTGCCAGTAAAGATGAAATATTTGTGTTTGAAAAATTTAAGAAGATGTTTTTGAGTTATTTCTGGGGGAATTTTGTTCAATCTAAATTTAGGAAAAGGTTATATACAGGGAAATATCGAGAAAGGGGAAAACAATTTAAATTTATAAAAAGTTTGTATCAAGGGAAATATCAAGAAAGGGGAAAACAATTTAAATTTATAAAAAGTTTGTATCAAGGGAAATATCAAGAAAGGGGAAAGCAATTTAAATTCATAAAAAGTTTGTATCAAGGGAAATATCAAGAAAGGGGAAAACAATTTAAATTTATTAAAAGTTTGTATCGTGGGAAATATCAGGAAAGGGGAGTCTATGAAAATTAAATGTATAGGAAAATTTCAAAAGAGGGGGAACAAATTTAAAACTATAAAAAAACATTATAATTTAATAAAGGGGGAATGAATTTTATAAAAAAAATAGTAAAATAGAAATGAAAAATTGAGTAAAGAAGAATGTAAAAGTAGATATCAAAGTAGATATAATGATAGGGGATTCATATGTTAGGGGTAGTGTATTAGTTAAAATTAAAATATTCTAAATTAAAAGCTTGACAACTGATGGTGAAGAAAAATTTCCTACTGAAAGAAAATTTGATTTGGCAAGGTGAAGTAGTTCACCAAGTCAAATCAAATTTGGGGGAAATTGATATGGATTTTTCTTCTTGGAACAGGTTCTTTCAATGCAATGTTGGAACGTGATTCATTATTTGTAAATTGGTTGTCCAGGTTAAGTATTTTTTTTGGTATCTTGATTGTTTTTGTTTAGTTTAGAGATTGTTTGATGGATGGGGATTATTATTAGATTATTGATTAGATTGTCATTGAGTTAATTTTGTAAAAAGTCAGATGAAATAAAATTGTAAAAAATTAAATATTGAAATTTAAATTAAAATAAGAAGAGTTTATAAATAAAAATATAAATAAATAAAAAGGTAATTGGAATTGGATAAGAGGATACAGAGAGGTCAGAGTTAGAAAATTGTAAAAGAAGAAGGTATAGAGAAAGAGTTGAGCAGCAGAAAGGTATTAAATAGATGGAAAGGCAGTAGCAAGAAGGAGTTGGAAAGTAGTTGGAAGAGGAAGATATAGAGAAAGAGTGGAAAAACGGAAGAAGAAAGATTTAGAAAGAAGCGATAGATTTTTTTTAACTTCCCGCTAAAAAAAAATTAATTTTTTTTTTTAAATCGGGAAGTTATTGGTTTCACCCCGTTTTTCGAAAATCGAGTTTTCATCGGATCTCAACGTTTTGAGGTCTTAGGAACCTCCCCTGACTATTTTTACGAGGGTGTCTGTATGTCTGTATGTACGTGTGGATGTGTGTGTGTGTGGATGTATGTAAACCTCTTATAACTTTTGAACGGCTTGACCGATCGGAATGAAATAAAAAGCATTCCAAAGAGTTCCATCTAACTTAGATTACCTGTAAGTTTGAACCGATTCGAGCCGGTAGATTTCGAGAAATTTCAAAATAACCGAAAAAAACAATTGGTAAAAATTATGTTTTTTGGGCATATCTTTTTGGCTATTGCATCGATCAATTTCATAACCTAATCAGCTCTCAACCTTAAAAAGCCACGTCGAATGCCGTTTTGCAAATTAAAATCGGTTGATTGGTTCGTGAGATATCGTTGTCGAAAAATTTCAAAAAAAGTGTTTTTTTTCAATAACTTAGAGATTTTTTGACTAACCGATTTTGCACTCCCGGTAACGTTTTTAGGTCTCAAAAAACTGCGTCGAATGCCATCTTGAACATCAAAATCGAATAAGGCGTTAAAAACTTATGGCTTTTTAAACATTTCAAAAAAAGTCAAAAACGTCAAAATACGTCACGTTACGATAGCTTTGCGGTTAAAACTAGCGGGAAGTTGCAAGGATGGCCTTTAAGGTCAACCTCTTTTCGAATTTTTTATTTATAATTTTTATATTTTAGGACAATCAGTTTAAAAATTTTGAACCCACGACCGAGAATTTTATTGAAAGTGGGTGTTCCGGAAGGAGGATCCATTTCAATATATATATATATATTTAAACGTATATCACTTGCTATGGATATTTATTATAAGTTAATATGCTATAAATAAACTTTGCCTTTAAATTTATAATTCTAGGAAATAAAATTTTATTTAAAATTTTTATAAAGGCAAATTGTTTTTTAGAATTTTAAATATTATAAATTTATTTTATATTTCCCGACAATGACTCTTCTCTCATGGGCAGAATTCAATGTTTAAATTAGATTAATTATATACTTTTGTATGTAAAATATAAAAATTTTTATGCTAATGAACCAAATGATATTATACTGTTGAGATTTAGGAAAAGAAGAAGCCCTATAACCTAACTTCGCTATAAACGATTGAATGTTTAACGGATTTCAAAACTTTACTTATAAAATTGAATGAAAATGAAAAATCTTGTGATTATTATAATGTGAAACAATGTTATGAATCTTAGATACTAAAGAAATAGTGTACAGTGAAACAGTGAGAAATGTTCATTAAATATAAAAGTAAAACACAGAAAGTTCTTTATTGTTAAAAAAAAACTTATACCTGTTTCTGAAGTGCTCCTTCACCCCTTACTGTCTCAAATCCAGGTCCAAATATGAATATCTTCTAAAACCATACAAGTCGTTAAAACCTCTGGATAATCTGCTAATTCTGTATACTGCTACGCTGGTAAGTAAATTCTGGCACTTTTTATCTATTATCTGCTACTATATTCTTCTAAATTCAATTAAAATATGACTCGTACAATCTGCTGCTTTGCTCTTGCCTTTCTTGACTTTATTTTTAATTATAAATCAAATTCTCTGCTTACCACATATATTCCATAACCTCTTCTTAGTTTTCTTAATGTTTTTATTGCAATTAAACTTTCTTTTACTTAATATTTTTCAAAAAAACTCAAATTTCAAACAGGAACAAATTTAATACGACTTACTTCTTTCAAGATCAAAAAACAAGAGAGCGATTACAAAATCAACAAACAGACAATTGAACAACTATAACAATCTTCATCTACATACCTATCTAAATTAAACCTACTTGATAACATCTCAATTATAAAAAAAATTCGAATACTTGATTTTTTTTATTTTGATTTACACAATTATTTATATCCATAGATTCAGTGGAATTAGTGTAAAGTGAACAACGTATTTTTGTAATCCTAAACTATATCTCAATTATGCTGGTTTTTAAGCGTTTTAAATTGTGTAAAGTGGGTTTCAGTGAATTGTAACAGATACATTTCTGGTGGACTTATTTGTGAGTACCAGATTAGCTAATTATTGACTCTTTTACAATATTTTCTCTTTTTATGATACTCTTGAATTCCTATTCTATTGTGGATTATCAACAAACTTTTTCTTGATTGGCCCAATTATTCCACCACGGCTAAATTCTTATTCTATAAAATCAGACTGCTGCAGTGAGTTTACACAGATGATAATTTAAATATTGCTGAAGATTACTGGGTGCCGACTGAATACTTATTGAATTTCTTTTTTTTTATACAACATCAGTAATGGATTTAGATGAGGTGGTAAAAGAACTCAAAAATGCAATTTTCGCTAGCGAAACAAGAATTTTAATGAAAATTGAAAAACTTAACGATCGAATAAGAAAACTTGAAGAAGAGAATTTAGAACTAAAAAACCGTTTAGAAAGAAACGAAAGATATGTTAAGAAGAATAACTTAGTCGCATATCGTTTGATTAGCTCTCCAGATGAGTTAAGTGCCCAAAACATCTGTAACAAATTAAACAATTTGCTGGAAATCAATATTTCAGAGCGTGATATTAGCGATATTTATTTTATTGGAGGTAATTCTGGAACCGAACCACTAAAAATTGAACTTATTTCAAATTTCTCGAAAATTAACATCCTAAATAAGTGCAAAAAACTTAAAGGTACGGGCATTACTATAACGCATGAACTTACAAAACTGCACTGGAAAGAAATAAAATCCTTAGAACCCATTTAAATGAAATTCGTAACCATACTAATGATAGATGCTACATCAAAGGGGAGAGGCTATATAGAAATAATAAAGTTTTTACTGTAGAAGATATTATTGCAATTGATGAGGCTAACCAGTCAGTACAAGTTGCACGAGCAAACGTAAGTGAACCAAACACACCGTTAGACCGACACTGTTTATCAGAAAGGAACATTGAAAACGAAGGGGAAGATACAGAAGAAACTCAGCACGAAGCCAACCACCAACCTAACCAGGAAGATAAAGAGAAGGCCCAGGGGCAAAGTAAGAAAAACGAAGACAGGAAGACTGAAATAACAACACGTGCAAGAAAAAATTCTGCAATAGAAAATAAAGTATTACTAAAGAATAATAGAGCCATTACTAGTACATTTAAGAATACTAGATCTGGTTCCGTTAGTCAAAAGTAAGGTTCAATTAGTCAAAAGTAAGTGAATGACTCTTAACGTCGCACATCTAAATACAAGGTCACTGACTCTACATCTTAATGACTTTTCTGAGTTAGTTAAACCCGAATGTTTTGATGTGATTGGGGTCACAGAAACATGGTTAAAGGATAATATAAATAATAATAATATCAATCTAAAAGATTATGCTTTTATTCGCCAAGACCGTCTTATAAAACGAGGAGGAGGGATTGGTGTGTATATAAAAAATCATATTAAATTTAAAACCTTACTCTCGGATTGTATTGATTGTGTGGAATATTTATGTATAGAAATTACGTTTCATGGTAGGCAGTTAGCTTTTGGAACGTTTTATAGACCGCTGAAGGGAGATAAAAAATCTTTTTTAGTATATTCGAAGATATTGTCTCGGATATTTATGCAAAGTATGAGCACTTTATAATCGTAGGTGACTTTAACATTGACCTTCTAGATATTCAACTATCGGAATGTGATCATTTTGCCGCGATTCTTGAAGTATTTGATTGCAATCAGCTTATTACGGAGCCAACTTGTTTTTCGTTTTATAAAAGCTCCTTACTTGATCCGTTTATCACCAACTTTTCCACATCTAAATGTCAAACTAAAATTATCTCGACGCACTTTACTAATCACTCTCTCGTTTCATGCAAAATAGCTATTAAAAGTAATACTGAACTAACTCACACTAAAATATCTTTTAGAAATCTTAAATCAATTAATAAAATTCAATTTGATAATGACATGCAGCTACTAGATTGGAATACAATTTATTCAATAAATAATATTGATAAAAAGGTTGAATTGCTGCATAAGCATATACTCACACTTATCAATTTCCATGCGCCAATCAAGATTAAGCGAATTAGTGGAAAACCATATGCCCCTTGGATTACAGACAATATAAAACTACTGCAAGCGCTTAGGGACGATGCCCTACAGAAATTTAAAAAAAATAACACCACGGCCAAATGGGAGTATTACAAACAACTAAGAAATTTTACCACTGTGGCAATTAAAAATGAGAAAAAGGCTTATCTAAGACATAAACTGCATAATTCAGATTCGAAGCAAACTTGGAATGAGCTAAAAAAATTAAATATTATAAAAAATAAAAGGAATGAAATTCCTAAACAATTAAGTAATGTGGAAATACTAAATAAACATTTTACAAGTATTGTAAATGGTGAACCCAACGAAAAAATTATTGATTACTATCAGTCTAATTTAAAAAATAACTTTACAGAGCTTTTTAGTTTTCACGAAGTCACTGAAGAAAATATATCAAAGGTCATCATGAACATTAAAACTAAGTCATATGGTGTGGACAATATTAATATTGACATAATTCTACTATTCTGTCCTTTCATCATACCATATATTACTCATATTGTAAATCAATGTATTAAGGAGTGTTATTTTCCTTTACACTGGAAGGATGCTCTTGTCTTGCCGCTTCCGAAAGTAAGCCAAACCACAGAACTCTATCAACTTAGATCCATTAATATTTTGCCAGTACTTTCAAAAACTTTAGAAAGGATTATGGAAAATCAAATCAGAGAACACTTAAATAAAAATAAACTGCTACCTTGTAAACAGTCGGGATTTCGGCAGGGTTATAGTTGCGCTACAGCTCTTGCTGATATTGTAGATGACCTACTTCAAGCCGAAGATGCTAACAATATAAGTGTACTTATACTACTGGATTACTCTAAAGCCTTTGACATGTTAAATCACCGAATTTTGTTATCAATCACTCATTATTTGGGATTTACAGATAACGCCACAACATTGATTAAATCATTTCTCAGTGACCGATACCAAAGAGTTCAAATTGGAGATGTAAAGTCACAAAGAATTAAAGTAACTCTTGGAGTACCTCAGGGTAGCATCTTAGGACCATTGCTTTTCACTATCTATACTAGCAGCTTTCAGAACTCACTTCAATTTTGCAATTATCATTTTTATGCCGATGATACACAGATATATAAATCTTTTCCACCCGAGAATCTTAATGAAGCCTCTGAACTAATTAATCATGACCTTACGAAATTAGCTGAAATAACATCCGATCACCTTCTGAAATTAAATCCTACGAAATCCTCTGCTATGCTCTTTTGTAAGGAGCAAATGCGACAGGAAATTTTGTCACAAGTAAATTTAAAAATTGGTGCGGACACATTACCGTTCAAAAATTCGGGAAGAAGTCTAGGGCTTATCATTGATACTAAACTTCGTTTTAAGGAACACATCATGTCAAAACTTAAAATAGCTTACAGCTGTATAAAAATGATTTTTCTTCAAGCGTATAATAATAACTATATTACTTTTTGCAACACAGACCGTAGAAATATCCCATTATTTTACTAGTACAAAAATGAATTTTCATTATTGTACTAATAAAATAATGGGGCGTTGTAATCAAGTAGGTAGGAACTGTCATTTTTAAACTTATTTAATTTGAAGTTTGTCTGTTTTGAAAATTTTGTGAAAAATGTCTCAAGAATTGCAATGTACGCCTCCGGAATTAGTTGAAATAGCTAATTCCAGTATTGAAACTCTAATTCCAACGAAGTCGCGTAAACTGTATGATTTTGCATACGAAAAATTTCTAAAATGGTGCAATGAATATAATGTACAGCAATACACGGAAAACGTTATGCTTGCATACTTCACGAATTTGTCCAGAAAGTTTAAAAGTTCTACTCTATGGGCACAGGTATTCAATGATTAAAAGTCAATTAAACATTAAACATAATGTTAAAATAGAAAAATATAGCAAATTAATTGCATTTATAAAGCGCCAAGGGGAAAATTATACACCGAAAAAATCAAAAGTATTAACACAAGATCAATTTGATAAATTTCTCAAGGATGCACCAAATAATGTTTATTTAGCAACAAAGGTAGGTACTTTCTTATTTCTTTTTAATCATTATTACGTTTATTAAACCGTTGACAGTGATATCTACTAGCAGATCAATATTTAACTTGACAGCAAATATTACCTCATTTCCTACTTATAACATTTAATGACGGTAGCTCAGTGGCAGAGCTTTTGTCTTCGGTCGCAAAGGTCAGCGGTTCTAATCCCGGTGCTGCCAGCTTTTTTTTTATTTATTTCAACGTTTGTTTTAGGTTATATTAATATTTGGAGTCACAGGAGCCCTTAGATGCGATGAACTTGTTAATTTAAAGTCTAGCGAATTCCAAGATTTGGGAAATTTAATTTTGGTTAAAATCATAAACACAAAAAACAAAAAACAACGGTCGTTTACTATAATTGGCGATTTTTATTTGAATTTGGTAAGACAGTATACGGCTCTTCGTCCGGATGATATTGGCCTGCAGCGATTTTTTATTAAATACCAGAATGGTAAATGTCACCGTGTGGTAATGGGTATCCACAAAATATCAAACGTACCAAAAGACGTTGCTACGTTTTTGAAATTAACAAATCCTCATGAATATACAGGACATTGCCTTCGGAGGACTTCCGCAACTATTTTAGTTGACAACGGAGGTGATATTACCGCTTTAAAGCGGCATAGTGGATGGAAATCCACCAGTGTTGCTGAAGGGTACTTAGAGGATTCCATTTCCAGTAAAACACAAACTGCACAAAAAATACTTAATTGGCAAGAACAACCAAGTAATAGTTCTGGAATCGCTGACATAATAATCGACAATCAACTTACTAATAATATGATGTATACCAATGACAAAATTGTAAATGTCGAAGCTGAAAGCGGTGGCAGTGGCTTAAATTTAAACAACTGCAGTATACAAAACTGCACATTTAATATTACTGTTAATAAATAGGTAACACTTTATGTAATTTTTCGTTTGTATTAATTAAATAGTTGAGATATAAACAAAGCCTTCTATATTTTTTATAAAATGCATATTATTATTACGCTTGAAGAAAAAATAGTATATGTTACTCGGAGCAGAAGGCCCATTATATGTTTCGCCCAGTTTGCACAGCCTCGGCTAGCGCCTCGGCAGTGCAAGAATCTGGGCTCAACAATAATGTTGGCCTTCTACTCCTAGTAACATAATATACTATTACGCTCACAGATGCTATCTTGATATTAGGTTAAAAAAAGAATTATGCAACTCCTTAGTACTCTCTTTATTTGATTTTTGTGATACAGTCTATGGTCCTTGTTTAGATGTTGTGGATAAGAACCGTATACAGAAAATCCAAAATTCCTGTATACGTCTAATATTTGGAATACGGCGCAGACTCAGAGTATCACATAAACTAAAAGAGCTTAATTGGCTAAATATGTACTATCGACGAAAACTACATCTTGCATGTTTTTTTTTTCAAAATATTAAAATACAAGGTACCTTCCTACCTACACAATAAACTTAAATTTCGAACAGACGTCCATAACTTAAATATACGACGCAAACAGTACTTAACCATTCCGAGGCATCGAAAAGAAATCTTTAAACGCTCCTTCTCATACAACATCGCTAAATCTACCAATGAATTACTCTTATATAACCTACTGGATGTTTCTGTTGCCCCAAACACGTTCAAACATAAATATAAAAGCTTCTTGTTTATGCAACAACTATAATTATACAAGGTTTTTAATTCAATACTACATTATATTATTTTGTAATTTTTTTTGTAATTTGTTAATTTAAAACTTATATTTAGGATTATATATCATTTTGTTAATTTAAAACTTATATTTAGGATTATATATCATTTTGTCTTATTAGTGGGTTTTAGTGGAAGAACAGACTTCTAAGTCCTTGTGGCTTTGGAGAACTGAACTAATTACCCATTACTCAGTAACTATTTGTAAACACAAAAATTTAAGTATCTGTATAGATTTCTTTTTCTGAGTAATAAACGTATTTATTATTATTATTATTATTATTAAAATACTATGACATTCATAATGAATTTACAATTTTATATTTATTTAACTATAATCTAAAATACTTTTCAATTTCAGGATTTTTCATTTTCTTCAAAATTAAATCAATTAAAAACAACTATTATGGCTTTACAACACCTATATTAATTATTTAAAACGTAAGTAATTTTTTTTATTTGGTTCTTGCTTTAAATTATTCTTTATTTGAAATTATGTATCTTTATTATTAATGTTTTCACAATCAATTTTCTTGTTTTATTTAATTACAATTCTTCTATTTAACTTCTTTTAAAACAACAATATGTATCATTGTACTTTATATAAATCCTTTTTTTTAAATATTTAGTTTTCCTATTTTACTCAAAAGTAATCCTCTTAACTTTAATATATCACAAAATATTATATGCACTTTTAAAAATAGATATATTTAAAAAGAAAACTACTTTTATATTCTATTTTCATATTTTGATTTCCCTTTTTAGGAAAGAAGAAAGAATAACTTAATAACAACTTATAGTACTGAAGAAAATTGAACAAATTTATAAACTCTAAGACTTTTGTATTCTACCCAGGATCAAGAATATCCTCATTTTATTAATTTAATCATAACTTTATTTAATTTATTTTGTTAATTATAGCATATTATCTTATATCATCTCAATATATATTGAGATGATATTAGTTACTATGTTATATTAAATAAGAATGTAGAAGGAAAATCTAATGGAAAGTAGAGAAAGGAGATTTTCTTATTTCGAGTCAGAGCGCAAATTTAGTAACATTGGGATTGATTATCATCATCTTCTTCATAATTCCTAAAAAAGAAAAAAGAAAATAGAATAATAAGAAAAAAAATATACAAATACATTTCAAAGATTTTTATTTAAAGATTCAAAAATGATTAATCTACATTATATAAAGTTTTGATAATTATGAAATTGATAAATGGGTAAAGTAGATAATTAAAAGTTTATAAAATTGCCAATACGTTAGTAATCAAACATTAATTTTAAATGAATTAGGGGAGTAAGTAAATGAGAAAATTAAATTATAAAAAAAAAAGACATCACAAATAGTTAAAATACATGTTAAAACTTCTACTTACTTTTAAATTATACGTATTTACCAACCATATTCTAATTTATAAATAGTTCAAATGCCAAATGAAATATTCTGAAAAAGAGAAAATTATTAGTTTGTAGTGCTAGTAAATTTCATAAGAATATAAAAAAAAGAATGATCATTGTTTTAAATTGTAATATTGAATCAAGAATTAGATTTTGTTAAAAATTTTATTTGAATAAGAAATTAGTAGGCGATTAGATGGAAAAGATGTATAGATTTAAGTTTGTTGAATTTGTCATTTGTTTTTTTGTTGATTCTGATAGAATCTCTCTTGTTTTTTGGGTTGTTGAAATGGAAGTTGTATTAAAAATTTGCTCCGTAGAAATTTTAAGTTTTTTTTGAAAGTATTGAGAATAGAAAGTATTAAAACAGTTTAAAGTATAAAGAATATTCCAAGGTAACCAGAGGAAGTAATTGGTAAGAGAAATTTATATGATTTTATGAAGAAATAGATATTTCAATTTATGGGGCTGAGCACTTTATGGTATAACTGTATTTTAATTGAGTTAAAGAAGATTAAATTAATATTTAACAAGAAAGAAAGTCTTAATTACACTTACCAGAAGAAAATAGTAGCCATACATCGCTTGGTTTTGAAGAGGAATTGATTAATTGATCTTCATAAAGTTTCCTGAAATCTTTGCTGTATTGGAAGAAGAAAGTAGATTGTCCTAAGAACTGAATCCTGATTCCAGAAGAGGGTGAAGCTTCACACAATTGGTAACAACTTTGCACTCGTTATAATAAAGAGTTTTATATGTGGTTGATTTTTGAAATTTTGATGAACATTTTTATTTCACTGTTTTATGTATTTAACTAAAT
The DNA here is from genome assembly GCA_964028335.1 of Altica lythri. Lineage (NCBI taxonomy): Eukaryota > Metazoa > Arthropoda > Insecta > Coleoptera > Chrysomelidae > Altica > Altica lythri. The sequence continues at coordinate 65,144,761 of OZ034803.1, read as the reverse complement.
TATTTTTATTCATTTTTTGATAAGTTTAATCCAAATTGTTTAGTAACTCAAGTCAGAATATTTCATTATATATATTTGATGCATATTTGGGTTTATCAACGGTATCTTTGAAGTTTGACACATTTTGAATTAGAAAGGTTAGAAATTTATATGCAATTCACGCCTAGAAAATATTGTTGGTCTAGGATAGTGCGGTTATATAGTCATTTTATTGCAAATTTGTGTATTAATTGATTTTGAATCTAGTTTGGTTGAATATTTGAACTCTGACCTTGACATAAGGGAATAGCCGGTAGCATATTTAATTAATCATATTGGAAAATAATTACACTGAGTTAATTCTTACCTATTCACTATTTATATTTAAAATTTAAAATTAATTAAAGGTAAGGAATATTTTATAACATAGTGATTGATATTATCAAAACATATTATTATTATTCATACATGTTATAAATTTTGGCGCCCAACGTGGGGCTCTAAACAATCAAAATTAGAGCCTATTCCAATAATTAAAACTTGAGAATTTTGTTAAATTTTTTTTATTATTTCGCTCTAAACAATCAAAACTAGAGCCTATTTAAATAATTAATCTTTAAAATATTTTTTTTTTTTTTTTGAAAACTTGATTTGAAATTTTTTTTTGTGATTCATATTAGTTATATTTATCTCGATTGAATAAATTGTGAATATGGAGGGAAAAATGAGATTGAGAGATGGTAAGATAGTAGGAGATGAGAGTGAAAGTAGTGATGGAGGAGAGATTGAGATGGAAAGTGTGGCGGTACAAGTACATGAAGAGAGAGTGTTAGGAGCCGGAGATTATCGAGTGGAAGAGTTGATTCAAACTGGACAGACACAGGAAGAAGCAGAAACAGAAGAAGGAGAGAATTTAATAGAGATAGGAAGAGAACAGGATCGAACTATGATAGAAATAGAGATAGAGACAACTGCTGGTGGAAATGAACAAGAAGAACTGGTGGTACAAAAAAAACCAAGAAAAAAAAGTCAACCTGATATGAACAGCATACTTGAAATCCTTATGATGAGATTTGATCAACAAAAAGAAGATAATATGAAGATGAAAGAAGAAATAGATAAGAAATTGGATCAACAAAAGGAAGATATAACTAAGATTTTTAGAAGCGAAATTAATAGCATAAAAGAAGACAATTTAAAGATAAGAGAAGAAGTTAAAATTATTAAAAAGGAATGTGACAAGAAAATCGAACAGCAAAACAAGAAATTGAGGACTGAAATACAAGATACAGGAGTAAAAATTAAAGGGGAAATTGAAAAAGGTCTAGAAATTAAAATTCAAGAAGTAGAAAAGTCCATTAAAGAAAATTTATCGGAGGAAATAGACCGTGAAGTCAATAAACATACTGATGTCATAAAAAAGGATATTGGACAAATACGATTACAAGAGCAAATTTATGAAGAGGTAGTGGATAATTTAAAAATTAACTTAGGAAAAGAATTTGAAAGACTAGAGGGAGAAGTAGAAAAACAAAAAGGAGTTTGTAGCAAGAATCAAGAATTAACCAAGTGTAAATTAACTAAGGAAATGGAAGATATGCAAAAGAAGTTACAAGAAATTATGGATAATAATGTCAGAGGAAATATGGTGGGAGTTCTTCCTAACATGATATCACACTACAACAATACCGGAATTAAATTTGATGGAAACATTAATCATATACATCCAAAAGTATTTGTGAATATAATAAAAAGTAAAACAAAACATATTAGTGATTTCTTGGAGAAAAAACTGTTGATCCGGGATATGTTAACAGGACATCCTTTACTATGGTTCTGCAACAAAGAAAATCAAATGTCGTCAATAAAAGATTTCGAAGAGCAATTTTGTAGATATTTCTGGGGGGAAATCCAACAATCTACTTTTAGAGAAAAACTGTATTTTGGTAAATATGACTATAATAAAGGAAAAAATTTTAATGCATATGCAATGCAACTATATAATAATGCACAATATTTGGAACCTGCAATGAGGGAAGAGGAAATTGTTTTGTATGTGGCGAGACAGTACAAACATGAAATGACGGAAACAATAGCAATTCATAATATTAAAACAATGGAACAGTTATCAAATTACTTACAGAGACTAGAACGAAGTCTAATGAATGAAAGTAGAACGAATGGGAATGAAAGATTTAATGATAGAAATAGATATGATAATAGGAATTCTGGAGGTAATAGATTTAATGAAAGGAATCGAAATGAGAATAGGAATGATAGTAATTACAGATTTAATAATAGGAATAGGGAATTTAATAGGGGATATAGTAATTTTAATAGGAATGAAACAAGAGCAAATGAATATAGGAATGATAATATTAATGGTAGAAATGGGGAAAATAGGAATTTTGATAGAAGAAATAGGGAATTTCCAAATAATAATAATTATGATAGGAATGTAGGATCAGGTGATAGGTGGAACAGAGATAATAATTATAGTAATAGAAATTATGATAATAGAAATGTAGTAAATCGGGATAACGAAAGGAGAGATAGAGGTGAAAACAGTAGACAGGTGAATGTTGTAAGTGTTAATCAGAGTGATGTGACTGGTCAAGGCCAGGGACAGAGCGTGGATTTTGCATAAATCGCTCTCATGTGCATAATATCATCTACTCTTCTAAGTATGAACATCCTAGGGAATTTATTGTGAATGATGACGAGGTTAAATTTAATGAACTAAAAAGGTTAATTTTTATAGAGGGGGTTTTCCAAAATATTAAATGTAAAATTATGATAGATACTGGTTCAGAGGTTACTTTAATTAGTCAAAGGGTGGTTTCACAAATCAAACAAGATGATATTATGGTGATAAAAACAAATAAATTATCATTAGTGGGAGCGAATAATAAGAAATTATATGAAACAAGTAATATGATTATGGGGGAAATTTTAATAGGGTGTAAAATGTATAAATTTCAAATGTTATTAATACAAAATTTGAACTATGACATTATATTGGGTTCAGATGAATTAAATAATCATAAGGTTATCATCGATTATGAAGATGAATGTTTAAGATGGGAACAACAAATAATACCATTTATAGTAAAAAAGAATGAAAGTTCGGAAATTAATAATAATGTTATGTACAACAACATAGAAAATATGGAGTTTGACAAATTAGAAGAAAATTGTGGATTGTATAGGACGGAAGTAGAAATATTATGTAAGAAATATTATAAATTGTTTAATGAAGATATATGTATAGCTACAAATTACACGCACAAGTTAGAGATGAATAAAGATATTAAGAATTTTAAAATAAAAACTTATCCGATACCGTATAAAATAAAAGATGAAGTATATGAAGAATTAAATAAAATGTTGAAGGATGGAATAATAGAAAGATCGGATTCTCCATACATAAATGCAATTACTTGTGTAAGAAAGAAGTCAGGAGAGATTAGAATATGTCTTGATGCAAGAAACATAAATGCCTATACAGTCAAACAATATGAAAGTCCTATGAATGTCGAAGGAATTTTTGGAAGAATTACAAATGCAAAAATTTATTCTAAATTAGATCTTAAACATAGTTTCTGGTTAATTCCGTTAGAAGAAAATAGTAGACCATATACAGCTTTCATGGTAGATGGTATTGTATATCAATTTTGTGTGGTGCCATATGGATTGCAAAGTTCATGTGCAGCTTTAGTTAGAACTTTACATACAATTTTAAATAAATATGAATCATTCATTTCACACTACATTGATGATATTTTAATTTATTCGGAAAATGAAATTGTACATAAAAAACATTTAGAAATCACATTAAAAGAATTGGAAAGAGCTGGACTAAAATTAAATGTGGAAAAGTGTATATTTTATCAAAAAGAAGTTAAATATTTAGGATATGTCTTGAATACGACAGGGGTAAGTATGGATCCTGAAAGAGTACAAGCTATTATGAATTATCAAACACCTAAAAATTTGAAGACGTTAAGAGGATTCCTTGGAATTATAAATTATTATAAAAGATTAATACCAGATTTGTCAAATAAAGAAGTTCCTTTAATAGAGCTACTGAAAAAAGATGTTAAATGGAAATGGACACCCGAGAGAGAAAAAGCTTTTCAAGAATTAAAATTTGTCTTTACCAATAATTTAAAAGTGTATCACCCGCAATACGATAAAGTATTTATACTTAGGACAGATGCATCGATAGAAAGATTAGCAGGAGTGTTAATACAAGTTCAGGAAGTAGGAGAAGTACCTATTAGTTTTGTATCAAGAGTAACAAAGAATTGTGAGAAGAAGTACACGGTTACGGAATTGGAGATGGCCAGTGTGGTATTTTGTATAACCAAATTAAGGTTTTATTTATTAGGAGCAAAGTTTATAGTGGAGAGTGATCATAATGCTTTAACGGCGATGATGAAAAATAGGTATGCAAATAATAGGGTACACAGATGGTTGTTATTGTTGCAAGAATACGACTTTGAGATTAAATATATTCCAGGAAAAAGTAACATCATAGCAGATGCATTGAGTAGGGAAAGTGAAGAACAAGGGGACCATAAAAAATTCAAAATAGGTATAAATAAATTATTGGATAAAGAGGGATTATTTACTTTGGAAAGGGTTATACAAGATCAGAATTATTTGACAGAGGTGGAAAAGAAAAGAACTTTTACAGAAGACAATATTATTTATAAAAAACTAGAAAATTGGGATACGTATGTTATTACAACTAATTATGCAAAGGAAATTCTATATAATCTTCATCACGAATATGGTCATATCGGAGTAAGAAAATTATGGATGCTATTTAGGGAAAATTATTATGCAAAAAAGGATTTAACTAGAGCCAAAGAAATATGCAAAGCTTGTACAATATGTCAATTAGCCAAAGAAAAAAATTATCATAATAGCAATATAAATAAATCAATAGTAACACAAAAACCATTACAAATTTTAGCAATAGATTTTATAAGTAATTTAGTGGAGAGTATTCAGGGATGTAAACACATATTGGTCATGGTAGACATATTTACAAAATATGTACAGATGTATCCTTGTAAAAGAACAAATACCAATACAATATTAAAATGCATTAAAAATTATATACAAATTCATGGAAAACCAGAGAAATTAATTTTAGATCATGCCACATATTTTGAGAATTATAAATTTTTATCTGCATGTCAACATTATAATATACAAGTAAATTTTATTAGCATAAGAAATCCATCATCAAATCCAGCTGAAAGATATATCAAAGAGGTAATTAAATATTTGAGAATTTTATGTATACAAGAACACGATCAGTGGGAAAATAACTTGGATAAAGTACAAAGATATGTGAATGAAACACCTCATGGAGTGACGAAAGAATGTCCAGAGCTTTTATTTAAAGGTAGAGTACCAGAAAGAAAGTGGGAATGGAATAGAAGACAAGAAATCCAAGAAATATTAGACAAAGTTAATAAAAATTTAAAAAGAAACGCAGAACGATATGTCAAGAGACAAGAAAAGAAATTGAAAAAGAAAACTAAATTTGAAAAGGGAGAACTTGTCATAATAAGAGCTTTACAAGTAGCGAATAAAAGGGAAAATTTGTGTGCAAAATTATTAATGCCTTTTGAGGGACCATATGTGGTAGATAATCATAATGCTGAAAACAGCTATCGGTTAGTATATCCGGATACAGGGAGATTAAGGGGAGTTTTTAATATTAAGGATGTGTACAAGTTTATACCAGAAGAGGGGTAGATGATATTAATAGCAAAGTTTTGTAAATAATAGTATTAAGATGTAAATATCAAATTAAGATTGAATGGTTTTATTAAAAAAAGGTTTATACAATCTGTGCAAATAATATTAATTGAGGCTAAAGTTTTTGTAAAATGAGTGTTTATTTATAAAAAAAAAAATAGATTCAAATTATAATTTTTAATCCAACATCAATGAAATGTTTGATGTAAAAATTTTAATTGGGGGATTTGAGATGATATTAGTTACTATGTTATATTAAATAAGAATGTAGAAGGAAAATCTAATGGAAAGTAGAGAAAGGAGATTTTCTTATTTCGAGTCAGAGCGCAAATTTAGTAACATTGGGATTGATTATCATCATCTTCTTCATAATTCCTAAAAAAGAAAAAAGAAAATAGAATAATAAGAAAAAAAATATACAAATACATTTCAAAGATTTTTATTTAAAGATTCAAAAATGATTAATCTACATTATATAAAGTTTTGATAATTATGAAATTGATAAATGGGTAAAGTAGATAATTAAAAGTTTATAAAATTGCCAATACGTTAGTAATCAAACATTAATTTTAAATGAATTAGGGGAGTAAGTAAATGAGAAAATTAAATTATAAAAAAAAAAGACATCACAAATAGTTAAAATACATGTTAAAACTTCTACTTACTTTTAAATTATACGTATTTACCAACCATATTCTAATTTATAAATAGTTCAAATGCCAAATGAAATATTCTGAAAAAGAGAAAATTATTAGTTTGTAGTGCTAGTAAATTTCATAAGAATATAAAAAAAAGAATGATCATTGTTTTAAATTGTAATATTGAATCAAGAATTAGATTTTGTTAAAAATTTTATTTGAATAAGAAATTAGTAGGCGATTAGATGGAAAAGATGTATAGATTTAAGTTTGTTGAATTTGTCATTTGTTTTTTTGTTGATTCTGATAGAATCTCTCTTGTTTTTTGGGTTGTTGAAATGGAAGTTGTATTAAAAATTTGCTCCGTAGAAATTTTGAGTTTTTTTTGAAAGTATTGAGAATAGAAAGTATTAAAACAGTTTAAAGTATAAAGAATATTCCAAGGTAACCAGAGGAAGTAATTGGTAAGAGAAATTTATATGATTTTATGAAGAAATAGATATTTCAATTTATGGGGCTGAGCACTTTATGGTATAACTGTATTTTAATTGAGTTAAAGAAGATTAAATTAATATTTAACAAGAAAGAAAGTCTTAATTACACTTACCAGAAGAAAATAGTAGCCATACATCGCTTGGTTTTGAAGAGGAATTGATTAATTGATCTTCATAAAGTTTCCTGAAATCTTTGCTGTATTGGAAGAAGAAAGTAGATTGTCCTAAGAACTGAATCCTGATTCCAGAAGAGGGTGAAGCTTCACACAATTGGTAACAACTTTGCACTCGTTATAATAAAGAGTTTTATATGTGGTTGATTTTTGAAATTTTGATGAACATTTTTATTTCACTGTTTTATGTATTTAACTAAATTATTTTTATTCATTTTTTGATAAGTTTAATCCAAATTGTTTAGTAACTCAAGTCAGAATATTTCATTATATATATTTGATGCATATTTGGGTTTATCAACGGTATCTTTGAAGTTTGACACATTTTGAATTAGAAAGGTTAGAAATTTATATGCAATTCACGCCTAGAAAATATTGTTGGTCTAGGATAGTGCGGTTATATAGTCATTTTATTGCAAATTTGTGTATTAATTGATTTTGAATCTAGTTTGGTTGAATATTTGAACTCTGACCTTGACATAAGGGAATAGCCGGTAGCATATTTAATTAATCATATTGGAAAATAATTACACTGAGTTAATTCTTACCTATTCACTATTTATATTTAAAATTTAAAATTAATTAAAGGTAAGGAATATTTTATAACATAGTGATTGATATTATCAAAACATATTATTATTATTCATACATGTTATAATATATATATATATATATATATATATATATATATATATATATATATATATATATATATATATATATATATATATATATATATATATATATATATAATGAAATACCTAGTGGGTGATGCAGCAATGAAACACAGATTTACAGATTTAGGTACTCTTTTATGTATCCAAGCTTTCGACTGCAGTCCGCAATCTTCTTCAGGGATCTACAATTTTATTAATTATTATAAAGATGTTATTATATATAAGGGAGGACTTACAAATAGTAAATAGTTGAGGTTGTATCTATTGATGTTCTTCAGTACACATGTATGGTAGTAAGTACAATACAATTGGTATGTATTCAAAAACACTTGGTAAGTATTAACAGTACTATTACAATCCTTAATTATATTTATTATTTTAGAGATGGTGCTCAAGTGGTCTACTCGTCTCAGGTGGTGCAAAAATATCACAAATCCTTCGTGGATATATACGATAAGTAAATTTAAAATAATCAGTACCCACAATATCATAAATATTACAGTTTGAAAGCGCTGAAACATGTAACTATCCTTTATGGATTTTACTATTAGTCCAAGTAAAAACAGCTTATTCCGTGATCTACAATGTTTTTTACAAATATAATAAAAATTTTTATTATATTCTAATGGAGCAAACAATGTTAAAATTGATTGTTTACATGGCAGCGTGTTAAAATAGTTATTTATGATATGAGTGTTAAAAGTGACGTTTTATTTTGTGAGTGAAAACGTTTGTGAAATGAGCGGAGCGAATTGAACAATTTCACGAACAAAATAAAATCACTTTTAACACAAATACCATACAATGTTTTTTGTACAACTGCCCTATTTTAATAATGAAATGGGCGAATTTGCAATGACAATAAACTAAACCGTGTTAAAAGTAAACTAAACCGTGTTAAAAGTAAACTAAAGCGTGTTAATAGTTATTTATGATATGAGTGTTAAAAGTGAGGTTTTATTTTGTGAGTGAAAACGTTTGTGAAATGAGCGGAGCGAATTGAACAATTTCACGAACAAAATAAAATCACTTTTAACACAAATACCATACAATGTTTTTTGTACAACTTCCCTATTTTGATAATGAAACGAGCGAGTTTGCAATGACAATAAACCAAACCGTGTTAAAAGTAAACTAAACCGTGTTAAAAGTAAACTTGTTTATATGGCAACGTGTTAAAAGTATTTTTAACACGCTGCTATGTAAACAATCGTTTTTAACATTGTTTGCTATCATTAAAAGTGTCACTTTTAATGACAGTTGTACAAAAATACTTTTTAAAAAAATACTTTTAACACGTTGCCATATAAACAAGTTTACTTTTTACACGGTTTACTTTACTTTTAACACGGTTTGGTTTATTGTCATTGCAAACTCGCTCGTTTCATTATCAAAATAGGGAAGTTGTACAAAAAACATTGTATGGTATTTGTGTTAAAAGTGATTTTATTTTGTTCGTGAAATTGTTCAATTCGCTCCGCTCATTTCACAAACGTTTTCACTCACAAAATAAAACCTCACTTTTAACACTCATATCATAAATAACTATTAACACGCTTTAGTTTACTTTTAACACGGTTTAGTTTACTTTTAACACGGTTTAGTTTATTGTCATTGCAAATTCCCCCATTTCATTATCAAAATAGGGCAGTTGTACAAAAAACATTGTATGGTATTTGTGTTAAAAGTGATTTTATTTTGTTCGTGAAATTGTTCAATTCGCTCCGCTCATTTCACAAACTTTTTCACTCACAAAATAAAACGTCACCTTTAACACTCATATCATAAATAACTATTTCATGGAGGTAGAGAGTGTGATAAGTGTTAGGTACTTTTCAATGTGGTGGTAGGAAAAATTAATTTTTGCACATGCCACCTATAAAGGATGAAAATTTGAAGATTAAGTTTTTGTGAAAAGGAATGCCCATTTTAACATTAAATTAAGCATCTAAGGATAAACATTTAACAATATCTTGACAACAAATTAACCACACTACTTTTTCAAATGTTCACTTTTTTAGAAATACAAAAGGTACCTTCTAATTATCTTACCATACCATAATAATGATAAAAAATTGTTTTCTTAAAAAAAATATCTGGATCTGGATCTGGAAATTTGGGGAGGGGCGAGCTAGTGCATCCTCCCGTATGTAGGGATATCTTCACCTCAGGCTCTAACCAGGCCTAGTGATTTAAAATAGGTGATGAGGCTCCCGAGGGGGATCTCCCTGACATCGGCTGGTGTAAGCCAGTACTCGCCCAACACGAATCTTCTGATTTCAGAAAAAGCAGAGCAGTCATACATAATGTGTTCTACTGTTTCCGCTTCTTGTTCGCAGCCTCTGCATAGCGGCGATTCTGTTAATTTCATCCTAAAGAGATGTTGTCGCAATTGGCAGTGACCTGTCAAGATTCCCACAGCTGTTCGGAGATTTTGTCTGGTCAATGCCTTAAATTTTTTTGCTGGTTCCTCGCCAGGATGAGGTAATAACTCTCTGGCCAGTCTACAGTTCTTAGTTTCATCATCCCAGCACTGTATAAATTTTTGGTGAGAGTGCTGTCTGATAAGGTCCACGACTGCGGACAATGTTAGCTTGGTAGATGGGTGAGGGCTAACATATTGGTAGCCCGCAGCCCTCCTTGCTAAATTGTTCGCAATGCGGTTGCCTTTAGAGTTCCCATGTCCTTTGATCCAGCTGAGAGTGACCACATTATTCTGGCTGGCCTCAGAGATTGGTGACATTCTAGTACTAAACTTGAAGTGAAACGTGGCCTATTCAAGGTCAGTATAGTGCTTGTCGGCAGTCTGTGTATATATTTATATTCCTGCCTGTGATGTTCCTAGGCTATGGTTATGCCTGTGAGTTCTGACTGAACCACACTTGACAAGCCATCTATAGCCCATTTTATTTTTAGGTTTAAGGATCTAGAGTAAATTCCACATCCCACACCTTGCTTTGTTTTTGATCCATCCGTATATACGCTCAGAGCGTTCACTACGTTGGGGTCTGCTGTCTTGTTTGTTAATATTTTGTAGGGTTTGTCAAAGACAAATCTTGGTGCGACGGCATCCGTGTCTGCCTGTAAGAGTGGTATCACCTTTATCGATTGCCTCCACAGACTGTCCCTATGGGTGCCAGTCCCTACAGTGGGTTCGATACCAACCGTGCGAAAGCGTACCATTGTCATCAATGCGACCTCCTTAACAAATATATCAAGGGGGGTGAGACCGAGTATGACTTCTATTGCGCTGGTCGGTGTGCTTCGCATGGCTCCTGTTACGAGAAGGCATGCTGATCTTTGAATTTGGTTTAATTTTTTGATAGCTGTCGTTTGTTTCAATTTAGGCCACCACACGACAGCACCATATGTTATGATTGCCGTGTAGATCACCAGGTTACCTTGGGGGATAATCCCCAGGTCTGTCCTATGGTTCGGCGGCATTGCTCATAAGATATAAATGCTTTTTTAACTCTGCTTTCTATGTGTGAGTTCCACTTCAGCTTGCTGTCAAGGATAACACCTAAGTATTTCACTTCTGTAGCAAAGCTTAATTTAACGTTGAAAAGACTGGGTGCGTTTAAGCCCCTAGGTTTCTTTTTCTTCGTGAAGAGAACCATTTTTGTCTTTGCTCTTTACACCATGTCTCTAAAGTTCTGAAAGCCACTTGCATTCTGTCGCAAAGGGTGCTTTCAAACTTTCCTTTTGGCAGAATTACAATGTCGTCTGCGTAGGCTACAGTATAAAGGCGGTGAATTAGGCTGTCTAGAACAATGTTTCACAGTAGAGGTGATAAAATCCCTCCCTGTGGACAGCCCCTCGTAATCTTGCCTCTTATCTTGACATCATTTACAGTTATTTCTATTGCACGCATGGAGAGCATGCTGAGAATCCATCCGCTTACTGTTGTACATAGGTACATTTCGATCAGTAAGCGAGTGCATTATTTTAGGGAACGTGGTTTTATCGAAAGCTCCCTCGATATCTATGAATACGCCCAGGGTGGACTCTTTCTTGTCCAATGATCGCTTGATCTGACCAACCACATGATGCAGGGCCGTATCGGTGGATTTCCCTGTTGTGTATGCATGTTGATTGGGATGCAGTGGTTTGGTGTTAATCACTGTCTCCCTTATGTACCTTTCATTTAGCCTCTCTAGCGTTTCTAATAAGAATGATGTAAGGCTAATAGGTCGGTAAGCTTTTGGAATGGAGTAATCCATTCTTCCAGGTTTTGGTATGAAGACAACCTTTACTTCTCTCCACATCTTCGGTATATAATTCAGAGCTAGGGAAGCTCTGAATATTTGCACTAGGTGAGGAAGGTGCTTCTCCAGACCCCACTGCAGCAGGGCTGGATAAACTCCGTCCGTTCCCAGTGATTTAAAGGGGGAGAAGCTAGATATTGCCCATTTAACTTTGTCCTCGGTAACAATGAGTCTGACAATGTGCCAGTCCTCTGTTGAGGGTATGTGATGTTCCTCGTTCCACTTTGCCTCTACTGTGGCAACAGAATCGGGCAAGTGTATTTCTCGCAAAAGATGTAAACTTTGTTCCAGGTTGGTAGTTTGGCTACCATCCTGTTTCGTAAGTATACCAATATGGATCTTTTGTTAAGGCTCTTTGGAGTCTCGCTGCCTGTGGAAAATCCTCGATTTCTTCACAGTAGGTTCTCCCTGCCGTTCTCTGTTTTTGTTTAACGACTTTCTTGTATTCCTTAAGGTGGAGCTTGTATAAGTTCCAATCCTCGAGGAGTTTTGAACTACTTGCCTTGTTAAAAGCCTTTCTCGCCATCTTCCTTAGGCGTTCTAATTCTGGGCACCACCAAGGGGTCAGCCTTAGGGGGCAAGAGCTTTTGTAAGACTTGATGATTGTGTTCTGTATCGTTGTTGTATACCGTTCCAGATCACTATTATTTCCGGGTGTGGTGACCTCACACTCCCGCAGAGCCCCTTCCAGATCTATTTTAAATGCTAACCACCTGTGATCTGACATTGATACTTCGTCAGACACGACACCTGCCAGCATCGGATTTGTTTTGATATTTTAGTTGTACACAACGTTATATCTACTATGGTTTGACTTCGAGAGTTTACAAAGGTGGGAGTGGTAGCTCTATTCATAATGCAGAGGTTATTCCCTATTATATAGTCATAAAGTGACTTACCTCTGGCGTTTATGTCCTTACTGCCCCAGTTGAAGTGACGCCCATTGGAGTCGCAGCCGAGTATGAGCTCCAATTTCTGTTGCTTGCAGTACTTTACCAGTTCATCCAGTTCCTTGCTAGGTGGTGGTGCGGCTGCATTAGAGCGGAGGTAGACTGATGCTAGGACTACGGTATTTGGTTGTCCGTCACAACTAGCACATTCCATCCTTACTGCAGTCAAGTCTGAGCAGGAGAGATATGCCAGAGGATGAACTTTAATTTGCCTAGGTAGGTACGTATATGGCAGTCCTTGGCTGGTCATTGCTGGGAAAGTAAAAAGTTTTACCAGTTAAAGTACTTAAACCAATGGTTCTGGTTTTCCTTTTCCAGGGTTCTTGGATTAATGCAATTGTGTCCTGTTGCTCAGCAAGGTGGCGGCTGATGCTTGCCATGGCCACTCTGCTGTGCTGAAGGTTACACTGAATAAATGAAGTGTCGGCTCCTCCTCTACGATCCATTATTATTATTTTTTTTTCAATTATTTATTCGTTCAGGGGGACATTTTCTGAGGACCCGTCGGTCTGCATCTTTTCAGGTGCCTCCTCGGGTGCCTCGTCTGCAGGGGTGTCGACCTCCAGACTTCCTAACTCGACGCTACTGCTGGTCTCCTCCTGACCTTCCTTCTTGGCCTCTTCGGCCTTTACCTTCATAGTCAATGAGGTGAACGCATAGCTCAAACTCATCGACTTTCGTTTGAGGGTAGTCAAGTCCTCGTCCCCTACTCCGAAGACGAAGAGATGCCCCCTCGGTTCTGTTTTGGCCTGGTGGTGGAAAGAGCACCATCTCGAGACCTTGAGGCCGGGTTTTGCCCACTTAGCCGACGCAGCACGACCTCCTTCTTCTCGAGTATCTCAGTTGATCTACTCGAGATCCAGAGGGATGCTTTTGTCAGCTTCGGTAGGCAGTCTACTTGCACCACCTCGAGTGATGCGTCCTCCCACAGTCGAAGGTCAACAACAGTATTGGTAGGCCATGCCAACGTCGCGTCGTCATCGCAGGTAACTCTGATGATTTCACCAGAGTGCGACCACTGACGGAACGTTGGTGGTTTCGCGTTACTGGAAGAAGCGGCCAAAATTACTTTGTCCAGCTCTCCCAGCAGCATGTCTTGGACAAGAACTTCCCTTTCGGCAGAAGTTTTGCCGTAGGGGTTGCTCTTGTATATTAGATGGTAGATAGATCTTTATTTAATTTAGGAACCCCTAATATACATATTGATATATAAAATAATAAGATAGTAAATTACAATTACACATCATAAAGAGATAAAAAGGACTAAAACTAATAACTTTAGACACTTCATTTAAAAAATACAGAATAATATCTAAGTAATATAAAATCTAAAATAATATTACACATCATACAGAGAAAAAAACAGACTAAAACTAGGTTAGGTACATCATGTTTCGTAATTGTTTCTTTTTAGTTTTAAAACTGTGTAACGTATTTTCATTTTTGATATTATTTGGCAAAAGATTGAATTGACTAAAGCCTTTAAAAAATAAAGAATTCATAGTACTTTTATATGCTGTTCTTTGTATATAAATATTATTTGTGCCTCTAGTGTTGTACGAGTGAATACTCCTATTGAAAGTGATATACTGAATACTGCTCAAAATATAGCTACTCGAAGGTGACTGGTGGCCACCTCCTTATTGTAGCTTTTTGATTGAGCGGCCGTTGTGTCCTGCCTAACCTTTTTCAGGGTTTTAGGCGTGACCTCGGATGAGGAGGCGCCTGACCTGTTTCTTTTCTTTGCTTTACTTTCAGGGAAGTTGTGTTCCTTGCCTCTTGTGTAGGAAGAACTAGCAACATTACCTGAAGGTTGTGCTTCTGAAGGTCCAGAGGTGGTTCGCGCTGCGGGGTTTCCCCCAGCCTCGCGTGCCTTCCTCCTTTTCTTCAGTTCCGCACCACAGACTCGTTTACCTCTGCGGTGCTTGGGTTTTTCTGGTTGAGGCGGACATTTCTATCTAGCCTCAGTCGTTTTGTTTTCGGTTTCCATGTTGGTTCCACGAGTAGCAGGGGAAAGGAAGGTCACCACCTGACAGAGCCCCGAATGCCAGGGGAAGGCTTAATACGTACAAGAGGGTGCCACCCGGTGCCCTCAGGGGAACGTTCGCGACCACATTCTAACCAGTGGCCTTTCAGCCCTCGGCACGTTACCTTACACCTTAGCATGGGTTAAGCTGGTCCGCGGCGACGGCTTTCGCAAAAGATTTTGGGGTTTTTAGGTCCCCTCACTCTACTTATAATCGTCACTGATCAAGTTGCCCTGACCACCTTCTATCCACCACCTGGAGACGCGCCTGGTAGGTAGCTCAACCTCCCTTTAAACAAATAAAGGATGCCAGGTAAATAGATGTTATTATGCCACAAAGAAGCTACAGAGAATATTTAAATATAATTTATTATTATTTAGAATTATTAGAATTAATACAAACATAACATACGACACATCATTAAAGTCTTGTTTTTCTTAGAACAGCAATCCTTTTTAAGTAACATAATAGTAACTACACTAAATATATAATTTTTAGTCCGGCCCTTATCGATAATCTGTTTAACCTGCTTGTTTATTGCCCATCACAATAGGGAGTAATTGAGTACTTTATTTAGTGCTATTAACTCTCAACCAATTATGTTGAAAACTACAATACTGCCTCAGTTAATTATAAATGAATAATTTTGGGATTGCGACCATTCCTTTCCTTTGTTCTGAATTATCAAAAATTGACAGGGTAAGGGGTAAGGGTTAATGATAGCGTTGCGCTAACAATGTTTACTTACTGTCCTTAACACAACTGGCACAGATTTCATCCACTCCTGGATTTATGCACGAAATTGATTGGAGTAGTAGGCCAATCATGGATCGTTTTTCTTGCAATTTTGTTGATCATCATCGATTTTCTTGAAGATTTTGGTAGTTCTTTTTTTGGTTTCTTCAAAATGTAATATGTCATGGAAATTGAAGCCACAAGCTTTTATCATCATATAAATGGTTTATAATGAGGTTATAAGTTGATAGTTAAAATTTAAAAGGAAAAGTTTATTTTCTTCTTTTTAGAGCCTTTAAATAAAAGCTTTTTTTAAAAAATTTGTTTGCATTTTAATTTATTTTATGTATTTTGAATAGGTCTTCTCATGAGCTTGAAGAGATTTATAATATCAGTATTAATTGAGAAAACCGATATTTATCGGTTTTCTCAATTAATATTGTAAAATATTTTTTTTATGTGTTTAATAATATTCAATTCTAACAACAAACATTTAAAGAATAATTTTTCCGTATAAATCAAATTCAAAAAAATAGAAATTAAACATTGCTGAACTATTTACCTAATAGTTGATTGTATTTTCAACACTTATTTTATACTACGAAGGAATAGTCATGTAAAATTTAATCCCGAAAATCATTACTTATGTATTGTAAGTAGTTCATATGAAACTTTTTTCTGAAAACCGTACTTCACCTTATTGTTTGGCGCAGAAACCGATATGTGTATCTTATCCCTATACAGTTTCCATATCTGTAAAGATATTTATATTATGTAGGAATATAGAAAAAAAAAACTTAAAAACAACTAGCAAATGTTTTAAAAATAATATTGAAAATTTTATTTAGAAATAAATTTACTTTAATGGGGTTATGACTCTACCCGAACATATTTTTCTGTTAGTAAATTATTATTTTGAGATAGGATATAGGATTTTTAAAATTTAAAGTATACAAATATATTAAATGACATTAAGGAGAAATTGAAAAAATGACGCATCTAGCAGGACTTGAACCCGCAACCTTCACCTCTAGGCAGTAACGGTCTATTGTACAAATTAACAAATTGGAGTGTTGAGCCATCAAGTAGTTACATTTCAAGGGTTTAAGAAGAAAGATTTCTTAAAACCCTTGGCGATCAATGCCCTTTGCATAGTACCGTAAAAAATTGAAAGTTTGAAAAGTGGTAAATTTTCCTTCAAAGATGAAGACCGATCAAGAATGTGTTTACCCTTTAAATAAGAATGCAGTTCATCATAGAATTTTATCAGACTGTCGAATTGGACTCAACACAAATGTCTGATGCATTGAATATTTCACAGGATCTAGTGCGTTCATTAGGCATATATATAGTTAACATCGATTAAGATATTAGAAACAATTCTGCAGAATGGGTCCCCAAATATAGCAATTGATGTAATAAAGGCCTAAGAAATTTAGTTTTCAAAAATCTGCTTCGAATTGTTAAGATTGGCAAGGAATAATCATTATTGATTTTCTGTGTAGATAAGTGTAGAACAATCACTGAGAATTACCATTTCGATTTTATTTTTGCAGGACACAAATCGAATGTTTTTTTTTATGCAAACAGTTAATGATTTAGGATTCGAATTACTCAAATGCCTCCTTTTTCACCAGATATCGTTTACTGAAAAAACCAAAAGGGTCGTAAATTCTTGTTCAGCGAAGAGATGAGAGAATCTGTAGGTACAGACCTGATTTACTTTATTTTTTGTCTCAATTTTCATGGTCTGTATTACGAACTAGTATTACCTAAGATCATGCACTAGGTACTTCCATTACATGTGTAAAATCTCTGACTAAATATGTTAACAACAACAAAAATAGAATTAATAATATTAAAATATTAATTACATTTAAAAGTATTGAAACACTTATGGGGACTTTTACACAATTTATTTACAAAATTGTTAAGATACACTGAACTCTGCTGGATAACGTCTAACTACTTGACAATACAATGAACTCTTGTGAATACTTGAACTTGAACTGACGTTAACTGCCCATGCATCCCCTTATATACAACTTTATTTAATCTTGTTAGTGTGTTTAGATTTTTCTAGAATTTTCTAGAAACATTATTTAATCTAGTCAGTGTGTTTAGAAGTTTCTAGAATTTTCTAGAAACATTATTTAAAATGGTCAGTTGATTTTTAGAAACTTCTAAAAATCAACTGTCAATAATAATCTTTCAAATTAAGGTCCCTCCCTTTACGGTTATCCCGTTACACTGCCCCCTCCTTAGATTCATTCCTCCTGGAATGTTATTTCCTACATCGGAATCCCGCACACTCCCTGAGCCAGCCAAACCATCTTCTTGGAGTTGCTGCGCATCTCCACTGTGGTTTCCCTGGTAAGGCCCCAAACGATCATGATGGACCACGACGGGTTTCCCTCTGGGAATTTTCACGATCCGATAAATGACATCGTTAATCTTCTTCTTGATGGTGTAAGGACCTTCCCAGTTCTTCTGTAATTTGGGACAAATACCTCGACGCCGTCGGGGGTTATAGAGCCAGACTAAATCTCCAACTTGGTAACTCTTTTCCATTGTCCGTGTGTCATAGTACCTCTTCATCCGATCACTAGATAATTGTAGTTTTCCACGCACCAGGTTGTGTATATTTTCCATTCGATTCTGAAGGTCGGCGACATATTGTTCACGTGCCATTTCTTCACCAGGTTTACAACCAAACACCAAGTCACATGGTAGCCTCATTTCTCTACCGAACAGGACCTTCGCAGGCGTTTGGCCACTTGATTCGTTGATGGCCAATCGAATTGCCATTAGAAATAGTGGAATATGTCGATCCCAATCCCTCTGACAATCTGACACCACTTTTGACAGATAGTTGGTTATAGTCCGGTTCATTCGTTCCACCATTCCATCAGACTGAGGGTGCATCGCTGTGGTTCTCGTTTTGTGGATGGCTAATCTTTGGCAAACTTCTTGAAACAGCTTGCTCTCAAAATTTCTTCCTTGGTCTGAATGTAATTCTAGTGGTACCCCAAATCGGCTTACGAATTCTTCAACCAATATATCTGCTAAAGTGGTGGCTTCCTGATTGGGAAGCATATGCTTCAACCCATTTAGTGAAGTAGTCCATTACAACAAAGATGTATTTGTTTCCTACATCGGTCTGTGGAAGTGGCCCCAATATATCTACTGCGATTCTTTCAAAAGGACTTCCAACCAGGTATTGTTGCATTTCCGCCTTCGGTTTTCGGTGCGGACCGTTACTGGCAGCACATGTAGTGCATTTACGACACCAATCTTTAACATCATTAGTGCAATTTACCCAGTAAAATCTATCTCGGATCTATTGCAGCGTTTTCGTGATACCCAGAACTATCATCATGCATCTGTTTTAAAATTTCTGGTACAGCATTTCTTGGTACCACTATTTGTTTCCTTGTTTCTGTGCCCTCGGAATTTTCTACAAGTCTTTTAACGAGCCCACCGTCCAAAACTAAGGAGTTCCATTGGGACCAGTATGCTTTTAAAGCAGGAGAGGATGAGGATATCTCTCTCCACAACGGACGACGGTCCATTCTCTTTCACTCCCGAATCTTTCTCAGAACGGGATCGTTTTCTTGTTGCTCCTCCAGCATAGGGCTCTCGTCTTCTGGCACAACCTTAACTAAGGCGAGTTTTTCCTCGTTCGGCTTCACTTGGGTACAATGGGGGCAAGTATTTTTTATGTGGCCTAGTTCTCCGCAGTTCCAGCACCTCACTGGGCGCCTTCTTTTTGAAGAAAACTTCATTACCCTCTCCACTACCGCTTCGACGTCGCTGACGGCATAAACGGCATGGTCGAAGTTACCAGTGTCTTCCATTAGTCGAGCAGTTGCATGTGAGGCCTCCGTCGCCGTATCGAACTCCAGGGCAATGGTCAAGGCGTTTACAAGAGATCTTGGCCTCGCCAACCGTACAGCCCGTTGCAACTCGGCGTCTCGAAGACCATGGGTAAAGGTTTGGATCGCCAGGCACTCCAGAAAATCTTCCGCTGCATTTGGATACGCAAACCGTACCATTTTTTCCACTTCTGCCTCGAACTCCTGGATAGTTTCTCCATTTTTCTGCTTCCGGCTTTTTAACTGCACTAGGTATACCAGTTGTAGATGACTTTGACCATAACGCATCTCTAGACGATTCACCAATAGCTCAAAATTGTCAACCTCATCCGGTGTCAATTGTAACGTGAAAATACCCTTGGCTAGCTCCCAGGGTTCGTGGCTTCCTTCTGGCTTTTTTCTAACTCCCCACAAACAAATAAAATAAGGCGCCAAATACAGACATACAAATAATAGAGAATAAATCAGTTTAAAATTGTTTATTCAAACTTTAAATATTGATTTGATGATAAGCAAAAAAATTGAAATTAATTGTAATTAATTTAATCTTATCCTTGATTGTTTTTGATGTCTTCTGTCGGAGCCTTCGTTAACAAAAGTAGTAACTGGATTTCAATTTTGTGGTCCTCGGAACAAACAGTTTGCTTGTTTAGAAGAATTGGTGGTGACTTCAGGAATAGTGGTTTCGATTACGGTATGGTTGTAATAATGATTTCAAAAAAAAAAAATGGTTGGGTCGAGAATTCACAATCTCCCTAGGACCCTCTTCAAAGTGGCATCAGCCCTAATGAAATTAAAAAAAGGCAATCAATCTCCGACCATAAATTCCTTAATTTCGTACACAATCGCTAAAGGTTTTCTCCAAAGTTCGAGAAAAATTAATCACTTACTATGTTTATATTTTAACTCAATAAAAAACTGATTCTTGACAAGCGATTGTGAACGAAATAATTAAATGTTAGTAAAGGAATAAACTTAAATATCAAATAAAATATTCACCAACTTTGGATTTTTACAAACTAAAATTAAAATAATTAAATTCTTACTCACCGAAACGAGGGTAGTAGAAAGTGAAGAATCAACTAAACTTAATGAATTCTCAAAATAAAATGAAATTATTTAACGTCGAAACATACGAGCAAATTATGATTCTCCTACCAAAACTGATGCGACGCCGCACAATTAACAAGGAAATTATAAAAATTTAATAGTCAATAGACCAGGCCACAGATAACGTTGCAAACGTTACACCACGGTAACCTGGCAGAAAAAAAAAAGGAATCGAAGATTCTTTTTTTTTTATATAAAGAGAAACTACTAAAATTTAAATTTAAAAAAAATAATAATAATCCAAAACTGGTGAATAGGTATAAAAAATACAACATTAGTAAATTAAGTAGGTAACCACAAAAATTGGTGTAATTTTCATAAACACTGAAAAAAATTCTCGATATAAAATTATTGGTCGCACAGCCACAATCGGTAAAAAGATAATATTAACTATCCTAATCAATGTCGTCAACAACGATTTGACGCGATGTCAAAAGAAACAAAAGATAATTTGTTCACAAAGCAATTGTGAACAAAGCGAGAAAACAAAAATATGTCTCCAAAATAACCAAAACAAGATAAGACCGACATCAAGAGAATCATTGAATACAAACAAAAAACTCCAAAAGAGTAATCAAATAAGCCAAAGGCCAAGGAACTATTCAATGAACGAGAAAAAATTGAAACCAAATATCAATTGAACGAAAATGTGTCCAAACACTAAAAGAAAAATCGATTGATATTCAGAACAAAACAAAACTTGACAGTCTTATCGCTGTTCAAATACGACATACAAACGATGAAAAGATAATTATTCAACGGTAAAAAGACAAAACATCGCAGAAATAATGAAATCCAAGTGAAAACACTAATATAGGACAGGTAATAAAAGTAAAAACGACGAAATCATTCAGGAACAGGAAACAAATACTCAAACGCTAGGAATACTAAAAAGCAATAATCAATAAGTAAGGAAAAAAAAATTTTGAAAAAGGAACAAACTAAGTATTCAAAAATACAAATTTATACTAACGTGGTGGTGCGGCACAGAGGAACAGCGACAGCCTGTACTCGCAAATAAATGCTATCCCTAAGGTACAGTACTGACCTGAACTCACCAACACTTTTTAAAAAAAAATTTTTAAAGTAAAAAAATTAAATGACAGTCAAGTTAATTAAAAAGTTGAAATGAATTTTGAAAAAGTTTTAAGAATTAAAAAAATCTAAGAAATAGAAATCGAAAAGTTAATAAAACTAATGCCTTCAGTGTAGTGACTCCAGTGATAAAAGCAAAAAGCTATATCAAAATTACAAAATGTAAAAATATCGAGAGAAGATAAAATATATAGGTACGATATTTTAATATTTTTCACAAAAAAAAATAACTACAAAAAATATTACAAATATAACGAGACATAAGAAAAATCACAAACTTTTTATCAAAATGTCCTAGGTATGTGAAAAAACAGTCCTAGATATTAAAAGTATTTCTGTACTCACAAATCAATACAGAAAAAAAATTGAAAGAATGGTATGTGGAAAACAAAAATCCCGAGTAGGTACACAAATACATGGAAAGTCTATATGTTTCCCAAAGATAAGCCCTAACGACCGAAAAAAGAAACCAATATAGACCATAATCCCACAATACAATAAGATAAGATAAGGTAAATTTCTACTGTGTCCCAACCATACGGAACAACAATAGAACCAAAAAGCAGTTACACCTAACTGCTACAACGATAAAGAGGTCTCACAGACCCCTACAAGATACTAAGGTCTCACAGACCTTACACGGTAATAATGGGGTCATCCAGACCACACTCAAAATGCCCACGGCAAACAACGATAAGTACCCACACTCAAGATATAACCAAAATTTCCAAAAACCATTTTCCAAATCCCTTACTGGAAGAAATGAGATAAAAAGAGAGAAAAGAAAAAACCAAGATACAGAAATTGAAGGAATTCAAAAAAGATTTTGACTGTAACTCTCGCAATCGCAAAATAAAGTCATGAAAAAAAAGACAAAAGCTAAGATAGCAACGAAAAAAAGGACATATTGATAACACGATACAAACACATTAAAATCTGCTAAGAAGGGCCCTAACTATTTAGAAAATTCCGCCTATAAATCAGGAATAATCGAGATAAATTCAAGATAAAGAGATATTTTAAATGTATAGAAAACATCGTAAGAGACAATCGGTATAGAAAAATTACTAATAAATTAAAAATACCAAAATATTTAGATAATATCAAATCCATCATCGGTAAATAGAAAGTTAATGTTAAACAAAATCAGTTCAAAATTACTATAGAAATACACCAATTTAATAGTGGATAACCTTGAATCAATAGATAATAAAATCCAACCAAATAAAGTAATAATAGAAAAATTAGCTGTTAGTAAAACAATTTATAAAATATTTGAATGTCTGTATTAAATTGATGGAAAAATTTAAAATTAATTTAATTTAATGTGAATGTTAGGAAAGTTTCAAAAAAAAAGCGAGAAGACTTTAGTTGGGCGCCAATTTGTAACGTGAAAATACCCTTGGCTAGCTCCCAGGGTTCGTGGCTTCCTTCTGGCTTTTTTCTAACTCCCCACAAACAAATAAAATAAGGCGCCAAATACAGACATACAAATAATAGAGAATAAATCAGTTTAAAATTGTTTATTCAAACTTTAAATATTGATTTGATGATAAGCAAAAAAATTGAAATTAATTGTAATTAATTTAATCTTATCTTTGATTGTTTTTGATGTCTTCTGTCGGAGCCTTCGTTAACAAAAGTAGTAACAGGATTTCAATTTTGTGGTCCTCGGAACAAACAGTTTGCTTGTTTAGAAGAATTGGTGGTGACTTCAGGAATAGTGGTTTCGATTACGGTATGGTTGTAATGATGATTTCAAAAAAAAAATGGTTGGGTCGAGAATTCACAATGTCCCTAGGACCCTCTTCAAAGTGGCATCAGCCCTAATGAAATTAAAAAAAGGCAATCAATATCCGACCATAAATTCCTTAATTTCGTACACAATCGCTAAAGGTTTTCTCCAAAGTTCGAGAAAAAAGTTAATCACTTACTATGTTTATATTTTAACTCAATAAAAAACTGATTCTTGACAAGCGATTGTGAACGAAATAATTAAATGTTAGTAAAGGAATAAACTTAAATATCAAATAAAATATTCACCAACTTTGGATTTTTACAAACTAAAATTAAAATAATTAAATTCTTACTCACCGAAACGAGGGTAGTAGAAAGTGAAGAATCAACTAAACTTAATGAATTCTCAAAATAAAATGAAATTATTTAACGTCGAAACATACGAGCAAATTATGATTCTCCCACCAAAACTGATGCGACGCCGCACAATTAACAAGGAAATTATAAAAATTTAATAGTCAATAGGCCAGGCCACAGATAACGTTGCAAACGTTACACAATACATGCAGGACGTCTAAAGCCTTGCCTCGCAGAGCCATGGTTAGGAACAATGCCTTCTCCTGGGGTGACCATCCATTCGCTCTGGCCACTGCGTCAAATGGTTTTAGGTAATTTGACCAGGAAGTCATTCCGTTGAATGTCGGGTTTTTATCGTCATTCGTACCTGGGCCGCCGCTCCGTTTCCTCGTCGTTCGACGTCTACGTGGCCGGTTTCCCTCCTTTCTGCATTTCCGTCGCCATGGTGGATGATTTGGTTTCGGCGACAAGCTTCCAGTTCTTGTTGAAGCTTCCTTATCTCGGACTGCATTTGCTGGTTGATCTCGTCTCGCAAGTTGGCAACTTGCTGATTTTGCTCGTCTCGTATGTTGGTCACTTGCTGATTTATGTTGTCCACTTGCTGATTCAAGTTGTCTACTTGCTGGGTCAAGTTGGCTACTTGCTGATTTTGCTCGTCACGAAGATGTGATATTTGCTGGGAGAATGAACTGGATAACTCATCTGATAGGGTAGACATCCGTTGTGATAGCTTCTCTTGTTGGCTCTTCATCTGACTGGATAGTTCCTCTTGTTGGTTCGTCATTCGTTGCGACAGCTGGGACATATCTTCGCGCTGGCTGCTTATCTGAATGGACAACTGGGAAAGTTGTTGAGTTTGTTCTTCTTGTTGGCTTGTCATTCGTTGGGACAGCTGGGACATATCTTCGCGCTGGCTGCTTATCTGACTGGACAACTGGGACAGTTGTTGAGCTTGTTCTTCTTGCAGCCGAGAAAGTTGTTGAGCTAGTTCAGAATTTGCTTTTTGAACTGGGTCTTCGAACTCCACAGCGTCAGGGTCCAAATCATTATTTACATAGTATTCACGGAGCCTTCTTAACAATACGGATTTGCTTTCAGTAGTTTCCAACTCCAATTCTTCGAGCTCTCTTCTGAGCTCAGCCACCAATAGTTCATTTATCTTTTTTCCAGGCATTCTTGTATCTTCACCCCACACCTGACACCAATTTGAAACACTTATGGGGACTTTTACACAATTTATTTACAAAATTGTTAAGATACACTGAACTCTGCTGGATAACGTCTAACTACTTGACAATACAATGAACTCTTGTGAATATTTGAACTTGAACTGACGTTAACTGCCCATGCATCCCCTTATATACAACTTTATTTAATCTAGTTAGTGTGTTTAGATCTTGCTAGAATTTTCTAGAAACATTATTTAATCTAGTCAGTGTGTTTAGAAGTTTCTAGAATTTTCTAGAAACATTATTTAAAATGGTCAGTTGATTTTTAGAAACTTCTAAAAATCAACTGTCAATAACAATCTTTCAAATTAAGGTCCCTTCCTCTACGGTTATCCCATTACAGTATTTAAAATAGACGTATGCGTATTGATCACTGTTTCTGTAAATTAAAAAAACTACTTGAAATGAAACTTTTTCAAAAAATTGTTGTTATGACTTAATTAAATATTTTTTGTATAATTTAGTTTTTGGAATTATTACAGCAATAAAATAAAAAAAAATACTCAGCATTCTTTTCTTGTTTGGTTGCAGCTCTCTTGAACAAACTGTCTTCATACGGACTCTCGCCAAATCTTTGCAGATGGATATCCAACTTTCTCTCCAACAGGCACATCCAAGTTGCCGTAGATGGACATTCCTCCAACCTCTACAAGATCAACGCTGGTGTTCCTCATGGTCGGCTTTAGCTCCTATTCTATTCCTTTTGCACATTAATGATCTACTACGAGCCACTAATAACCCGATACACGGTTTTGCAGATGATAGTTAATTATAGTTATTTTAAATTAAATGCGTTTTTTTAATTAAAAATGTCAAATAAAGTTGACCTTTTTTTCAAGTGACGGCACAGAGGTAGTGGTGGGTAGTTCTTTGTGTGATGCAGGGGTTGTTCTCAATAATAATTATTATTTTCCAATACAATATGAAAATTTAAGACTTATGGACGCAAATGCGACTGAAATTAACCCTCTACCATTTTTTTTTTGGCAATCCAATAGGCATTGAAAGTTGAAGGTCGCGGGATAAACTAATTTATGTATATCAGCTACAAAATAACCGATCGGGGCCAACATCTTATTCGATTTGGAATTAAGTAGGCTTGAACGTTATACATACCTTTAAAATTAACAAAAAAGCAATTTTTCAATAAATATTAGTTTTTTTTTTATTTTAACCGTTATTCTTTATTTTTGCAATAACAATTGGATTAAATTAAAAGCATTACGGCTCAAACTAAAGATCCTTTAAAATACTTTTATAATTTATACAAAAAATGGTTATTACAATACTTACTTTGGGCAAGAAATTAAATACGTATTTTTTACCTACGAAAGCTCATAAATAAATAATAACCAAAATATTCTGTTGAATGAACTGTGTAACTGCATTACAGCGCAAAATCATCCTTATTTTCCCCTCCAGCCTGGGCTATGAATATTTAATCAATTACAAACGATTTGAAAAACCTACAGTTATTCACCGCTTCCATTTATTCTATGTCGTACCCACAGACTCCAAAATTTGCCTTATCAACCCAGTTAGAAAACTGAAATTACACCCAAAAAAACATACTCTTTGCTCAATTTATCTTTTAAACATCATTTGTTCAATAGAAGATTTATAACCAAAATTTATAGTTGAAATTTGAATAAAAAAAACTAGTGTGGCAGTCAGCGGGACTGCCGGCAGAAGTTATACTTCTATGCACGCGCATGGATTCATAAATTTGTATGCGAATGATTTAGCAAAATCATTATATGATATTTGTGAAAAGCGACCCCAAAAACCTCCTAGTACCGTGTGCACACTCTTTTTGTATCGATCTAGCATAAAATTCATGAAGACGATTCGTAAAAACTCTGTTTATGTAGCCAACAACCTTAAAAGCATAGAGCAGAATATACTGCAACCATGTGACGACATTTTAGACTACAATACAATACTCATTACTGAATATTATTATTAATATAAAATGCTAAGCTTCATATGTATACTTAGGTGACAGAATAATCATGTGGTTCGTCACTATGATATTCAAAACATTAGTTCAGACTGTTTTTTGTATATCCATCCCTTTCCAATGTACTGAATGTTGAAACGGTATTCAAAGGACTTAGGTATAGTTATGAGTAATAAAATGTGGTATAAACATTTAATCTTTGTTTTTACCGACCAATATACCTTATAAGTGTTTCTGTCTCTCTCGTACTCACACCATTACATATATAATGATGTCTCCCATTTAACTCTACACAAATCTTTTCCACCGAGTGCACGAATAGAAGTATAACTTCAAAAAGCATTATTTTTTTATACAGATTTGTTTTAAAAACGTTTTCAATATATTTTCCATTATTTATTGATATATTATAGTCTTGCACTAATGCACAAAATCGAAAATACGGTTCTGTCGTAAATATTTCATCAATATTCTTCACCTCCTACCTAATAGATAGACAACCACAAAATCACGAAATTCTTTGACAGTTGTCATTTTTGGATTATTTGATTATGACATTTTGTACAAGTTCTAAATACAAAGTTTAAAGTTATGAGCTATAAAAATATAATTTAAACAATAACTTTAGTTCAAAAGATAATCAATGAAAATTAAACAAATAACTTAATCATGGCCGGTGTTGTACCTAAAAAATCAGCATCTGGTCGAAAACAATGGACATTACTTGATGGTAAATTTTATGTTATTTATCTTATTTTCAAATAACGAAATTTCTCTATTTTTAGGTTCATCAAAAAGTTCTTTAAAACGTTTAAGAAGCCAATTGGCTTCTGATGGTTGTCCCGAATCTCAAGTAGTACTTGCAAAGCAATTATTAGAGGAAGATTGTGGTGAGAACACTCCTTAATTTTTACAAACAGCACCTGTTATTTAACTATTTCATTCACAGAATTTGAATCTCAGAAAAAAGAAAACGCTCGACTCGGAGTTTTTTGGTTAATCAAAGCTTCCGAACAAGGAAACCTTGAAGCTACAAATATTTTGAAATCATGTCTCCAAACGGGAAAAGGCATAAACGAACACAACTACATGGATGTAAAGTCTTGTATAACTATGACACAGGATGAGAAACTTGCTAGGAAAGCCGCCCGAGAAATGTTTGCAAGGTAAATTACATAGATGTTAAAAATAAAAGATACAATTAAGTCATAAATCTTACATTTAGGCTTTTTAATATGATGTATAAATATATCTTTCAATACATACAAATTACTCCTTAATTTTATTCTTCTGAACATTTCTTTCAAATCAGATCAGGTTTTCATCAATATTGTAATATTTAAATATTGCTATTTTTCGTAAGTCCATTTTTTTCATCTTTATATATACCTATATTGATATGGATTTTTTCGGGTACACATTTCTTTCAATGGTTTTCGGGAGTGTGAGTCGCCCTTAAGGAAATAGGTTGCTGTAAGTTTTAATTTTGTATTAGATAGGTTTTTGTTTGATTGTCATCAGAATATTGTATTGGTTAGATTGTCATTAATAAATTAAAAAACAAATGTGATAAAATATTAAGAAAAGTAGTAAATTAAAACGAAAAGAAAAATATATTGAAGAAGCAAAAATAATAAGACTACAGACAGCAGAAGAAGCCAGAGATAATAGGTATAAAGGAAGAAAAGAAGCTAACAGGTATAGAGAAACAGAAAGAAAACAAGATGAACAGAAAGTTTATTTTTTATTTTTGTAATAGCGTCGATTTTTTTAAGCACAGAACCCACAACCCGGAGATTTTTATTGATTGAAAAGAGTCCCAGACGAGGAATTCCATGTCAATAATCAATAATATAAATATATATATATATATATATATATAGAAAAAGAAGTTTTTGCTGAATAGAAATATGGTTTAAAATTTATTGGGTTTGCAGCAATATGAAAGGTGTACTCTTTTAAATATTTATTCCAAGCTTTCGGCTATATTTATAGCCATCATCAGGGATCTACAATAATTATAAACTAAGTGTAAAAATATAAATAAAGTGAATAATATAACTTACAACTTAATGAGATTATTTCATAAACGATGTTGTATAATATATATGTAAGTTTAAATTTAAATTCTCAGCCACTAACAATATTGATTTAAATCAAATTAGTAATTAGGTAAATGTTATAACGTTGGACCATAAAATTATCTTAGTTAATTAAATTTTGATTAATTTTATGAAAGATGACAATCCCACAAGAAAATGTCAATATACAATTTCAATCAATATAAAATCAATGGTTGTGGTCGAAAGTCATGAAAGTTTAGAATATACAATAAAACATGCTTAAATTAATAAGTTAATTAGTAATTTCCAAATATAAAATACATCAAATTGCATGCTTTTTATCTAAAAATAGGAGATAAGAAAACATTTCATTTAGGTGACCTATATCTGATCTATGATTCATCGATTCAGGTTGCCTATTAATAAAAACCATCTCCATGAAAAGCCTTCTAGAATTATTATTTTCCTTACACAAGATGCCAACATTATTATAATCTATACGATGATCTTTTGAGAAGACATGTTCACCTAAGGCGCTACGTTCGGGATGTAGTCTGCAATCAGATTTGTGTGAAGTGAGACGATCTTTAAGTCGACGCGATGTTTGACCAATATAAGTTAAATTACAGTCTTTACAAGGCAGATTATAGACAACATTTGTCATAGATAAAATTGGAGTTTTGTCTTTTAATTTTGTAAAGATTCCATTTATAGTGAATATTGTTTTATACGCTACTTTTGTATGTTCAATAGGTAGTAAAACACGGGCCAATTTAGGTGTGAGGTCTCTAATATATGGTAAAGAAATATATAATGTAACATCATTTGAGGAATTTATATGGGTATTATTATTATTATTATTAGTATTATGTGTATTTATTAAAGAAGTAGACATTGTATTAAATAGAATTTTTTTTATCAATGACGCAGGATAACCATTTTCAATAAAGAGTTTTAATAATATTTTCAGGTTTTTGTTATGAAAAGAAATATCACTAAGTTTTAGAACACGATTTTTCATTTCTTTGATTAAATTAATTTTCATTGAATGTTTGTGGTAGGAATTATAATGTAGGTACCTTCCAGAACTGAATGGTTTCATATACCAATCAACTAATAACATATTATTATTTCTAATTATTCGAGTATCAAGAAAAGGTACAGAGTTATATGAATTTTCTTTTTGTAAAGTGAACTGGATATAGTCATTAAAATTATTAAAATAATATAAAACATTTTCCAATTCAATGGTAGGGAGGCTTATTAGTATGTCGTCAACATATTTTTTAATAAAGAATAACTCAAAAGGTAACACTTGGATTACAAAATCTAAAATGTAATTCATTACATAATCTGCGAAGATGGGTGAAATCTTATTACCCATAGGGGTACCAAATGTTTGTTTATAAACTTTATTTTTTAAAACGAAATAATTGTTATCAAATACGAATATTAATAATTCAAAGAAAGTTGATTTGGATATTTGACAATGTTCAGCAATTAGGTGCCATTTTCTATCTATAGCTTTTAAACAAATATCTAAATAAACATTGCTAAATAAAGAAATGACATCTAAGCTAGCAATTACGAAACCAGTAGGTAATTGAAGTTTATTAAATAAAGTATTAACTTGAAATGAATCAATTATGTGATAATTATTATCTAATTCATAAGAATTAGTTAAGATTTCAGTAAGAAAATTGGCTATAGGTTCTGTGGGAGTACCTAAAGATGCTAGAATAGGTCTCATAGTTAATGGATTTTTATGTATTTTTGGTAATGCATAGTATTTACCAGAAACGCCCTTATAGCCAGATAGTTTCTTTTTTTCTAATTCAGAAATCTCATGTTTTTTAAAAAGTGTTTTAATTAGTTTGTTGCCTTTTTGTTCAACTGTAGATGTTGGATCTTTATTTAGTAATATATAAGAATCATCATTTTCAATCATGTTATTAATCATTTCATCGTATTGTGACCTATCCATAATGACTGTTACTCCACCCTTATCTGATCTCGTTACTAATAAATTAGGATTATTTTTTAAGAAAAGTTTAGATTTAAAATAAAGTTTTCTGAATATTGTGTTATTAATTTTAGATGTATGAACCGAATTAGTAATTATATTGATAGACTTAGCTGTGATGATATTTTTCATAATAGGATCAGTAATTTAATTAGTAAGATCCTTAATTTAGAAATAAGTAGTAATCAAAAATCGATTATGTATTTTGAGTCATTACGTAATTCACATAAAACTGAAATAATTAATAATACTAACTTAGACATTTTTAATAGTTTTAAGAGTTATCAACAGAGACCTTATAACAAAACATTCCATGAAGTAAAACGTAAAAATATAATGAAAATTGAAAAACTTGAAAATGATTATGTAAATCGTCAACTTATTACGAATTCTAAATGGATACATAATATATCTAACACAACTATTCCTGAAGACGTTTTAAAATTTTTATCATTAGGTCCTAAATTTAGTATAGAACCTGTTATTGGTAAAGATATCCCCGTGAGAAGCATTCTAGCAGATTTAGACTGTTTTCTTTCTAAAATTACTGATCCTATTATGAAAAATATCATCACAGCTAAGTCTATCAATATAATTACTAATTCGGTTCATACATCTAAAATTAATAACACAATATTCAGAAAACTTTATTTTAAATCTAAACTTTTCTTAAAAAATAATCCTAATTTATTAGTAACGAGATCAGATAAGGGTGGAGTAACAGTCATTATGGATAGGTCACAATACGATGAAATGATTAATAACATGATTGAAAATGATGATTCTTATATATTACTAAATAAAGATCCAACATCTACAGTTGAACAAAAAGGCAACAAACTAATTAAAACACTTTTTAAAAAACATGAGATTTCTGAATTAAAAAAAAAGAAACTATCTGGCTATAAGGGCGTTTCTGGTAAATACTATGCATTACCAAAAATACATAAAAATCCATTAACTATGAGACCTATTCTAGCATCTTTAGGTACTCCCACAGAACCTATAGCCAATTTTCTTACTGAAATCTTAACTAATTCTTATGAATTAGATAATAATTATCACATAATTGATTCATTTCAAGTTAATACTTTATTTAATAAACTTCAATTACCTACTGGTTTCGTAATTGCTAGCTTAGATGTCATTTCTTTATTTAGCAATGTTTATTTAGATATTTGTTTAAAAGCTATAGATAGAAAATGGCACCTAATTGCTGAACATTGTCAAATATCCAAATCAACTTTCTTTGAATTATTAATATTCGTATTTGATAACAATTATTTCGTTTTAAAAAATAAAGTTTATAAACAAACATTTGGTACCCCTATGGGTAATAAGATTTCACCCATCCTCGCAGATTATGTAATGAATTACATTTTAGATTTTGTAATCCAAGTGTTACCTTTTGAGTTATTCTTTATTAAAAAATATGTTGACGACATACTAATAAGCCTCCCTACCATTGAATTGGAAAATGTTTTATATTATTTTAATAATTTTAATGACTATATCCAGTTCACTTTACAAAAAGAAAATTCATATAACTCTGTACCTTTTCTTGATACTCGAATAATTAGAAATAATAATATGTTATTAGTTGATTGGTATATGAAACCATTCAGTTCTGGAAGGTACCTACATTATAATTCCTACCACAAACATTCAATGAAAATTAATTTAATCAAAGAAATGAAAAATCGTGTTCTAAAACTTAGTGATATTTCTTTTCATAACAAAAACCTGAAAATATTAAAACTCTTTATTGAAAATGGTTATCCTGCGTCATTGATAAAAAAAATTCTATTTAATACAATGTCTACTTCTTTAATAAATACACATAATACTAATAATAATAATAATAATACCCATATAAATTCCTCAAATGATGTTACATTATATATTTCTTTACCATATATTAGAGACCTCACACCTAAATTGGCCCGTGTTTTACTACCTATTGAACATACAAAAGTAGCGTATAAAACAATATTCACTATAAATGGAATCTTTACAAAATTAAAAGACAAAACTCCAATTTTATCTATGACAAATGTTGTCTATAATCTGCCTTGTAAAGACTGTAATTTAACTTATATTGGTCAAACATCGCGTCGACTTAAAGATCGTCTCACTTCACACAAATCTGATTGCAGACTACATCCCGAACGTAGCGCCTTAGGTGAACATGTCTTCTCAAAAGATCATCGTATAGATTATAATAATGTTGGCATCTTGTGTAAGGAAAATAATAATTCTAGAAGGCTTTTCATGGAGATGGTTTTTATTAATAGGCAACCTGAATCAATGAATCATAGATCAGATATAGGTCACCTGAATGAAATGTTTTCTTATCTCCTATTTTTAGATAAAAAGCATGCAATTTGATGTATTTTATATTTGGAAATTACTAATTAACTTATTAATTTAAGCATGTTTTATTGTATATTCTAAACTTTCATGACTTTCGACCACAACCATTGATTTTATATTGATTGAAATTGTATATTGACATTTTCTTGTGGGATTGTCATCTTTCATAAAATTAATCAAAATTTAATTAACTAAGATAATTTTATGGTCCAACGTTATAACATTTACCTAATTACTAATTTGATTTAAATCAATATTGTTAGTGGCTGAGAATTTAAATTTAAACTTACATATATATTATACAACATCGTTTATGAAATAATCTCATTAAGTTGTAAGTTATATTATTCACTTTATTTATATTTTTACACTTAGTTTATAATTATTGTAGATCCCTGATGATGGCTATAAATATAGCCGAAAGCTTGGAATAAATATTTAAAAGAGTACACCTTTCATATTGCTGCAAACCCAATAAATTTTAAACCATATATATATATATATATATATATTTATATTTATATCACTTTTTCTATTTAATGAAAATTACAATTAATTAAATCTTGTTTTCTCTTAATTTTTTTATAATAAATATAACACTTGTCCTTTTATCCGAAATCATTATCGCATAGAAAAGATAAGACAGCACTGAAGAGAAATAAAAAAATATATATTTAATCTTTTAACACATTCGTCTCCGGTAAAAATTTTATATAATGTATATATAACGGTAACATTTGTGTAAAATATTGTGATATATTTGATTGATAACTGTTGGATTAAGTTTATATAAGCAAATTATGATTTTTTTCATATAAAATAAAAATCGAAAACAGCCGTTGTTGTGCCCTTTTAGACAATACAGAGATAAATGCATTACTAACGGTGTTCTCACACGCAGAGATTATGGTGATGGTCCCAAAAGGTTTTAAATAACTGAACGTCAATAATTGTATGTCATTTTTGTCCTGTTTTCATTATTATTAAGAAAATGTCAATAATGTAACATTTGAAAAATAGGTAGTCCCAGTTTTTTATACCAGCCACGAAGTATAGATACCAGGAGTCTAAACGTAATGTTGAACAAATGGTCTCAATTTAGGTGACAGAACTATTGCCGGTAGAGTGTGCCATTGTTCAAGAAATACTCGTTTAAATCCTTACGCTGGAAGTTTTGTAGCTATTGACAGCTTTTATGACAACTAATTTTAAATAAATAAATTAATATTATATATTTAATTTCGCGACATTTAAATGTCATAATAATAAAAACATCGGTATCTCCTGATTACTTACGCAGCCAGTGGCAAAAAATAGAACTATGACACAGCCGTACTTTAACTATCCTCTGGGTTGATTATTGTGACCAGAAATATTATGGAAAAGCCTATATAGACTCCTGGTATCTATACTTCGTGATACCACCGTACATGCGTACATACTTAGGTTCACAATTATACAAACTAATCATTGGGTCAATTAAATCAATACCTAAGTTGTATTTATTGTAATTAGTAATTAATTTAGGTTTTTCGGATGCAATTTCTCTTCTAGATCTTGTTGCAGTCATCTTATCACCAAATTCTGAAAATATCATGTATATTTCTCGTTTATTTTTCCATTTAGTAATACAGATTTCTTGAGAATTTTACAAACTTGAGTGTTTTTTTTCAAAATTTTTTGTCATAAAATTTTGTGGATTATCTTTTTTGTCTTGTCGCAATGAGCCTGTGACGTATGTATTAGCTTCGAGAAATCTTCCTGTCAAATGAACAGTTATTAAAGTTATCCATATAGAGAGCATGCCCAGCGTTAAAATAGTGTTAATTTTTAGTACAACTATTTGTGTGTGATCTAAGTACATTCTGTTAAAATATATAATTTCATACCAAACTTGTGCCGTTTACCTTTATATACTGTCTAAATTGAAGCCTTCCTTGCCACAAAACTAATCTTTCGTCAACTGTTATCTCCTTTTGCGGATAATAAATACAGTTCTGTCGTGAAAACCAAGGGGGATATTTTATAGACCCTATTCACGGCATTATCTGTTTTCACACAAAAATAAAAGACGAGAAGAATTAAAATCAATCTATTACATAATTCGCAAATTCCTTTCTGCGATTTAATTTTATTACACTTATATGAAATAATAGTCCCAGAAAAGATTTAAAATCGCTGAACTTAAAGTCTTTTCAAGAAGCAATTCTACTTGATTTTGATTCACTTTCTGAAAGTATATCAATAGCATTATGTTGTATTTAAAATACCAAGTTCGTAAAAATCATTATTAGCTACCAGGTTAAAGTAATCTAAAGGCATATTTCCTTTCGTATTTATCCTTAAACTAGGTTGGCCTGTAAATGGAATTCTTTTGGGTAGAATTACGCACAAAGACAATGTAAGAAATTTGCTTGAAGAAACTGCTGAATTTCAGATAAATTATTATCTTGAGAATTACCGTCACTTTAATTTTCCCAGACAGAATCAGTATAATCCACTTCATCATCCCTAGATACCTCTAATACTAATATCAACTCAATTCTGCTTATGATTTTTCTTGATAGGTCGCTATACAAAAATACCGAAATAGTAGAACTCGCTAGTGTATTTTAATGAAAAATGTAAACACAGATTTTAATATTTTTTTTACTGAATGTTTTATGTCCGTTCAGATATAGATCCTACTATATTTGCACAAGAGCTCAAAGAATTAGATGGTAAGGCATATATGAAGAATGATAAATTAATTTAGGGTGTAATAAAAAAGAAAGAAACTGCTTAAAACCAGATTAAGTAAAGGGAAAGGACTACCTAATAAAACTATATAGTTAATAGAATAGAAAATGCAAAAAGTAAAAAATAGAGAGCAATTATAAATAAAGCTATGGGCATCTTGCCTTGAAGTGTACAAATCATAATAAATACAGCTAAAATAAATTGATTAAACCATGTATGCAAATGAAAATCATATACCTACGTTATAAATTATACTTTGTTTTGAAATATGTACTTGATTCGATTACCCGTGTGCTTTCATTTGCAATCATGGTCAAATCAATTGATTTTAGCTGTAGGTCAGTACCCCGCTGGTTCTTTTACTGGCACATGGTAGTACAGTTTATATCAACGCCCAATGAGCGTTGCCGAAGATAAAATCAAGTATTCCCTGAAACGAATTTAACCTTATTTTCCAAACTCTGCATAACATTGTAAAATCAGTCTAGGCAAACATAGAAAAATAAGTCGAGACTGCACTAGGCGCGTTACTGACTTATGGTAACGCTTACATGAACGCACGACGTGCGTTACCGGAGCCATTGTGTTAATTAAGAACCTTGCCACAAAAAATAAAAAATAATTCAATATTATATAATATAGCCCTTGCTTATTTTATTAAGTTTAATGATTTTTTCAAATTTGTCAAGGGTAGTCTTTTAAATCTAAAAACGCCTAACAAAATTGGATTAGATGTGAAAAATGTGTTTTTTATTTGTCTACTAATTGGTAAGGGTGGTTTTTATGTATTGACATAAGTTTCTCTAGACTTTACAAGTTCTTAAAACTGGAAATACATAGGATTGAATAATTGCAACTACTGATGCAAGAGTTAGAAGTAAAATTTGTGTAATAATTAAAATTGATAGAAAAGTTTCTGTTTGTCCTAATAAAGTTAAAAGAAAATGACCTGCTATTATATTAGCAAACAGTCGAATTGCTAAATCTTCAGTTCGAATAATGTTTCTGCAAGTTTCAATACATACTATAAAAGTTATTAAAATAGCTGGTGTTCCTTATTTATTTTTGAAAGCAATCTGGTTGTCAAAACTAAGTGATTTTTAAATTCAATCCAATTTTGTTATTTGATAAATCTATCAAAATTAATAAAATAAGCAAGAGATATACCTATAGGAATTACTTTTTTGTTTCTAATAGAAGTTATCAAAGTTTTAGGCTTGAAGTTCTTTTTTATGAATTACAACATATGGTTTTATTCTGAATGTACCCTGAAAATTTGGTTTTCATTCATAAAAACCCATTTGTTTCAAATTGCAGTCTCCTTTAATTTCATGTACCTATCTACATAATTAATGTTCACCTGGCAAAACATTCTTTTTGTTTTTGTACTGATGATTTCCATTTTTTTTTTAGTTTATCAAATGGAGGCGAGTACATTACATCTGAGCAGCTGAAAAAGAAGATTTTAGCAATAGATCGAGGAGAAACTTGCTCAAAATCCACAGAAACAAGTTATTTTGAAAATAATCATTTGGGCGGAGGAGAATTGATGAATGATGAGGAAGATTATAGCGAGTCTGAAGATGACACAGATTGGTCAACGCGATCAGACATCAGCAATGAGAAATTAACGGAGGATCATCTATTAGCTGCAGCAGTGGATTATTCACACGGACAACTTCCGGAAGTTAATCGAATTTTATGTTTATCAGATCCCGATTTAAGAGCATTAGATCATATTCCGATTATGCATAGATCAATATTACATCCAATATTAGCATTAAAAATACTGTACTTTAAATTGATACTATTTTTAGGACAAAAAAGTTGGCCTTTTATCCGATCTCTGATCAGATCTGAAGTGCATGTAATTTTATTACTATTAACTTATGTATTTTTTAATTCTGATAATGTTATTTACATTTTTCCGATGCTACTGTATTATGTCTCTTTTGTAATAATGATCTGCTCAACATTCCAAATGCTACAAAATCAGCGAGAGTTTGTTGATTTCCGATTATGGTCTGGACTGTTTATATGCTACTCTGGAGGTGGTTTAAATGCTAATGAAACTGAACATCAATATATAAAAAATAATATTAAACCATATGGTCAGTTTTTTGTTAGTTTATTAGTAAATTTGTTTATGTATTCATTTATATCAGAGCAGTGGATACCACAATCGGAATTGGCTATTCTGTCGTTTTTATTTACTTTTATGACATTAATAGGTTTTATGCCTAAAATTCGATCAAAAACTGTGTTTGATATGGTAGTCTTATTCAGTTTCGGTTTAAACGTTTTAGCTAAGTATCCATATGAAACTGATCCTGTTGTTACACAAGGTTGGCGATTTTTAGAACTTAATGTACCTACATTTCCTAGTTACATCATAGGAAACGGTATTGAGTTTTGTATTAATTTTAGATTTATTTTGTTTTCTTGTATTCCATTAATATTCATTAAAATTGCACATAGACAAAACTGGAGAGGCACTTACAAGACTTTGATACCGCACTGTGTTACTCTTAGTTGGTTGCAAATATGTATAATTAGTTCTCAGGGAGCTACTATGTACGGTTTCTTACGGGGTACTTTAGCTTTAGTAGGTGTGGTTTCATTTTTACCATTAGTGGGAATCACTAGTGTTATATTACCAGTAGTTGCACTTACAAAATGGATAATAACATCAAATTTTATTTATACTGTGTGTATTTTTATTATACTCAGTACTCTAGGATTTGGTATATGCTATGTTTGTGCTCAAACACGTTACAAAAAATACACAGCTATAATTCAAATTGTACTTATGGTTCTGGCATTTTTTGTTCTAATCAATTCTTCAAGAGAACAGTCGTATTACGGAAAAGCTATAAAACCCCCAGAAGCTATGAGCTGGGAGGTTTATCAAAGATTTTGTCATCAACCTATTTGGCAAGAAGAAAACACTGCCACCTCACAAATAAAATGTGTAGGTTTGGAAGGAATAACAATACAATGGAATGGTTATATTAGTGAAATAAAATTGAAATCAGTATTAAATATCTATAAATCAGCGTTTGATAAATTACCTCGAGGGTTATCGCAGTATTTGTACTGTCTGTTTGGAGATGAAAATAAATCTGATTGCGAGAATATACCAGATATTGTTAAAGATAACTGTTTGTCATTCTATGATATGATCAATTCAATAAACTACTGCTCTTTACAGAAATATGATCAATATACTTTTGAAATTGTTTTAAAAATGCATTCCGGTATCTGGGGTAAAGCTACGGAAGTAACACTAATAGCTAATGATTATTTTAAAAATTTCATACTTAAACTTAAACCAACCGATCATATTTGGTTCAAAGGACAGTTGTTTAATAATCATAATGTAGGTGCTGATGGTCTTTTAGGAGGCTTAAAACCGCATGTTCATTTAGAAGAATTAGGTTGTTCATCTTGTCAAGATAATAACTTGAGTGAAATTAAATTGGTATCTAATTCTGGTATAAATGTCTATAATATTTATGATTCGGCTTGTATAGGTGTAAAATTTGTATTAAATGTTTTCTTTAAACCCTTTTTAGTATTTAAGTAAAAATTAAAGTATATTTAATATATATATGAATGTTAATCGTGTTTTTATTTAAGCCACTTTTATAAGATAACTAGCTGTACCCGCGACGTCGTTCGCGTGGCGTGTTGATAGTTATATAAAAACATGTACAGAATTCTTACTTCTACAGTTTTATTATATGCATAGATTATTTTTCACGCCCCCGCAACCTCCTTGTGGGTAGAATTTCGTAAAATCCGTTAACAATTGACCTCAAAATTATATAAATAACTATTTTCCAAAGTTTCAAACCTGTAGGACTTATAAATTTTAATTTTTTTTCACGTCCCCGCAACCCCCATTTTGGGTGGAATTTTGTAAAATCCGTTCACAATTGACATCAAAATGATAAAAATAACTATTTTGCAAAGTTTCAAAACTGTGGGACATATAGATTTGAAGTTCTAATTTTTTTTTCACGCCCCCACAAGCCCCTTGTGGGTGGAATTTCGTAAAATCCGTTCTTAGCTGACCTCTACCTCCCGTAAGGAATATTCCTACCAAGTTTCAAGTCCTTATAGATTCAGAGATATCGTGACTATATACATAGAAACTCTTTTTTATATATACATACTAGCTGTTGCCCGCGACTACGTCCGCGTGATTATAAAGATATGCATTACTATTAAGTTGTTTAATAAAAATTAAGTTTATATTTTTAAATTTTTTTATAAATTAGTGATTTATGAAGATTTTTACTATTTCATCATTTCTCAAAAATCGTATATTAAGAAAAATTGAGATATCGATAATTTGAAAACTAATGAAAGTATCAAAGAAAATAAATGTTTTTGTGTTCTTAGCTGACCTCTACCTTCTCTAAGGAATATTCCTACCAAGTTTCAAGTCGATCGGCCTTATAGTCCCAGAGATATCGTGATGAGTGACTATATACATTCTATATATATATCCCTCGCAACCCCCCTTGTGGGTGGAATTTCCTACAATCCGTTCTTAGCTGACCTCTACCTTCCCTAAGGAATATTCCTACCAAGTTTCAAGTCCATCGGCCTTATAGTTCCAGAGATATCGAGATGATTGACTATATACATTTTATATATATCCCCTGCAATACCCCTTGTGGGTG
The DNA here is from genome assembly GCA_964028335.1 of Altica lythri. Taxonomy (NCBI): domain Eukaryota; kingdom Metazoa; phylum Arthropoda; class Insecta; order Coleoptera; family Chrysomelidae; genus Altica; species Altica lythri. Next base: position 65,103,790 of record OZ034803.1, on the reverse strand, counting down.
GAATTTTGTAAAATCCGTTCTTAGCTGACCTCTACCTTCCCTAAGGAATATTCGTACCAAGTTTCAAGTCGATCGGCCTTATAGTTCCAGAGATATCGTGATGATTGACTATATACATTTTATATGATTATATCCCCTGCAATACCCCTTGTGGGTGGAATTTTGTAAAATCTGAGCTGACATCTACCTTCCCTAAGGAATATTCCCACCAAGTTTCAAGTCGATCGGCCTTATAGTTTCAGAGATATCGTGATGACTGACTATATACATTTTATATATATCCCCCGCATCCCCCTTGTGGGTGGAATTTCCTGAAATCCGTTCTTAACTGACCTCTACCTTCCCTAAGGAATATTCCTACCAAGTTTCAAGTCGACCGGCCTTATAGTTCCAGAGATATCGTGATGACTATGTTTTTTCCATTTTTTTTTTATTTTTACGATTATTTTTTATCATATTTACCAGTTTTTACTATTCTTTATAGTACTTTGTAATTTATCGGTTAGGTATATTATATATTAACTGCGCCACCTAACGGTGGCGTCATAGTTCTTAGGTAAGTAAGTTTTGCTCTTTTAAATATATGAGATATCAACTGCGCCACCTTACGGTGGCGTCATAGTACTTAATTATGTAAGAATTACAGGTGTAAATTTATAACATCTCAACTGCGCCACCTTAGGGTAGCGTTATAATGATTAATTTCGTAATAAACGCGTCCGATCGCTACAAAATTCAAAGTGCTATAAGGAAAATCGCGGCCTCCGTTGCCGCCGCCCCCGCCGGCCAGTACCACCGCAAGCGCTACGTCCCGCAATTTTAAATCGGCAATATCTTCGAAAATATTCATTTAAATCTTGTGCTGTAAAGGACCATATAGATCTATATTAAATCAACAATGTATTATTTCTGAATATTATTAGTGTATATTTAATCAACACTTGATGCAGGGAACGAGTAGTGACAAATATGTTGGAATGCTGTAGGTTATTACAAAAAAGTGGATTTATTCATACAGGGTTTCAGAATTTGTCCGAAAAAAATAGGATGCTATCTAACATGAATACGTATGCTTGTTCAGGATCAGAGCAGTCCAGAACTAGTTTTTTTTTGTGAACATTAACATTGAAATTATAACGAACTGAAATCAAAACTTATTTCGTAACCTGGACATTTTATCTGCTTTATGGTTTCTTCATTATTATTTATTATAGTTATTTTCAGTGTAGGTATGTGCCCTAAATAAAACTACTTAATATTTTAATTCTACTCTAGATGTAGTTTAGATTTTTTCAAAAAATCAACTTGATATTTAAAAAAACATTTTTATTGGGTAATTATTTTAAAAAAAGTTATATTACATATGAACTGAACTATAAATGCATACAGAACGTTTGAGGGGGAAAATAAATACCTTTGCCTAATATACAAAAAAAAACAGTTCTAAATCTATATTATAATATAGTAACATTCATATTCCAATCTTAAAATTATCTAAATCGCTTTAAAAAGACACCCTTTAAAATTTATATTGTAATAAATTGATTAATTCAGCAGCAACACATTTTTTTCTTACCAAAAAGTGCGATTAAGTTTAAAAATTTTTATGTTAACATTAAAAGATAATACATATTATATAGTATAAAGTAGTACATATTTTTTCAGTTTTTAGTAAATATAATATATAATAAATAGGTACATAAATTCAATACTTTTTAAAAGGATGTCTTTTTGTAGTACAAATAATAAAATATAAAGTGTTTTTTACGAAGTATTGGCTCACATTTTATATGCGACGTTTTTAAGTTAGAATAAAAGAGTTAACAAAATACAACTGATTGTATGACTGAAAGCATGAGGGAATAAGTTATTTCACGTCAGTAGGTTTTTTCAGTTGCATGGAATTTAGTGTCTTCATAACTCTACAAGTAGAGAAAACTGGCCTTTGTGACCAGTGTAAATCATCAGAGACTAAACACTAACAGCAAACGAAATTTTATGAAAATAACTTTTTTCACTTTTATACTCTAAAGGAAAAAATAAGAAGTCTGACAAACACTTTATGAAAACTACAATTTTCATTTTTTTTCGTAATACACTTTAAGATATTTTGAATTAATTGTTTTGTAATTGGCATGTAAAATTATCTTTAAATTTAATAATAAATTCAAACTAAACAAACCATAATAGTCCACTGCGCAGAACACTTTTTTAAAATGATTAATACATACTTGAAACTTTGTGTATAGCTTCCAAGTCCAACAAAGTTTGAAATTATCTAAATTTAAAACTGCTGCTTTTTCGAGCTGGAAATAAACGTAATATTTAAGCTGTCGGACAACAAAAACGCAGCAATAAATTTGTTGGACAATGTGAGCATTTGATTTAATACTTAATTATAAACAAATTGTGTAAAAATGAATTATATATATTAAAAAACGTAATCTGGTAAATTTCGCATGTTCGAGGTGTCGGACCAACTCATCGCAGTAGAATTTTTGTCGGACAAATTTTTTATCAAATTCGCAACCAATTGTGTTAAAATGAAGCATATATTAACATTAATAAACCACTAGTCGGGAAATCCATGTTTTTCAAAATTTCTAGCTCGAAAAAGCAGCAGTTTTAAATTTAGATAATTTTAAACTTTGTCGTACTCGTCAAAAGAAAACTATACACAAAGTTTCAAGTATGTATTAATCATTTAAAAAAAAGTGTTGTGCGCGGTATAATGGAACACAACAGTTTTTCTTTAGTTTTTTACGCACTATTGCGATAAAAAGAGAAAATAAAGAAAGTTAAAAGCACTTGCTGTACACAAATTCTAATATTTAAATAATACTTCTGTAAAAAATGAATTAAACGATTTACTAAATGCCTGTGAATATAACGTTAAAAACGGTTTAAAGAAAAATATTTAAGTATTCGTAAGGTGTAATTGAATGTGCATTATTATTATTATTATTATTAGAATTATTATGATAACGTATTTCAGTCTTATTTTATTTTTAGTATACAGAGAAAAATATAGTTAAATTATTAGATGATTTACTAACAAAATAACAGTTTTACAAATTGGCATGGATTGAAAAATATATTTTGTATTTTCGATCGTAAAATAGTTTATAATGTAAAAGGTTAATACTAGTGGGGAAGGACGGAAAGAATTTGATTGCGTTTTTGTGTTTATAATTTTTAATCAAATGCTTTTTCTCCACACACAAACTTAATATTATGAATATTTTTAAACTGAGCTTTTAAATATTTTAGGTTAAAACCTAGTCGATAAAATGTGAGCGCGACCAAAAATAAAATTAACACCAAGATTTACGATAAAATGTGAGCGCAGTCCAAAATAAAATTAACACCATGATTCACGACAAAACATTGAAAATATACAAAATTTACACTATTTGAAAATGATAAAATCTGCTAATCATGGATCGTGCCTGTAGCGGTGATTTTTGTGAAAATTCTTATGTCGAAACATTCGTCTGTGTTTGTTTCCGTTGTAAAAAGGTTTGTTGTAGGATCCGTTGTTATGATTCCAGTTCTTTACATTATGGTATTCCTAAAAAATAATTATAAATTGGCTTAAATACGAATGTATTTTTAACGTGAATTACTTAGAAATATGTCTGCATTCACTCTGGTTAAGATAAAATAAATTAGTAAAAAATACTATTAAAATTCAGCCAATCAAACAAGGCCGATTTTTATTTTAAAATTTAGAATTTACATTTTGAATAATCGTTAAGAATTCAAGTTTTTTTTATAGAATTCCTTAATAAAATATGTACTTCAGACACACGTTATCTTCTAAACGCCAAATAAGAAACATATTTATTATCATGAATAATATTGAAAGTTTTAACTTAGCTATTTACTGATTGCTAAGAAACTAGAGAAATAAAGTTTAACATAGCATTTTAGATTTACTTACTTGTATTGGATTATATCCTGGATTCAATTTAAAATTTGGACTAACTTTTACATGCTTTATACGACCCTGATCCGAGCTATCGGCCAGTACTCGTTTTCTATTTTCTCGTTTATCATTTTGAACCTCTTTTTCTAATTGAGATTTAGTACCACCCCATGTAGAAACCGGTGCTGAATAACCAGAATGTGACATTTTAAACAGTTCTGCAACCACCTGTAATTATACAATTTAGTTAAATAAAGATAGAAATGAAAAAATATCTAAAGATAATAGTAATAATTTGTAAAAAATGTTAACGAACTAAACGATTATCGACAAGATGTAGATCTAAAAATTTGGATAGATTATCCAAAAATTGTGGTATCTATTAAAAACTAAAATTAAAAGAAGAAGGTAACATCTATAAAAAAATTATAATAAGACTAAGGTTAATGTAAAATTAATTTTCCTACGACCACATTGGAAAGTAACACTTATCACACTCTCTACCCCCATGAAAAGTGCTACTTTTTCGCACATGCGCGGAAAGTTACCTAAGACTCGTTTCACACTTAAACGGTTCGATTCGGTTCGGTGCGTATTCGATTCGTTTTTAGTAGCGCCCAAAACGACTGAAAATTCTTCACACACACACTCGATTAGTATAAGGTTTGATTTCACGACCGAATCATCGAAAACGCAGTACTGAATTTTTTACTCACTTTTTCCACAATGCTCACTATGGAGAAAAGACAAATTGCTGCCATGTTATTTCTATATAGAAGAATCGAAAAACGAAAAAGGAATAATCGACTTCACTGGGTACACCCAATCCTTACCAAACGGGTGGAATTATGTGCATTTTATACCCTTTTTCTGAAATTGTAATCAGCCGATCAATATCAATGTCAAGTGAATCAGACATTGCCAAATGTAAATTACAAAATTTAAAATGAAATAATATTTTCCCTTGCCGAAAACGTGACCGAACCGAAACTAACAGTATGTGTGTAAACGACCAATTGCTTTTGTGAAATCTGGACCCGAATGGAAACCGAACGAAACCGATTCGTTTCGAGGGGGCTATCAATTATCTATTAGGTACCGAACACACACCGTATCACCGTTTCACACTTTTCCGGCGGCTACCGAAAACGAATCGAATACGCACCGAACCGAATCGAACCCTATAAGTGTGAAACGAACCTAAGCGATCAAACACGGTTTTCTAATTTTCATTTCAAATGTAATAACTACAAGTATAAAACAAAACACAAACGGTCAAAAATTATGTTATTATTTTTCCCGATGGCACATTAGACAATTACACCTAATAAATATTCGATAATTTATAATAATAGGTTTCCAACATATTACTAGTTACAAATATTCAGTTTTTTAATCAAAGTAGTTTTGCCATAACGTCTAATGTGCCACAAGAACGTATAAATTTTGTCATTGAAAAAAAAAATTAACTTCTGGAATAGAACCAGGGTTTACATTTAGTGTTCTAACGTAAGATACTCGCTTAAACCACTGAGCTAACACGGCACATGTGCTCAGTTCCATATTTGGAGTATCTATCTTTTGGAAAGTTTTACAATATAATATTTTCAAAAAATAAAAGTATCTTATGCTGTTTTAAGTAATTTTGCTCTAAAAACTAATTAATTATTAAAAAATAACGTTAAAATGGTTTGCAGCCCTCTTTGCGATTTAATTTCTTACACACACGTCAAATAATTTATTTTCATATCTATTCATCGTCCATAGTTATTGTTTTGTTTTTAAATAAATTTTCATTATAAATATTTGTATTTTATTTTATTCTACTACTTAAGTATCGTAAATAAAACAGCATTATTAATAATATAAACTAAATACATAGAACAAGAATAGTAGAACCTGTCACAAATAAAACAATCATATAAGACAGATTTGGTAAAGTTATCTCGTGGTCGTAAGAAAAATAGTGTACATTGCTTGTGCAGAAAGTGAATTTTCACACTCGTGTGAAAAGTGTTACTTTCCGCACTCGTTATGTAATATACATTTTTTCATAATAGTCACTATTTACGCTATCATAAAATTTAAATATTACTTTGCGGTGGATATTTTTAAAAGTATACGAAATGAACCATTTCACTTTCTGCGATAAAATATATCATTTATCGTTTTTGTAACCCCATATAATCAACAAACTACAGTATAATTCAAAGAAAAGTGTTAATACCTAACTTTTACACAAGATTCTGTTAAAAATTTTACATTTTTTTATTCAAAATAAGTTTTTATTATTATCTAATAAATTTTGTTTTCATTGGTGGCGAAAGGACTTATCACTCTTAACTACAAGGCAAAATAAAACCCAAAAATGCTTAAAACAACCGAAAACTCTACAAAAGTTCATTTTCTGTATTAATAACAAAAAAATAAAATGTTGCTAACCTTGTTATTTTTGTATTGAACACTGCCCTGTTCCTTACTGTCCGAACAAATACTCTTAGATGGTACTTGCTGTTCTACGTCCGTCGACGATGTTACCTGCCAGTCTCCAACCGCTGCTTTCGTTGACACCCTCGAACCAAGCTCATTGGGTGATTGATTTGAATCTTCTGACGAACTAGTGTCGTCTGATTCATAAGGGACTAATGGTTTGGCAATCGGTGTAGTGTCTTTGACTTTCAATTTATTAGTATTTACTGTCGGATTTGCAGTTGTTTCTACAAAGACAAGTATTAATACTTTGAAAGTTAAAAAGTTAAAACTATATTAATTACCTTTTGCAGGTGTGACTTCTGGACTCGAAAGACTTGAAGTGCTGGTAGAAACATTTGGAGATGAAGGTGGTGATATCTTTTTCTGTGTGCCCGGTGATTCAACGGATATATCACACGAAGAACTAATATCATTGTCTTTATTTTTAGCGACTACATCACTATTAACATTATTACTATTAACACTAATCGACCGTTCAGTGCTTATATCTCCATCTGAATCCGAACTGCTTGTACTCCCAGATTCACCTTAAATGAAAAATAAGTTTTATCATTTAATTTTGGGTTTTAAAGTATTTAAAATGAAGAATATGAATGTTTTTATTCAATCCATGGTTTATATTTTTTAATGAATAATTGATAAAGGTGGGTCTTTGAATTAAAACCTAAATATAATCTTTACTACGACTTCTTCCAGTATACTGCTCGTAAAATTTTCTTAAATGTCAAATTTGTATGTTTGCAAATTAACTCGGTTCGGTTATTAGAAATAGGATATGTCGGAAACCTGTTTGGTGGAATGAAGCAATCGATATAAAACGCTAAGAATGTACCAACAAAAGAAGAGCCGTAACTAGGGGAAGAAAAGGAAACTTGGATGAACATGCTATACAGGATTTTGAGACGATTTATAAGGAGGCAAGGAGGGAACTCAGAAAAGAAATAAAGAAGGCTCAAGCTAGGGTGTGGAGGGAGCTCTGGAATGATATAGAAAACGATCCCTGGGGAATAGGATTCAAATTAGTCACCAATAAATTCAGGCATCTTCTAGTGCCTTACGAAATTGAAAACGATAAGAAAGCAGAAGTCGTGAAAAGATTGTTCCCAACAACCAGGGTTGTTCCTATCCAGGGCAAAGCGAACTAAACGGACCCCACTTCCTTCAGTCGGGAAGAGCTATTATTAGCAGTAGCGAAAAAGTCTGGAAAATCCCCGGGACCAGACGGGATCTACCCGGAGAACATAAAGCTGGCGGTGAAGGAACACCCTAACTGCTTCGAAAGAATGTTTAACCACATACTGCAGGAACAGAATATTCCGACCGACTAGAAAGAGGGAAAAGTCTCACTTATCCCCAAAGGCCAATTGCAGGACCGGAGCTTCAGACCAATCTGCCTATTGAACGTACTCGGTAAACTTTTCGAACAACTGGTCAAAGCGCGGTTGCTAATAGAAATTAGCGACCTTGAAGGTTTTTCTGACGACCAGCATGGCTTCCGAGAGGGAAAGTCCACTATATCGGCGATCAATAGGGTGATTGATCTGACCCGCAACACAGGTTGTGCATGGAGCGCCATTATAGTAATAGACGTAAAAAACGCTTTACTATTATTAAAAGTTATTTTATGGATAGGAACATAACAATCGAATCAACTAGGGTGAAACTGACCCAAGGAGTCCCCACAGGGGTCTATTCTTGGTCCCCTTTTGTGGTATTTGTTGTACGATAGGATCCTGAAACTAGACCTCCCAGAAGGATGCATAACTATGACCTGGCGCTGATTATCAGGGCAAATGAAAAAGATGACCTATGCCATAGAGCGAATGTGAGCCTTAGCGAAGTGCTAGGGTGGATGCAGAAAAATGGCCTTGAGGTCGCTACCTCTAAAACTAAAAGTGTTATTCTAAAAGGAAAAATAAATATAGATGACATCCTGTTTAATATAAACGGAGAGGTGATTGTGCCAGACAAATATGTGAAGTACCTGGGTGTGTAGCTGAACGGCAGATTAACGTTCACTGAACATGTCAGGAAAACTTGTGAAAAAGCCAGGGAAAGGGCAAATGCGCTAAGTAAGATTCTGCCAAACATAGGTGGTCCAGGGTTTGGAAAGAGGAAGATCTTGGCGGGGGTAGTCTCATCCATACTGCTCTACGCTTCCCCCATCTGGAAGAAAGCACTGGAATTCAAAAAGTACAACAAAATGCTTCTTTCAACACAAAGAAGCATGCTGTTAAAGGTGGCCAGAGCCTATAGGACAGTGTCCACAGAGGCTCCAGCGGTCATATGTGGGATCCCGCCTATTGATTTATTGATCGAGGGGAGAGCCAGACTGCAGAGGACAGGGACAATAACAGAGATAGCTAGACGAAATGAGTGTGAAGAGAGTATCCGAATCTGGCAAGAGAGGTGGGACCATAACTTCGAGCTGGCCCAATGGACTAAGCACCTGATTCCAAATATCAGAGCATGGGCAAGGTGTGACTTCGCCACAACAGATTACTTCTTCAGCCAGTTCCTCACTGCGCACGGGAGCTTCCGACAATACACAAAAAGAATTGGAAAACAGGGTAAAACCTGCGACTAATGTAATGAGGAGCAGGAGGATATCCCTCTGCACGCATGTTTTGTTTGTCCAAAGTGGGCAACTTTGAGAGCACAGTTAGTATGGGAAGTGTACGAACGGTACCCAGAACAGTTCACAGTTAGAATGCTAAAGATAAGATAAGATAAAGAAAGCTGGAATATGGGATACAATTATATTGTAACTGTCATTAAAGAAAAAGGATTGGTAGAGTAACGGATAATGTTTAACATAGTAAGACAGCTTTTAATTCCGATGATATATCTGAACGGATGATGTCGGGGTTAGAAGTTCCAGGGAGGTTTTAGTGGGAGTAGCGCCCCCCACTACTCTTAATATAAGTTAGAGTGCCATGCGGTTTCCTCCCTCCAAAAAAAAAAGGTAATCTAAGCTGGATAAATTATTGATTATTAATTTCATAAATGATATAATTTTAATCAGGCTTGTGATTAAATAAACTTTATAAACAAATGTCTAATTATCTCTAAACGCTAATAAGAAAGAAAACTTTGATATAACGATATAACACCTTATAACATTCTTCTTCATGCCATATTATATATTTATAAAAAATTACCTTTTCCATTACTACTTGTAACATATTGTTTCCTTTCGACTCTATCAGGTGGTAGTTCAGGTCCGTAAACTTTGTCACTTGTAAAGCCAATTCCATTAGTGAAAGGTTTAGATGCATTTGTAGACCTCGAAGATGTACAAGCGGTAGAACTAGTTTCAGTAGGAGAACAGGGTGCTTTTAATTTATTTGAGACCGTAGAAGGGGTGGATTTTTGTGTATATGGAGATGACTCGAGTTCGTAGATCATGATGTACGCATTGGTGTTGAACACAGCTTGGTGAGAAATTGGTCGTACCTAAAAAAAAAAAGCTTCTATACATTTGTGTTTGATTAAGAAGTGAACTAGTTTAAACCATTTAAAAAGGTTTAATTTCTTAATCCGGTTCTTTAAGATTATTTAAGATCAGCACAGCTGACATTACAAAGTAACTAGATTCTAAAAAAATTGATTAAGAAGTGAACTAGTTTAAACCATTTAAAAAGGTTTAATTTCTTAATCCGGTTCTTTAAGATTATTTAAGATCAGCACAGCTGACATTACAAAGTAACTAGATTCTAAAAAAATAATAAATATATAACATGATGATTTTATTAATTTTTGTAAAAACGGTCAATAATAAAATCAGGAAAATATATTAATGAAATAAACATAATTCGTACCATACTGTCATCAAATTGATAGTAATTGCCTGAAGGTGCCTGTGCTACAGCTGTGTAGTGTCCGCAGCTAACTGTAGGCCCCATATGTGTTACAAGAGCTACGAGGCGGTATATTAGAGGTACATTAGGACGATGTCTCGCATATTTAGTCAAGTCCAATCTTTGTCTAAAGTTAATGTGTTTTGTTATTTTATTGTTGCTGACAGAGAACCTCTTCAACTGGATGCATAATTCCATGGGGGCCCTTTCCAATGAAAACTGTTTGGTGGCAGGTACCTTAATTGGCAAAAAAAAACAGTTATGTATTAATTTTGTTTTATATGACTATTTTTAAATATACCTTTTTTTGACACGATTCACATTGATATGACTCATCGTCCAGTTTTTCCCTAGAAAAATACAATTCCAAAGCTTCGTCCAAAGTTTGCACTTTCCTTATATCCAACAAAAGATCCTGAAAATGCTGAAAAGTCGTACTGACATGTCCACATTTTAAACATCTCACAGCCGATCGCAGGTACCCGCCTAATATTTGATTTAAAGGTGTAGTTTCCTTAGTTTTCGAATCAAATTCAGAAGAATTTTTAAATCTACTCAAATAAGCTTTTTCCATAGCTTCAACTAGATAACGAAGAAATTCGTGAGCATCTTCTTGTCGACCTGGTATTAAGTTTCGGCAGACCAGTCTCATTTTGTTGTAGATCAGAAGAGGACGGATAGAATTTGCATTACGTTGCTGGGAGTCTTGAAGAGTCTTACGCATTGCGCAGATTATACATAGACCTCCTTCAATAGAAAAATAACAAAAATTACATTAATTTTTTTCACAAAATGCATTGAAAAAAATTAATGCGGCATATTTATGATCATAAAAGTATGGTTTGTAAAATAAATACTTAAGCAAAAAAATGCTTAGGGCACACAACGGTTGACATAATAAATGAGACATGAAATTTTTGAACGTAAACTTTTTTATGATATGAAATTGCACAATCGAAAAACAAGAATTTTTTCGTCGAAATTGAAAGTAAAATTACATACAAAGTCATTTCTTACAGTATGCAAAAATGGAAAAATACACAATATTGTTGACGAAAATTGAACTTAATGATTCCAGTAGAATCTGAACGGACTTTTTTTACTTTTATCTGATAAAATGTAAATGATGGATTTACAGATACAGTATTTTTTAAAGATTGATTTAAACAGTTCTTAAGATCATTTACACGAATTAACAACTACTTTAGCGATTATGCTAAATATTAATTTAATATCGTCAATATTAAAATAAAACGAACAACTGATCCTGTTTTCGCCATTCTTTAACATTAATAAAGTAATCAGTCGAAAATTATAATTTACTTCATCTTAATTAATTGTCATATATTTATGTATTAGCGGCAACATTGTTTTACCAAAAAGAAGCGGGAGTCTTGTATCTATAAATAGATAACAGAAACGTATTAACAAAATGGTAATTTAAAATAACGAGCTGACAACACCGTGGGAAGTGTACAGTATGAAGCGGTAAATTTAAAATCTATCTCAATATACAGTGAAAAATGATTTATTGTAAAAATTATAGTGACTTTTATACAAAATAAAAAATTAATTCAGCATGTAAATATTCCAACAAACACAATAATAAAAATAAAGTTCATTGAACTTTTACTCTAGACTATCAGATACATTTATTTATCCAATGTTTTATTCTAATAAATACAGCAGTTCTAATTGTGCAAATTAAGTAGAAAATTACTAAAAATAAATTATTTTTGGGTTCATGTATTAGTTTTTGTATACATACCTGAATCTTGACAAACAGCTGTGTGTTCTTTATCAGACATTAACCAATTTACAAAAGCAGGGACATGAAAGAGAGCTTGCAATGTAGAATTCAGATAACAAGTATTTCCCATATTCACCATTCCAGCACCAACAGACCAATCACAGTTATTCCAGCCTAATTGTACTCCACTTAATGGAAATAATTCATGTTTAGCTAGTTTTAAGGATTCATCTGAGTTCATATCATCTTCAGGTTTACTGTAAACAAACAAAATACTTAAGGAAACAATACAACACTCAAGTAGGTGACATTTGAAAGGGGTCTAATTCTAACCAAACTTTTATTTACACAAAAGTAAAACAAATGGTCACTTACCTGGGAGGTGGTGTTTCGGGACTCTTGAGAACTATATATTTAGATTTTAGTCTATCAAGGACAGCATTTTGGTAGCTACCAGCGGATTCAAAGTCAATATCTGACAATAATGCTTTTTTGGTTGAACCCGCTAACTGAGTATCCAAACTATTTTCGTTTGATTCATTTTTTGATAATGCGGTTCGGAGGGCAGTATTGACGGGATCTAATGTAGATGCCGGCATCTCAATTGTAAATCACACGTGTAAATTAACCAGAAACACCGCGCTATCGGATTAACTACACTTTTCCAATAATGTGTTAACTTCTTTTCCTTTTATTTAACATCATATTTGAGTTAAACATCTATCCGGGGTGGCATTACAGCTTAACAGGACTTATTCTCTAATTTAGGAATATTTATTTAGAACCAGTTATATTGGAAAACACCAACAAAAGCACTTTCAGCTTTTCACGAGTGCCATTGGCAGTATTGAACTAAAGCGCGCATGTCTACGCGCCCCAGTTGTTGTCGATGATAAACGAAAATTACCGATTTTAATATGGATGTCAAAAATTTTAAATACTTTGGAACCTAGCTTTAGGCAATTTTTCATGATTATATAAACAGATTATAGGTAATCGTTGATTATATATTTTCATATGATTTTATTTTAGATTTTCGTTATAAATTTATTATTTAAGTTTTTTGAATAATTTTATTTATTTGGTAATTCTCTAGATTAGTGGTCTTGAAAGGGGCGTGTCAAATTACAGACGAATATTGAACACATTGTTGTCAAATCAAGTTTATAAAATAATAATTATATATAACATATTCTTCAAGTTATTTCAAATTTAAAAGAAACGATTGGAAACTAAAAAAGTATACAAAGGAGATTATAAAAAAATCATAAATAACTGAAAATTATTAAAATTATTATTTAGAAATCATGAAGTACTGCGAAAAATGATAATAAAGTATTAAGAATGATTAAAAATTCTTAAAACAAAGAATAGAGTGAGAATTAAAAAAATAAACCAGATAAATAGTACAATAGTAAAAAAGGGCAAAAGTATTTTTCTTCTTTTTTATCTTAGCGTTATTCCAAGCCACTCTGGCGTTAGCCTTCCATAATCGTATATATACACGTCTCTCGCCATTAAAAAATTTGCAATACAATCGTTAAATATCTTTCATTTTCCTCGTTCAGCAGATTCTCCTAATATTTATTCCATCTTTCTTTTATACTCTTATATAGGTTAGTAAACTCTACCTTCTTTCTTCTTAATTCATCGAATGGCAGTTATGCCTTATTTCGAAGCTTTATCTTTTTTTTTACTATCTACAATAATTCTCTTTCTCCTTTATAGAAGGTTTCTGTGGTTCCCTTTGTCGTTGCCAAATGGAAGGGCTCCACGACGGAGGAGACACGCCACAGCGTCAATCTCCCAACCCCACATTGCACCACGTGGGTTACACTTTACACTGCCAACACACACTTACACTCACACCAAAAAGAAATGACCTTTTGGGCACGTTCAACCATCACGGAAGAAAGAAAGGGAAGTAAGAAGACCAACTCCAGAAACAAAGGAGGAAGATTTGTGAGAGCAGGGCCGGCGACAGACAGATGCTAACTCCTTCCTAACATTCCATCCATCCCCTGAAAAGAACGCAAGTCCTACAAGAGGGTCCTCAAACGCACCAAACTCCTAAATATCTCCATATTTTTCTCCCAAAGAACTCATTCTTAAGCTTGAACTTGACTCTCCTTTATAACCATGAAAGTTCTAAACTTTCTCATTGCCTCTGTACTTCGTTATTCTATCACAACTCATCTTTATTTTCTGGTGCAGCTTTCCCTGATAATTTTCTCAACATTTCTTCTGCTATCTTTCTAACATCATTATTATTGCTATTCCACCATTCCTTCACATCATCTTTCATACTAATCTCTTTTAAAACTCTTTCCTTAATCTTACTCCCTTACTGCTTTTTTCTCAACATCGATCACTAGCTGTAACTTTCCTTTTCTTTGGTTTCTTTATTATGTTTATGTCACAGTTCTCTAGTTCTCAACTAAAAGTCTATACTGCGGTGTTTCCTTTCCACATTGTCTCCTGCACACACAAGATGTTTGTTTTGCTTTTCAACATTAAATTTACTATTTTTCTACTATTCCCAATTATACTACCTACGTTCAACTCTCTTATTGTAGTTCTCTCATTCTCTTTTTTGACTTGCTTCTTTAGCCGAGTTTGTTTCTGTCCCGGTAATCCATGAACGGTCACTACTCAACAGATGTTTGGCCAGAGACAATATAATATATTATCTCTGTGTTTGGCGAAGCAACTGTATGTCGCTCACAAGATGGTACACTCTAGGTATATCCATTACATATTACATTAGGGTCGGTTAACATATTAGGTTGTGGCACATTTTTTTAACACTGGATGCTCTTCCTACCACAACCCCTTTCTATTTACCCGGTTTTAGGACCGGCTTTCCAAATGTGTTTGTGCACCCAGAAAGGCCAGATTGATTATCGTTATTGTTAAAAAATTATTAATTATAATCATATAACGTAATTGAAATATAATATCATAAATAGGTAATTACTGTAATCGCAAATATCCGAAATTTAAAATGTACAAGAGCTGGCAACAATGCATGCTGTTTATCTACAAAAACCATGGGCCTTGTATACTGTTGGACATCTGTCAGCGAGAGCGTTAATCGTTAATTATATGATTACCAAAAACATTATATACATAAATATATTTTAATAATTATGATATTTTATATTATGTTAATAATCCCCGTGTCTATATCCATTACATAGATTAAATTAATCTTTGATCTGTATTCCATATTGTTGTCTTATGTCATGTCATGTGTCATGTCAAATTATGTCAAAATCGGAACATGTTTGTGTTTATTAATATGCAGATATCCAGATATTATGCAGATAGTAATTTGTGTTAATATGGACGGTAAAAGGAAGGAGAACCGTATTGTATGTTGTATGGTGTATAAGGGACAAGTTAAAAACATGTCCACCAGTAAACAGCAAATTATAATTTATGCACAGGCCGCAACAGGTAGAGTCATCTACCAATCATTTTTTTTTAATGAAATGGTAAATAGTGTGGCAGCCAAACAAATCGCAAGACCAACTCTTTTCTCCACCCAGGTGAAAGTGTTAAAGGAATCTGTTCCTTCATTTCCAACTGTACGTCGAATCTGTGCTTATTTAGCTCCCTATCAATAGAACTTTGGGTCGAGAATAACCTCAATCGAAAGGTTTCCGGTCTTCGTTAGGTCTTTAAGGTCCTACAAATTTTTTCATAAATATTTTTTTAAATTTGGCAAAAAATGCATTTTAGCACCTCATTTAACAGCAAACTAGAAATTTGAATCATTTTGGCATTCTTTATCGTTAGGTCAGTATTGGAATATGGAATTTGTTTTAATATTATTCATTTCATTTATAGTTATTAAATATGCTCACATGACTCAGAAATGGAGCAGTTTTAATTGCTTACGACTTTCCGTTTGACAAATCAAAGATTAATACTGAAATATCGCGCCGAAAAATAATAAAGTAATTATAAATACCTAGTAAAGTTGATGTAATAAAAACCCTATTGATGAATTAGAGCCAGTATCCAACACCACTATTACCTAAACTTTAGTAAACGATTATTTGAGATTTCTCTCAATGGATTTTTTGAAAATTTTGAAATTTAGAAAATTTCAAAATTTAAAAAAAAAAAAACATTATTAGACCTTTTATATTCTAAAACAGTTGCTGAATTAAAAAAAAATATTAAAAAAAGTAAACGATTCTCAATTTATCTGTTGCAAAATAATTCATATATTTGTCAATATACCTAAACTTATCAGTAATCTTAATACGGTTTTGCAGATGATAGCAACCTACACTGTAGCAAAGCGCAAAACCGTCCCATATCCCTATATATTCTGAAAGAGGACAGGAGATCCACGACGGTTTCTCTCAATAAAGATTTGAGAATTGTAGACGAGAAAGAATCTTGTTAATTTTAACGCTTCCAAGACAAAGACAGGTTGTCTATCCAACTAGAGGCAAACGTACGACTCATCCAACACAATGAACGACCAGACACTAGTAGCAAGTGACTCCATTACGCTGGTTGGTATAACGATCTCCCAGGACTTACTCTGGAACGAACATATTGCATTCATAGCAACTGCAACAAGAAAGAAGTTAGGCTTTTTAGGATACAGAAATATTTCTCTCCAACTTAGCTAGTTCAAATAAGACCTGATCTTAAATACTGCTCTCAAGTATATGGGGATCGGTGGCTCCGTCAAGGCTCAGAGTTCTTAATATAGTACAGAGAAGAACAGTTTGACTAATAAACGATATCAGTGTAACAAAAAACGTAGTCCCATTATACCACTGAAGAGCAGTGTCGGACCTTTCCCTGTTTTACCGATACTTAAACGGATTTTGCTCAGAAGAACACCGCTCTATAGTGCCTCCACTTGACAGACCAGCCAGAGCAACACAACATGCCAACTCCAAGCACCCTTATACTGTTCAGTGCCAGACATCGAGAACGGATCGATTCGATCCTTCCTTCATCCCCAGGGTCTTCAGGTTGTGGAACTCCTTACCTTCCCACGTCTTCCCCAATCATCCTAACTTGCAATCCTTTAAATCCCAAATTGATAAATTGCCTCTTCTGTCCCAATAGATGTTGCCTCAATAGATGTTCTCGGTACATTTGTATTTAGGTCTATACCTACAATTTTGTACTTGAAATATAAAATAACATATTTGTGTTGATTAAATAATTAGATATATATAATAATAAATATAATACTATAATAATAGATTGCAATAGTTTGTTTTAATTTAACTGCTGTACGCAAGAATAGAAGTTTACTACTTCCAGGATTTCCAATCTTTATTAGACACGTAAAGAATGGGTACAATGTGTGTATGAGCAGGTCTCAATTATTTTATAATTATAAATAAAACAAATAAAATAAATAATATTGTAAAGGGATAACTGTAAAGGAAGGGACCTTAATTTGAAAGATTGTTGTTGACAGTTGATTTTTAGAAGTTTGTAAAAAAAATCAACTGACCATTTTAAATAATGTTTCTAGAAAATTCTAGAAACTTCTAAACACACTGACTAGATTAAATAATGTTGTATATAAGGGGATGCATGGGCAGTTAACGTCAGTTCGAGTCAAGTGTTCACAAGAGTTCATTGTATTGTCAAGTAGTTAGACGTTATCCAGCAGAGTTCAGTGTATCTTAACAATTTTGTAAATAAATTGTGTAAAAAGCCCCCATAAGTGTTTCAAATTGGTGTCAGGTGTGGGGTGAAGATACAAGAATGCCTGGAAAAAAGATAACTGATTTATTGGTGGCTGATCTCAGAAGAGAGCTCGAGGAATTAGAATTGGAAACTACTGGGAGCAAATCCGTATTGTTGAGAAGGCTCCGTGAATACTACGTAAATAATAATTTGGACCCTGACGCTGTTGAGTTTGAAGACCCAGTTCAAAAAGCAATTTCCCGGCTACAAGAAGAACAAACTCAACAACTTTCCCGGCTGCAAGAGGAGCTATCAGGACGAATGACGAGCCAACAAGAAGAACAAACTCAACAACTTTCCCGGCTGCAAGAGGAGCTATCAGGACGAATGACGAGCCGGCAAGAGGAGCTTTCCAGTCAGATGAAGAGCCAGCGCGAAGATATGTCCCAGCTGTCACAACGGATGTCTACCCTACCAGAAGAGTTATCCAGTTCCTTCTCCCAGCAAATATCGCATTAGCGCTCCGAAATGTACACTCTTCGTGACGAGCAAAATCAGCAAGTGTCCAACTTGCGAGACGAGCAAAACCAGATCAACCAGCAAATGCAGTCCGAGATAAGGAAGCTTCAACAAGAACAGGAAGCTAGCCGCCGAAACCAAACCATCCACCACGGCGACGGAGATGCAAGAAGGATGGAAACCTGCCACGCAGACGTCGAACGACAAAGAAGCGAGGAGACGACCCATGTACGAACGACGATGAAACCCCCGACCTTCGACGGGAAGACTTCCTGGCCAAATTACCTGAAACAATTCGACGCAGCGGCCAGAGCTAATGGATGGTCATCCCAGGAGAAAGCATTGTCCTTAACCGTAGCTCTGCGAGGCGAAGCTTTAGACGTCTTGCAATCATTGACACCGGATGAAGCTGACAACTTCGAGTTATTGGTGAATCGTCTAGAGATGCGTTATGGTGAAACTCATCTACAACCGGTGTACCGAATGCAGTTAAAGAGCCGAAAACAGAAAAATGGAGAAACTATCCAGGAATTTGAAGCGGATGTAGCAAGAATGGTACGACTTGCGTATTCAAATGCAGCGGAGGATTTCATGGAGTGCCTAGCAGTCCAAACCTTCACCGACGGTTGGCGCGGCCGAAGACTCTTGTGGACGCCTTGACCATTGCTCTGGAGTTTGAGGCGGCGACGGAGGCCTCACGTGGAGTTGCTCGACTTAGGAAATCACCGGTAACTACGACCATGCCGTTCATTCCGTTAGCGACGTTGAAGCGGTAGTAGAGAGATTAATGAAGTTATCTCCAAAAAGAAGGCGCCCAGTGAGATGCTGGAACTGCGGAGAACTAGGCCATATAAGAAATACTTGCCCCCAAAAAGAAAAATCTTCTGCTGAAGTACCCCAACAGCAGGAAAACTAGAACGGGTCGACTCCTGGAGGGCGAAATCGACCCCAAACATTCCCGAAGCCCCTCACACCATTAAATTGGCAACTCTGCGACATCACGTGGAAAGCTTATATGTAGATGGCCTCATTGATGGGAAGAACTTTAGCCTGCTGGTAGACACTGGAGCTACAAAAACTATCGTTCGACCATCCATCATTATGCGAAAGAAGATGTGGCCTACCAGTTGGAGACTGCGTACCGCTACCGGAGATTCTGCTAGAGTCTACGGTGAGATACAGGTGACGCTACAGTTTGGTTCAACCTCTCTTGTTCACTCAGTGCTGGTGGCTGACGTTGATGAAGATGTTGTTCTGGGCATGGATGTTATGCTCCACTGTGGTTTTCATTTGGATCTTCGCCAACGTATCCTTCGTACTGGTAATGAAGAAATATTCCTGCACCGAAAACAAGTTGACAATGCGTCGATTAAGCTAATCGATGATATCGAACTTCCGGCAAGCTGCGAATGTGTCGTCACAGCGCGGTTGGATGGACTGGAGCCAGATGGTGCCCCAGCCATGATAGAGCCGAAGAACCATGACCATGAATTGGGAAAAGGACTCCTTGTGGGTAAGACTCTTGTTAGATCCGCCAAAGAGGTACCCATCCGAGTTATCAACTTGAACGATCATCCAGTTCTTCTCCGAAAGGACACGGAAATGGGAAGTTTAGAACCGGTAATGACCATAATTCACAAGATAAATGTTACGGAAACAGATGAGACCAACGAAATTGAACAATTAATGACAAAATTAGACCCCTCTTTGTCAAAATTAGAAAAGAAACAGGTAAGAGATCTACTTTACCGGTATAAACCTGTATTTGGTTCTAAAAGTAAACTGGGAAGAACTGATGTTGTACAACATAGAATTGACACTGGTGATGCACGTCCGATTCGACAGGTACCCCAAAGGATGCCTCAAGTTAAAAAGGAAGAAGCAGACAGAGCCCTTAAAGAAATGATTCAAAATGGCATAGTCGAACCATCAAGTAGTCCGTGGGCTTCTTCTGTGGTATTAGTGAGAAAGAAAGACGGATCAATGCGGTTTTGTGTCGACTATCGAAAGCTAAATGATGTTACTAAGAAGGACAGTTATCCTCTGCCAAGGATTGATGATGCCCTCGACGCTTTGGCGGGTTCGACTTTGTTTTCTACCTTGGACCTTAAAAGCGGATACTGGCAAGTTAAAATGAATCCTGCAGACAAAGAAAAGACTGCCTTTACCAGTGGATCAGGGTTATGGCAATTCACGGTCCTTCCATTTGGCCTCTGTAATGCTCCTGCGACGTTTGAACGACTAATGGAGAACATCCTGCGGGGTTTGTCATGGGAAACTTGTCTAGTTTATCTAGACGACATCATCATAATGGGTAAGACCTTTAAGGAACATTTATCTAACCTGGAAGAAGTTTTTAAAAGATTACAGAACGCTAATCTAACATTGAATGTTAAGAAATGCCACTTGTTCCAGAGACAGGTCAATTATTTAGGACATAACGTAAGCAAGGATGGCGTTGCTGTTGACCCCGCCAAGATACAAGCCGTTCAGGAATGGCCAATCCCTATCGACAAACATCAGCTCCGGAGTTTCTTGGGTCTTTGTTCCTATTACCGACGATATGTCAAGAATTTTGGAGACATCGCCAAACCCTTGACACGTTTGACAGAACAAGATAAGTCCTTCTGTTGGGATCAGGAATGTCAAAAGGCGTTTGAAATATTGAAGAAACAGCTTACGTCAGCACCTGTTCTTGCTTATCCACTTCCTGATGGTAAGCTTATTCTGGACACCGACGCCAGCAATGTGGGAATTGGAGCCGTCTTGTCACAGCTACAAGACGGTAAGGAAAGAGTGGTTGGTTACTTCAGCAAAACTTTATCGAAAGCTGAAAAGAACTACTGTGTAACTCGGAGGAAACTGTTAGCAGTTGTAAAATCCGTCGAACACTTTTATAAATATCTGTATGGCTGAAAATTCCTGATCAGAACAGACCATGCTAGTTTAAAGTGGCTACTTAGCTTTAGGAACCCAGAAGGACAGATAGCAAGATGGCTCGAAAAACTGCAGGAATATGATGTTAAAATCGAGCACAGACCTGGAACCAGACATCGTAATGCTGATGCACTTTCCAGAAGACCATGTCGACCTGATTGCCCCCATTGTATCCGTATGGAGCAGAACGAGGAAAAACTTGCCTTAGTTAAGGTTGTGCCAGAAGACGAGAGCTCTATGCTGGAGGAGCAACAAGAAAACGATCCCGTTCTGAGAAAGATTAGGGAGTGGAAGAGAATGGACCGTCGTCCGTTGTGGAGAGAGATATCCTCATCCTCTCCTGCTTTAAAAGCATACTGGTCCCAATGGAACTCTTTAATTTTGGACGGAGGGCTCGTTAAAAGACTTGTAGAAAATTCCGAGGGCACAGAAACAAAGAAACAAATAGTGGTCCCAAGAAATGCTGTACCGGAAATTTTAAAACAGATGCATAATGATAGTTCTGGAGGACATCTGGGTATCACGAAAACGCTGCAAAAGATCCGAGATAGATTTTACTGGGTAAATTGCACTAATGATGTTAAAGATTGGTGTCGTAAATGCACTACATGATCTGCCAGTAACGGTCCGCACCGAAAACCGAAGGCGGAAATGCAGCAATACCTGGTTGGAAGTCCTTTTGAAAGAATCGCAGTAGATGTATTGGGGCCACTTCCACAGACCGATGTAGGAAACAAGTACATCTTTGTTGTAATGGACTACTTCACTAAATGGGTTGAAGCATATGCAATTCCCAATCAGGAAGCTACCACTTTAGCAGATATATTGGTTGAAGAATTCGTAAGCCGATTTGGGGTACCATTAGAATTACATTCAGACCAAGGAAGAAATTTTGAGAGCAAGCTGTTTCAAGAAGTTTGCCAAAGATTAGGCATCCACAAAACGAGAACCACAGCGATGCACCCTCAGTCTGATGGAATGGTGGAACGAATGAACCTATAACCAACTATCTGTCAAAAGTGGTGTCAGATTGTCAGAGGGATTGGGATCGACATATTCCACTATTTCTAATGGCAATTCGATCGGCCATCAACGAATCAACTGGCCAAACGCCTGCGAAGGTCCTGTTCGGTAGAGAAATGAGGCTACCATGTGACTTGGTGTTTGGTTGTAAACCTGGTGAAGAAATGGCACGTGAACAATATGTCGCCGACCTTCAGAATCGAATGGAAAATATACACAACCTGGTGCGTGGAAAACTACAATTATCTAGTGATCGGATGAAGAGGTACTATGACACACGGACAATGGAAAAGAGTTACCAAGTTGGAGATTTAGTCTGGCTCTATAACCCCCGACGGCGTCGAGGTATTTGTCCCAAATTACAAAAGAACTGGGAAGGTCCTTACACCATCAAGAAGAAGATTAACGATATCATTTATCGGATCGTGAAAATTCCCAGAGGGAAACCCGTCGTGGGTTTGGCGCCTTACCAGGGAAACCACAGTGGAGATGCGCAGCAACTCCAAGAAGATGGTTTGGCTGGCTCAGAGAGTGTGCGGGATTCCGATGTAGGAAATAACATTCCAGGAGGAATGAATCTAAGGAGGGGGCAGTGTAACGGGATAACCGTAAAGGAAGGGACCTTAATTTGAAAGATTGTTGTTGACAGTTGATTTTTAGAAGTTTGTAAAAAAAATCAACTGACCATTTTAAATAATGTTTCTAGAAAATTCTAGAAACTTCTAAACACACTGACTAGATTAAATAATGTTGTATATAAGGGGATGCATGGGCAGTTAACGTCAGTTCGAGTCAAGTGTTCACAAGAGTTCATTGTATTGTCAAGTAGTTAGACGTTATCCAGCAGAGTTCAGTGTATCTTAACAATTTTGTAAATAAATTGTGTAAAAAGCCCCCATAAGTGTTTCAATATTAAAACGAATGCTATAGATCAATACTGACCTAACGGTAAAGAATGCAAAAATTATCAATTTTTTTTGCAAAATTAAAAAAAATGTTTTTAAAAAGAGACCTGAGTAAAAGTTATAGGACCTTTAAAGACTCAAGGGAGACCTATCGATTAAGGTCATTCTCGACCGAAAATTCCATCGATGGCGTGTTAAATTTGCACCTGTGTTAATCATCTTCTGATTTCATTATATAGCTTCTGGATCTGGATCTGGAAATTTGGGGAGGGGCGAGCTAGTGCTTAGCCAGCACTGAGGCCACATATGACCCATTGTGCATCCTCCCGTATGTAGGGATATTCTCACCTCAGGCTTGTCACCATGCCTAGTGATTTAAAATAGGTGATGAGGTTCCCGAGGAGGATCTCCCTTACATCGGCTGGTGAGCCAATACTCGCCCAACACGGATCTTCTGATTTCAGAAAAAGCAGAGCAGTCATACATAATGTGTTCTACTGTTTCCTCTTCTTGTTCGCAGCCTCTGCATAACGGCGATTCTGTTAATTTCATCCTAAAGAGATGTCGAAATTGACGCAATTGGCAGTGACCTGTCAAGATTCCCACAGCTGTTCGGAGATTTTGTCTGGTCAATGCCTTAAATTTGCTGTTTCCTTGCCAGGATGGGGTAATAACTCTCTGGCCAGTCTACAGTTCTTAGTTTCATCCCAGCACTGTATAAATTTTTGGTGAGAGTGCTGTTTGATAAGGTCCACGACTGCGGACAATGTTAGCTTGGTAGATGGGCGAGGGCTAACATATTTGTAGCCCGCAGCCCTCCTTGCTAAATTGTTCGCAATGCGGTTGCCTTTAGAGTTCCCATGTCTTTTGATCCAGCTAAGAGTGACCACGTTATTCTGGCTGGCCTCAGTTATTATTATATTAAATTAATCAATAAGTCGTAGATAAAGTTGAGTATATCACCCACAATATTGCCTATTTTTCACTTGGAACAAAACTCCCTCGCCGCTAACGGCAGTTTTTATAACAGTCCCTATTTTTTTTTTTGTAAAGTTTTGTGAATTTTAAATTTATATCAAAATATTTAAATTAATTTGATTCTACTATTAAATATTTTTATTTTTTTTTTTCAAAACATTTCTTTCTTTTTAAATTATAAATATTAAAACTTTGCAAGATTTTATAATCTGATTAAATTAAATTTTAAAAACGTTGTTTCAAAATTTTAAAACTGCAAAACAAGTTCAAACTATCAACAAGGTTTTAAAAGTCATTTTAAACCAAAAGTAAGCAATTTATTTTTTAAATATAAAAAATGTGTCTAAATAGCTCAGAAAAATTGTAAATAATTATTAATCAGAAATAAGTACTTTCAGGAAGAAAATAAAAGGAAAACTCTTAAAAAATGACAATTGTTGGATTATAATGGTGATTATTTATTAAGTAGAAAATTCGAATTTTTATAATTATATTTATTAAATATTCGTTACATGGTTTATTAACAAAATTATTCATGCCCAGACCAATTACCTTTTCCAAATAACTTAATATTGCAACAAATTCTTAAAGAGAGAAAGTAAATGATTTCAATTAACGATAGCAGTGAAAATCCGACGAATAATCCTAGTAATCCACCAAAGTTTGCTAAAAAGTCTGTAATCCCAAACAGTTCGTTCCTTTCCATTGTAACAAACTGATTGCCTTTAAAAAAGATTTGGAACGACGACATATGCTTTCTAAAATATACAAAGATTAGTTTTATTTAAACAATTTTAAAATATAAATGTATTTGTTTCAAGTCTCCAAAATTGTTATAATAAGTAAATAAACTGTAAATTGAATATATTTTTGTTAATAATCAGTTTTTAAAATGACACCAGAGTACCAGGGTCAACAATCATCATCTATAGGTACGTACATATAACAAAACTGTAGAAATAAAAATTCTGTACATTAAAGATTTTTAAAAAATAATTAGTGGGGGTGTGTTACCACATCGATGTAGAACCCAAAAATGTGGTTAGATTTTTTTGTCTGTCTGTATGTTTGTGCGCGCATCATATGAAAACTACTGATCCGATACAAATGCGGTTTCCACAGATGTATTTATCTTCTTTCAACTTAACATCTGGTGTATAAAAATTTCGATATAGAACCCAAAAATGTGGTTAGATTTTTTTGTCTGTTTGTCTATATGTTTGTGCGCGCATCACAAGAAAACTACTGACACGATTCAAATGCGGTTTTCTCAGATGCATTTGTCTTCTTTCAACTTAACATGGCCACGCAAACGAAGTCGCGGGAATAACTAGTATTGAATAAATCAAGAAATATAAACAAGTAGTCGATATTCCTGTAAAAGCTTGTCTCAATTCGAATGTTTTTTGTTTGATCTTTACAGCTGTATTCACGAAACAAGTTTGTAGGTATATTTAAAATTTTAATATATACCTAATCTAACAACACGTTAACATTGTTTTGAATCCAGATAAAATCATAAAAATTGATCTTATTTATTCATAATGAGCACAAAATATTTAAAAAAATGTCCGATGCAAAAATAGTTATTTATGAATCAGTTCGTGAAGTATGCTTTTTGGGCACGCACGAGTAAGTGCGCAAAAAGCACTTCACGCACAGTTTCATACAATATTTTATCTACGATAATCAAATAAAAAATAATTACAAGAAAGCAATTTATTTTCAATTCATTTAAAAACAAAACTAATGCTCTCATAGCAACATCATGGCAACGCGAATGCTAAGGATATTTGATTATATGAAGGTGTGTCAAAAACAGTGCGAAAAAGTAAATCCCATTTAAAATACATTGTTACTTTACGCACACTTTCAATCCTTCACACACTGCTGTCTATAATGACAGTTTTCACGATCTAAAAATTGATACATAATATGTAGTAGAGTAGATAATAGTATATTACGTATCAAGAGTGGTAAGTAGGACATTACTTACGAGTGGAAAAGTTACGCACGAAGCCGATAAGCGGCGAGTGCGTAATTACACGAGAACGTAATACCTCTTACCACTCGAGTTACCTACTATGCTTTATCTACGACTCAATATTTTGATTTTAATTCCAAATATTTGACATCTCTAAAAAAATATATGACGTACGTACTGTACTGTTATCTACTCCTTTGACAGTAAATGTCATTTATACTCATTGTCACCATGCAGGGTAAAGCTATAACGCACAGTTGTGCGTAATGAAACGTCATTCCAACATGACGTTTCATTACGCACAACTGTGCGTTATAGCTTACTTACCCTGCATGGTGACAATGAGTATAAATGACATTTACTGTCAAAGGAGTAGATAAAACAATTTTCGCAATTTGCTAATTTTTTATTCATTTTGTGACTCACTTTTAGACCTAACTACATGAAAATTTGTTAAACGGGACTAAATTCTCCAAAAAAACCGAATTCAGTTATTTTTCCCAGAGGAGGATACTTTATGGAATACTTAGATCTGTCTGGTGATAATGTTATCTGCAGTAAACTCAAACTCTGTAACAGCATATATTTTTAACTGCGTGTCATAAGTCATAAACTGCGTTTTATTTTATATTTCTGTGCAAATATCTAAATCTATACCAGAAAAATGAGGTTGTAACTCAAGGACATTGCAATGGATGTACACGGCAAAATTGAGACTAATCATCACTTACGGGGCAGTAGCTTGGGTCACGAGCGCTAATCTGACTACTACGAGGACAAAACTCTCGAAAATTCAGAGATTTGCCTGTGCATGAATCACTGAAGCAATGGGAACATGCGTTCACTCGTGCAATGAAAGTAATCCTAAATTTCACGCCACTACACACTCAAGTAGAAAGTGTAAGAAAGAAAACAATAAACAGAATGACCAAAGAAGGAAGATATAGGTAAGAAAAACCCAAGATGATATGCCAAAATTTATCTTTGTGAGAAAATTCAACACAAAACTGGGTAGTAAATCTCAATGTGACAAAGACACCATATTGGGGTTACACCAAAATGCCATAAAGACAGATGAAGGGAATGGCGTAGGAGTTTTTGGCACTAGAGCTAAATACTCAGAAAGCCTGGGTGCCAAGCACTTTTCAAACGGACATCCGAACCATTAAAAGATGTGTAGAATTTAATTTCACAAGAAACTATCGTAGACAAAATATTGTAATCATGTCAAGCAGCCATAAAATCACTAAAATCACACATAATCAGTTCAAAGATGATCTGGGAATGCCTAGGCAAGCTAAATAAACTCGAACGAAATAAAGTATTATTACAAGAAACTGTAATAGAGTCTTATTTAATAAAGCGAGTTATCAATCAACAAATGTACTGATGAGGTGCAAATACACCAAAACCGCTCTACAAGTTATGTTGTCCTTTCTAACTACAAATGGTTTAAATTATCTATTAGATATGCCAACCCCGTTTGACTTTGAAGTATAATTCAATATCCGTCGGGGCACATAGCCCGGGAAGTAGTTGTTTCTTCTTAGTTAAATGGTCAATGTCTTTGAAAATGATTTTCAAAAACTCGTAAACCCCATATTTGGGACCAAAAGAGATCTTTCAACTATCTAAACCTAATTAAACACGACCTCCGTATTAAAACGGGATTATTAACCGGGTATTGCCGATAAAGAGGACACATGAAGAAACTAGGATTGGTAGATGTAGCAAAGTGGAGATTCTATGAGAAAGAAGACGAAACTTTAATTTTAATACACATACTCTCAGAATCCACTGCATTACGTAATTCTAGGATCAGATATCTAAGGGGGACAGAATAGATCTTATACGTCGCAGATATAACTGTCACCCTTGATTACGCACATACTTATACATACATACTAAAATAGTATATTGTATATCTAGTAGGAAAAGCAACACATTCCCGGATGACAATGTAAATTGTTGGCCGAGGCGTATAGCCGAGGTCAACAAACATTGAGAGTTCGGGAATGTGCTTTTACTACGAGATACACATACTATTTTTTCTAAAATCGCATTTAATATAATCGTAAACTAAGAAAGTTTTATATATGCATAACTGTTTTTGATTATCATCGTACTTTCTATGAAACCGTTTCGTTGACATTGTTTGTTAATCATTGTTTATTAGTGTCACAAAAGTGTCAGTGCCCAGCAACGGACTAAAATACAAGAATAGTGTATTTTGCGGCTCCAATTTGATCCGAAACACTAGACATTTCCAAGCGATTTCAGAAAAAAACGTTATAATTACATACTATACCTCGAAATGGTTTCACCTGCATTTACGTCACAATGACGTCAGTGACATGCAATTGCCTATTGAGGTATAGTTCAAAATGAATGTCATTTTTTTATCGACAAAAAGAAAATGCGTCCTTATGGATGTAGAAATTGGGGGAAGTCAGGGCCGGATTTGTAAGTCTAAAGGGTCTGAGGCAACGAAGACCAATTCCTGAGATTTTTTCGTTTACTTCGTTTTATCCTAACACCACGTAGGAAGCTTAGACTTTGTATTTTTCTTAGTACACTTTTAGAATAATCTGTTCTAAGCTAAAATTAATGCCTATATGGCATGAATATTCCGTATACCAAATTTTATGATAATGTGGTGTTCCGTTCAAGAGTTACAGCGCACAAGGGCGGATGGAAGGAAGGAAATGCAAGCCGATATTTTAAAGATCCGATAGTATTTAACAATTCTTCTAAAAGAGCATATACATTTGCGTCCACCTTCTTTAGGTGATTTAATAATCCAATTATTGAACAAACAGCTTTAAATGCATGCAATCTTTCAGTAAGAAAAACACAAATTTAGGCAATCACTCTAAATTTCTTTCTTGATTATAAATATGCGTTTCATGTAATATTTAATATTTAAAACTCTAACAAATAAAATACTTAAATATGTTTAAACTTTTCACAGCTGTTTCGGTGCACGGCATCTTCTTCGGACACTACTTCTTACAAACTATTTTACCTATATGTAAAATATACTAATAATTTACAACGCTTAGTTTATTTTGGTAATACATATATTAAAAACTTTTCTTTGATTATTTAGTAGGTCCGATGTGCACTCTGAGAACTTTATTTTGCAACAAGAATAAATATGTAAAACAATCTAATTGCTCTTAGTTTGGGAAAAATAATTGCGAAATCACAAGTTTTATCAAAAATTAATATTTTTTTAAAGTAATGAGCAAAAATATAATAAAAAATAAATAAGAGATTTTAAAAAATATTTCATATTTTTAGTCTTTTATCAATATTCAATACTATTTTAAGAGAGAGGATAACTCAATTATCTCTGGATCTGGAAATTTGGGGAGGGGCGAGCTAGTGCTCAGCCAACACTGAGGCCACATATGACCCATTGTGCATCCTCCCGTACGTAGGGATATCCTCACCTCAGGCTGTTACTAGGCCTATTGATTTAAAATAGGTGATAAGGCTCCCGAGGAAGATCTCCCTGACATCGGCTGGTGTAAGCCAATACTCGCCCAACACGGATCTTCTGATTTCAGAAAAAGCAGAGCAGTCACACATAATGTGTTCTACTGTTTCCTCTTCTTGTTAGCAGCCTCTGCATAGCGGCGATTCTGTTAATTTCATCCTAAAGAGATGTTGTCGCAATTGGCATAGTGACCTGTCAAGATTCCCACAGCTGTTCAGAGATTTTGTCTGGTCAATGCCATAAGTTTTTTTCCTCTTTCCTCGCCAGGATGAGGTAATAACTCTCTGGCCAGTCTACAGTTAGAGATTGGTGACATTCTATACTCCAGCCGTTCAAAAGATGGAATGATCACGTGAACGGCACGCACTCTTTGAATATTATTCTCCCCAACCAACGTCACAAGTCCGATTTACACCACTCAACAAAAAAGTACCCACCCTCGATGTCTACAGTTTATATTATCTCTGGTATAAATACAGTGTAAACTGTCCTCAGTTATTTCAGTTTAGAAGGCGTGGCATCGTACGATTACGCCAGCCGGTCACTGATCACGCGTCCTTGAATTCCATCTTTTGAACGGATCGGGTATAGTACTAAACTTGAAGTGAAACGTGGTCTATTCAAGGTCAGTAGTGCTTGTCGACAGTCTGTGTATATATTTATATTCCTGCTTGTGATGTTCCTATTGATTAATTCTTTTGCAGCTATGGTTATGTCTGTGAGTTCTGACTGAACCACACTTGACAAGCCATCCATAGCCCATTTTATATAGGTTAATTCAAAACCTGTTTGAAAAAAAAGCGTGCACCCTCTTAAAATCCAAAATCTATAAGTATACGACCCGTTTCAAGTTATTTTAAAAACCAATTATTATTACAAAAATATATTTCTTTTTTTAATTCTTAGTAAAACGCTTAGTATAAAAAATCACACTAAACTTTTATAAACTTGCTTAAGCAAATTGGTGTGCATCTTAAAATTCACAAAGTGCAATCAAAAGCCACTCTAAAACAAAATCCAAACTTGAATTATTATATTGTATTACTCATTTCTTTCAATTTCATACTGCCTTTCCCAGTTCCAAGGTGATTGCGAAGTTTCCAAATTGAAATTCATAGATGTACAAACTGGCTTGCAGTCACATTTGTCTACGATCTTAGCATTTTTTCCATCCCTTAGCATTTGGAGTTTTCTTTCAATACCAGTAAAGAGTAATTCCCCTTAAAATAATAGGATTTTATTATATAAAAATATTGGTATGTACAATAAAAAATTTACAGATTATACAAAACCGTAATCTAAAAAAAAACTTATGTAAACATATAAAAAAACTCGTTAAAAATTTATTTATGCAGGTTGGTTAAAAAGTTTTGACAGTAAAAATGATATAATCTGTAAACCGAGTCTTTTTTAACATTTTTTTTACCAATTGGTCTAAGATCTTGCCATAATATTCACAGTTAATTGTTTTACCCTTTTCAAGATAAAACTTTTTAGCCGATGGATCTGATTTTACCTGTTTTGGAGCTGAAGAACTAGCTTCAGTCCATTATAAACGTTCTTGTTTCAGTTTAACATCATTATGTTAGATTTAAGGCTTACCCACAAAATCGGTTTTATTTTGCTTAAAACGCCCAAAATTACGCGGAGAAATTTGTTTTCGATTCAGTTTTTGTTAAGTTGTTAATGAATGCGGCATTAACTTTTCCAATAGCTATCTCATATATAATTCTTCGTATAAAAAATGGAGTACTTATTCATCTGAGATGCCTATGATATCAGCATTTTCACGCTTAGTCAAACTTGGATCTTTACTCAATGATTTTTGGTTCCAATATTTGTACGTCCACTACGTGTTTCATCTTCGATGTTTGTAGGACCAAGTTTAAACTCTAAAACCTGTCGATGCACAGCAGATGCAGATTAGAAAGCAAGTTTCTTTATCACTTTCTCCATTTTTTTTTTAATTTCACTTGCTGATAAACCTTCCAAAACAAAGAATTTTATTACTGTACGACATTCGGTTTTTTCCATTGTAACAAAATACAAGTCAACTTCAATTTGCTTATAAACAAAGAATGAATTAACATATTGTAACGGGATAACCGTTAAGGAAGGGACCTTAATTTGAAAGATTGTTATTGACAGTTGATTTTTAGAAGTTTCTAAAAATCAACTGACCATTTTAAATAATGTTTCTAGAAAATTCTAGAAACTTCTAAAGACACTAACTAGATTAAATAAAGTTGTATATAAGGGGATGCATGGGCAGTTAACGTCAGTTCAAGTTCAAGTTTTCACAAGAGTTCATTGTATTGTCAAGTAGTTAGACGTTATCCAGCAGAGTTCAGTGTATCTTAACAATTTTGTAACTAAATTGTGTAAAAAGCCCCCATAAGTGTTTCAAATTGGTGTCAGGTGTGGGGTGAAGATACAAGAATGCCTGGAAAAAAAGATAAATGAACTATTGGTAGCTGAGCTCAGAAAAGAGCTCGAAGAATTGGAATTGGAAACTACTGGGACTAAATCCGTATTATTGACTATGCTCCGTGAATACTACCTAGCTAATAATTTAGACCCTGACGCTGTGGAGTTTGAAGACCCAAATCAAAAAGCGAATTCTGAACTAGCCCAACAACTGGCCCAAATTTCCAGTCAGATGAAGAGCCAGCGCGAAGATATGTCCCAGCTGTCCCAACGAATAACGAGCCAACAAGAAGAACAAACTCAACAACTTTCCCAGCTGCAAAAGGAGCTATCAGGAATGACGAGCCAGCAAGAGGAGCTAAATGATGTCACTAAGAAGGACAGTTATCCTCTGCCAAGGATTGATGATGCCCTCGACGCTTTGGCGGGTTCTACTCTGTTTTCTACCTTGGACCTTAAAAGCGGATACTGGCAAGTTAAAATGAATCCTGCAGACAAAGAAAAGACTGCCTTTACCAGTGGATCAGGGTTATGGCAATTCACGGTCCTTCCATTTGGCCTTTGTAATGCTCCTGCGACGTTTGAACGACTAATGGAGAACATCCTGCGGGGTTTGTCATGGGAAACTTGTCTAGTTTATCTAGACGACATCATCATAATGGGTCAGACCTTTAAGGAACATTTATCTAACCTGGAAGAAGTTTTTAAAAGATTACAGAACGCTAATCTAACATTAAATGTTAAGAAATGCCACTTGTTCCAGAGACAGGTCAACTATTTAGGACATAACGTAAGCAAGGATGGCGTTGCTGTTGACCCCGTTAAGATACAAGCCGTTCAGGATTGGCCAATCCCTATCGACAAACATCAGCTCCGGAGTTTCTTGGGTCTTTGTTCCTATTACCGACGATATGTCAAGAATTTTGGAGACATCGCCAAACCCTTGACACGTTTGACAGAACAAGATAAGTCCTTCTGTTGGGATCAGGAATGTCAAGAGGCGTTTGAAATATTGAAGAAACAGCTTACGTCAGCACCTGTTCTTGCTTATCCACTTCCTGATGGTAAGCTTATTCTGGACACCGACGCCAGCAATGTGGGAATTGGAGCCGTCTTGTCACAGCTACAAGACGGTAAGGTAAGAGTGGTTGGTTACTTCAGCAAAACTTTCTCGAAAGCTGAAAAGAACTACTGTGTAACTCGGAGGGAACTGTTAGCAGTTGTAAAATCCGTCGAACACTTTTATAAATATCTGTATGGCAGAAAATTCCTGATCAGAACAGACCATGCTAGTTTAAAGTGGTTACTTAGCTTTAGGAACCCAGAAGGACAGATAGCAAGATGGCTCGAAAAACTGCAGGAATATGATGTTGAAATCGAGCACAGACCTGGAACAAGACATCGTAATGCTGATGCACTTTCCAGAAGACCATGTCGACCAGATTGCCCCCATTGTACCCGTATGGAGCAGAACGAGGAAAAACTTGCCTTAGTTAAGGTTGTGCCAGAAGACGAGAGCTCTATGCTGGAGGAGCAACAAGAAAACGATCCCGTTCTGAGAAAGATTAGGGAGTGGAAGAGAATGGACCGTCGTCCGTTGTGGAGAGAGATATCTTCATCTTCTCCTGCTTTAAAAGCATACTGGTCCCAATGGAACTCTTCAGTTTTGGACGGTGGGCTCGTTAAAAGACTTGTAGAAAATTCCGAGGGCACAGAAGCAAGGAAACAAATAGTGGTCCCAAGAAATGCTGTACCGGAAATTTTAAAACAGATGCATAATGATAGTTCTGGGGGACATCTGGGTATCACGAAAACACTGCAAAAGATCCGAGATAGATTTTACTGGGTAAATTGCACTAATGATGTTAAAGATTGGTGTCGTAAATGCACTACATGTGCTGCCAGTAACGGTCCGCACCGAAAACCGAAGGCGGAAATGCAGCAATACCTGGTTGGAAGTCCTTTTGAAAGAATCGCAGTAGATGTATTGGGGCCACTTCCACAGACCGATGTAGGAAACAAGTACATCTTTGTTTTAATGGACTACTTCACTAAATGGGTTAAAGCATATGCAGTTCCCAATCAGGAAGCCACCACTTTAGCAGATATATTGGTTGAAGAATTTGTAAGCCGATTTGGGGTACCACTAGAATTACATTCAGACCAAGGAAGGAATTTTGAGAGTAAGCTGTTTCAAGAAGTTTGCTAAAGATTAGGCATCCACAAAACGAGAACCACAGCGATGCACCCTCAGTCTGATGGAATGGTGGAACGAATGAACCGGACTATAACCAACTATCTGTCAAAAGTGGTGTCAGATTGTCAGAGGGATTGGGATCGACATATTCCACTATTTCTAGTGGCAATTCGATCGGCCATCAACGAATCAACTGGCCAAACGCCTGCGAAGGTCCTGTTCGGTAGAGAAATGGGGCTACCGTGTGACTTGGTGTTTGGTTGTAAACCTGGTGAAGAAATGGCACGTGAACAATATGTCGCCGACCTTCAGAATCGAATGGAGAATATACACAACTTGGTGCGTGAAAACTACAATTATCTAGTGATCGGATGAAGAGGTACTATGACACACGGACAATGGAAAAGAGTTACCAAGTTTGAGATTTAGTCTGGCTCTATAACCCCCGACGGCGTCGAGGTATTTGTCCCAAATTACAAAAGAACTGGGAAAGAACCCGTCGTGGTCCATTGACAGTTGATTTTTAGAAGTTTCTAAAAATCAACTGACCATTTTAAATAATGTTTCTAGAAAATTCTAGAAACTTCTAAAGACACTAACTAGATTAAATAAAGTTGTATATAAGGGGATGCATGGGCAGTTAACGTCAGTTCAAGTTCAAGTATTCACAAGAGTTCATTGTATTGTCAAGTAGTTAGACGTTATCCAGCAGAGTTCAGTGTATCTTAACAATTTTGTAAATAAATTGTGTAAAAAGCCCCCATAAGTGTTTCAATATCAACAGGAAATTTTTTGTGTATTCAAATTTAAGATGAAATATTAAAAAAGCGTATAAATTTGATTCCTCTACTGGTTAATAGGTATCTATAGCTTTCAAAACTTGTCAACCAAATATTATCAATAAGTAAATTCAATAGGTACTTACTTTCGCTTTGAAATATACAGTTAATTTTTTCCCCAGAACATACAGATGTATGATTTTCTCCTAGAAAATAGTTATAAAATTTAACATAAATATAATATTTGAAAAGTAGTCAAAAGGCACACCATTTAACCTAATAAGTAATTTTTCCATTTCAAATTTATTAAAATAAATTGATAAAACTTTACAAACCAAAGATTTAAAGGGGTGTATGAAGATTCACAGGAAACAGTAGATTCGTTGGACCATTTAAGGTTATTAATTATTTGAATTGGAAGAATTGCATCCTTTCTTCTGATAACAATAGAAAATTCATAAATCCAAAATTAATTTATTTTACCGGTAGTATGTAAATTCAGCAGTATTTATACACTCTTAAAGTTGCATTTTTAAATAAACAAATGTTTTAAATCTAACTAAATTTCCAACAGCAAAAAAGGGAAATTATTGTAAATATATGTACTTTTTAATAGCAAGCTTATGAGATTTACTTTTCATGATATATAGCCAGTTTCTTATATCCCGGAAATTTAAGAATTGAGTAAAATTGTAGACTTTTAAAGCTATAACAAAAAATGTTAAAAAGCTGTTAATTACTGCTAATATTTGTTATTCAAAAACAACTCAGCTATAATCGGTTATGTATTGCCTGTAACGGTAGTGGTATTTTTATTTTCATAAAAACCAAAAGGGTCAAACATAGAAGCATGTTATATTAAAGCCAGTAGTGACACAAACTATTTATCTCACTTGGCATGTAGAAATCTACACATCCGCATTTTTCAAGCGTATAATTGGTTTTGCATTCAATCTGACACTCGTTTTGTGTATAACTCACATAGTACCTTAGAAACTTTTCGTTTGGAAAATAGCAGTTTCTTTTCTTCGGAGAGTATCTTAACAGAAAAATGTAATTTAAAATTGGTACATCAAATATAACTTTTTATGGCCGGTTTCTAAATAATTAGATATCTTATCAATAAAAACATATTGCATAACCAATAGATAGTTTTTAATTGAAGTTTCTGATAGAAGAATCGATTTCCCAATTTATCTTTTCCATAAAAAGATATCTTATATCAGTTACTGGCTACGCGCAATACATGTGAAGGCTAGAATGACATAAAACGGTTTTCCAAAGTTTGTATGTGGCAGATTACTGTTTGTAATTTATAAAATTAAACAAAAATTCCAACCAAATTAGCAGATATATAATTAATGTAATTGTAGCATCTTTAAATAACTTATATTAATTTCTTTTGAATTAAATGACCAAAATGACAAAAATGACCAGAATAGACCTTAGATTTTCTTATGGAGATTTACGAGTAAAAATGATCGATTTTGCGCTAGAACCGGTGCAGCCCCTTTACTAAATTATTTTCTATATACAATAATACAGCCCTGTTTCTTAAATTTTTCCATAAATTCCTAAAATTACGCATTACCTAGAATGCCTAATGCAAAAAGACACATTTTCCTTATCACGTGCTTTTCAGGTGCAACACTATGATTGACCAATCAGAGTCATTTGTCGTGGCGTGGTCATCCCTGTAAGGTACGTGGTAACTGCCCTCTTAAAAATCCAATCCACTGATTTTTGTTTCAGTTTCTTTTTCATTTTACCGGCTTTTTTAATTTGTGTTCTCAGTGTTACATTAAAGGGTTGTGGTAATTTTCCTAATATGGTTATTAATATTACTGCCTTTAAATGTTTGTTAATTGTGACTAGTGATTAGTCGAATTATCTTTTTATCTTTACCTTTTATCTACGGGTGCAGGGGTTGTGATACCTTTTTATTAACATTATTTAAAAAGCAGTTTAGATGCCAACACCAAGTTTTTATTTTTATTACCTATTTTTAATAATGAAGAAAATAGATCTAATGAAAATGCAACTTGGACGTGAGGGTCCACAATAAGTTCGGATTTATGGACTGCCCGCAGTTCTCAGGAATTCAAAGACTCTTTAAAAAAAACTTAATTTTGATTTATTTTAATTTTTTTGTAAAACAATTTTTGTTTCAAACCACAATGAATAAGTTAAGGAAGTTAATGAAGTATTATCTTTATTATTTTTATTTTTCCATCACTGGGTAATGTGTGGAATTTCAAATTTCTGAATGATATTCTACCAGGTTACTTTATTTCTATTTTCTCGATTTGTTATCTTTTCTATCCATGGAATAAGAAAAATACTAGTGCACAATTTTATTTTTTTTATTTACACAAATTTCTTTTTTTAACATCTTTTTTAAAATCTTTTATTTAGCTTGAACAAACCGATGACTCACTTTCCACCAAGTAACTGAGTGCAGTTCGCATATGTAAACCTTT
Organism: Altica lythri; assembly: GCA_964028335.1. NCBI lineage: Eukaryota > Metazoa > Arthropoda > Insecta > Coleoptera > Chrysomelidae > Altica > Altica lythri. The sequence goes on along the minus strand of OZ034803.1, from coordinate 65,066,352 downwards.
ATCGAGCAATTAACATCCATAAAAAAGGTTATATAATAATACATATTTTGCAATTATTTATAGCTTCAGATGAAGTAATTTTAATTCTTGTAAAACCTATTGATTAGCTTAAGAAACATTTATAAATGTTATGATACCTAAAAAGTATATTCGTGCAGTTTAAAATGATTTAATGAGACTTCAAGAGCAAAAGGATGTAATATATTTATTAAATTACACTAGAAAATTCAAATAAAGTTTTCAGTCTGATAAAGTTACCATGCTGATAGTTATCTGATAAATAAAATTTAAGAAACCGGCCATTGATGATTAAATATTTTATTTATTAACAGTTTTTTACCGTTTAATTGCATCTGAAGTCGTTATTATCTCCGGTGAAATACTTGCTATAACGACTTGATCCAAAGGAACTCTAAAATGCTGTTGTCTTACTCTGGGAATAATGCCAGGGTTTGTGATTTGAACCTAAATATATAACAAATCGTTTAAATAGTGGTTTAACGAAAATAAAAAAATAATCCAAAAGTAAAAAATTAACAAAAAAAAAATGATTAAAATGAAAAATTTCGCTTTTCAATGTATAGTGGATATCAAATTATGCAAAACACTCCTATAAAGTAATTTCTATTTAAATAACCTTAGACATGTAGATATAAATAGAGCAGTGACTGATGAGCACCATTTTATTAACCGACTTCAAAAAAGGAGAGGGTTCTCAATTCGACCATATTTTTTTATTTATATTTTTTTTTTGGGTGTTACCGAATAGCTCCGGTATTTATAAGCCGATTTGAAAAATTCTTTTTGCATTCAAAAGAGTAGAGTTTTCCATTGGTCCCATAGAATTTGGTTAAGGTCTGGTCATCGGTGTGAAAGACATTCCAGGAAATACCACAAAAATCAACAGAATAGGCTCGGCAGCTAAGTTAATATGTAAATAATGATGTATAACATTAAAACATAATAATTGGCGCGTTACTGTCCCACTATAACCGATTTTAAACAAGAGGGGGTTCTCAATTCGATCATAGTTTTTTTATGTTAACAAATACCTCTGCTATCTATAATCCGATTTAAAAAAATCGTTTTGCATTCAAAAGAATAGATTGTCCGTATGATCCATAGAAATTTAATTAAGGTCTTGTCATCAATGTGGAAGATATTCCAAGAAACACCACAAAAATCAATAAAATAAGTTCTGCAGTTAATTCAATATGTTAATAATGATTTGTAACATAAAAACATAATAATTAGCCCGTTACTGTCCCACTCTAAAGCCAAAGATCTCTTCTCACAAGGAGAAGGAAGGAGCATTTAATCAATTCTCTTGCTCACAGCGTGTTGGTGATTTTAGACAATGCAAGTCCACGTTTCATCGCGATGTTTTCCTTTACCGTACGTGCTTCGTGTTTCTAGGTGTTAGACAATAATTTACTTATGTCTCTAAAAAGTCACATTGGTACATGGGATTGTTGGGGATTGAACTCAGTACCTCTTGCACGGTATTTGAATGGTTTTGAAAATAGTGCATCATGAATCAAGTAACAACTAAACATGGTAAAATAAAAACTTTTTTTAAAAAAATTGAACCTCCTTCAAAAAAATGCACCAAAAAGCCAGAAATAAAATCTTTATTTCTTAAAAAAAATATAAAAAACTAGGCATCTGATTTCGATTTCCTTGAAGTCGGCTCCAATGGCAAATTACTCTCTATTTTAATCTTAGCTATTAAATCTAGATTTCGAATGTTGGTAACTCAAATCGTTTACAAAGATATAAACCATTGGAGCCGACTTCAAGGAAATCGAAATCAGATGCCTAGTTGTTTCTATATTTTTTAAGAAATAAAGATTTTATTTCTGGCTTTTTGGTGCATTTTTTTTTAATCGCTTCACTAAATAAACCTGGCGGATTAAGCACTCCAAACCTATCAACAAAATGCAGAGCAACAGGAATGGATCATAACCAAAACTATACTAATTCCTCTTACAACACTCGATCCTTCAGCTCTAGAAACATAGCTGGAATTGATTTCTCATTAATGCTAAAAAATATGTCAGAAAAGCCGAGTTAAAATAATAATTCGAAAGTTTCATCACATGACCCCAATGAAGACAAAAAAATGGATAATATTTTCGAGCATACCTATGATGAATCAAAAAGAAGAAGATTGTGATGACTGATAATTATATCAAAAATGATGCTGAAGAAGTGGCGTTCTGTACCTATGTCTCCATCGATACACAAACTCGCAATGCCTGGTCTATTAAACAGAGCACTGCAAAGAAGATTCAGATAAATTTCAAAACTGTACATAATATGGAGATTAGATCTACAACAGGGAACACCACAATAAAAACAAACGCGCCACATACAATACCTAATAGTTGTGTGGAAATTATATTCAAGTGTACCTGGCGGCCCTAACTTCTTATTAATTTTACCAAAATATTAAAACGTAAAGTGGTGAAAATTTTCAATAGTTTAACTTTGTTAATCGTTTTTATCGTAAAATGAGTCAGAGAGGTGATATTAAAAACTGATATTAGACGACATTTTTTCAATAAGATAGGCAGTAGCAAATACAAAATTCGAATAGGATACATTGAACTCTATTGAATTACCATTTTTAATTTTTTTTTCAGTTAAATGACTGTACGAGTAACAGAATATATTTTAATTGAACATAGACAATAATTGTATTAAAATAGAAAGTTACTGTAGTGGGGTCTGGAGGAGCTCCTTCCTCACCTAGTGCAAATATTCAGAGCTTCCCTAGATCTGAATTATATACCGAAGATGTGGAGAGAAGTAAAGGTTGTCTTCATACCAAAACCTGGAAGAATGAATTACTCCATTCCAAAAGCTTACCGACCTATTAGCCTTACATCATTCTTATTAAAAACGCTAGAGAGGTTAAATGAAAGGTACATAAGGGATACAGTGATTAACACCAAACCACTGCACCCCAATCAAAATGCATACACAACAGGGAAATCCACATCATGTGGTTGGTCAGATCGAGCGATCATTGGATAAGAAAGAGTCCACCCTGGGCGTATTCATAGATATCAAGGGAGCTTTCGATAAAACCACGTTCCCTAAAATAATGCACTCGCTTACTGATCGAAATGTACCTACAACAGTAAGCGGATGGATTCTCAGCATGCTCTCCATGCGTGCAATAGAAATAACTGTAAATGATGTCAAGATACGAGGCAAGGTTACGAGGGGCTGTCCACAGGGAGGGGTTTTATCACTTCTACTGTGGAACATTGTTCTAGAAAGCCTAATTCACCGCCTCAAGGAACATGACAAAATCTATACAGTAGCCTACGCAGACGACATTGTAATTCTGCCAACAGGAAAGTTTAAAAGCACCCTTTGCGACAGAATGCAAGTGGCTTTCAGAACTTTAGAGACATGGTGTAAAGAGCAATCGCTGTCTATTAACCCCAAAAAGACAAAAATGGTTCTCTTCACGAAGAAAAAGAAACCTAGGGGCTTAAACGCACCCAGTCTTTTCAACGTTAAATTAAGCTTTGCTACAGAAGTGAAATACTTAGGTATTATCCTTGACAGCAAGCTGACGTGGAACTCACACATAGAAAGCAGAGTTAAAAAAGCATTTATATCTTATGAGCAATGCCGCCGAACCATAGGACAGACCTGGGGATTATCCCCCAAGGTCACCATGTGGATTTACACGGCAATCATAAGACCTATGCTAACATATGGTGCTGTCGGGTGGTGGCCTAAAGTGAAACAGACGACAGCTATCAAAAAATTAAACCAAATTCAATGATCAGCATGCCTTCTCGTAACAGGAGCCATGCAAAGCACAGCGACCAGCGCAATGGAAGTCATACTCGGTCTGACCCCCCTTGATATATTTGTTAAGGAGGTCGCATTGATGACCATGGTACGCTTTCGCACGGTTGGTATCGAACCCACTGTAGGGACTGGCACCCATAGGGACAGTCTGTGAAGGGAATCGATAAAAGTGATACCACTCTTACAGGCAGACGCCGATGCCGTCGCACCAAGATTTGTCTTTGACACACCCTACAAAATATTAACAAACAAGACAGCAGACCCCAACGTAGTTAACGCTCTGAGCGTATATACGGATGGATCAAAAACAAAGCAAGGTGTAGGATGTGGAATTTACTCTAGATTCTTAAGCCTAAAAATAAAATGGGCTATGGATGGCTTGTCAAGTGTGGTTCAGTCAGAACTCACAGGCATAACCATAGCTGCAAAAGAATTAATCAATAGGAACATCACAGGCAGGAATATAAATATATACACAGACTGCCGACAAGCACTACTGACCTTGAATAGACCACGTTTTACTTCAAGTTTAGTACTAGAATGTCACCAATCTCTAACTGAGGTCAGCCAGAATAACGTGGTCACTCTCAGCTGGATCAAGGGACATGGGAACTCGCCCATCTACCAAGCTAACACTGTCCGCAGTCGTGCACCTTATCAAACAGTTTCTCACCAAAAATTTATTCAGTGCTGGGATGAAACTACGAACTGTAGACTGGCCAGAGAGTTATTACCTCATCCTGGCGAGGAAACAGCAAAAAAATTTAAGGCATTGACCAGACAAAGTCTCAGAACAGCTGTGGGAATCTTGACAGGTCGACTTGGGCGAGTACTGGCTTACACCAGCCGATGTCAGGGAGATCCTCCTTGGGAGCCTCATCACCTATTTTAAATCACTAGGCCTGGTGACAGCCTGAGGTGAGGATATCCCTACACTCGGGAGGATGCACAATGGGTCATATGTGGCCTCAGTGCTAGCTGAGCACTAGCTCGCCCCTCCCCAAATTTCCAGATCCAGATAAGGTTATTTGCAAAAGTCGTCTAAAATAATCTGTTATCTACTGTAATACCTAATTATTAAACAAGAATATACAAAGAAGTACCTTAAATCCTTGAACTAAGGACCCACAACTGTAGTCTAATTCGTAATCTTCAACAGTAAGAACTCCTTCCAATGAAAAAATAGCCCCTGCATAAAGTGCTCTTCTGGGATAGGTAACAGGTCCTTCATTTAATGAGTATCCATATTCAATATCCCATTTTGAGTCATTTGTCTTATGGAAGTTTTTATAATGTACTCTATAAAAAACAATTTTGGTAATAAGTTTAATTGTAGTAAGTACAAAATTACTCACACTGTTTTTTTAAACATTTTGTCTCTATCCAGTAAATTAAAAGTGTAGCAAATTCCTTCATCAGTTATTATAGGCACAAAAATATCTTGGCAGCTTTCATCATAACCCATGTATTTACAATTTGATATACTTTTGAAAAACTTAGGTTGCATCTATATGAAAATCAAAAGATCGTACCTTTATGCATTGCAACATAAGTAGTAATAGATATTTGTTCAGAACAAGTCCCTAATTGTGATAAACCTATATAACAATTTTATATTTCTAAAATATAGTAGGCGTATCATATTTTAAGGATGTTCTATTTTACTTCTTATAGTTAGATGTTAAAACTTCATGATATGACAAATTTGTTTATTAGTCTAGTTAGAAAGTGTTTTTTTGGTCCTCCGTCCAGAAACAATGCTATTAATTACTTCAAAATCGTCCGGAAAATGACATTTTCCGGCCTAGGCCGGCAAAGTAGCTTTTAGATTATCTAAAGAGATGGCGCTATGAGTCATACATAATGAATAATACAAATTTTAATTAAATTTATTTAAAAACAGCGTATAATATACTAAACTAATAACTTTTTTTAAAGGTAACCAAGATTATAATTTACATTTAATTTCTCTCAAAACTTTTATTTTAAATTTGACATTTATGTCAATTTACAACTACTTGTCATTCGATTATGAAAATACATATCACGATTTTATATTTGCTCATTGAACTAAAATAGTTCATTGTCTCTGCAATTTTTATATAAAATTATAAGATATTAATGTTCATATATTTAATATAACAATTTTTACTATGTTGCTTATTAGCAAAGTATTGGTATATATAAAAATTAAGGATCTTGAAATCGATTATCAGAAAATCATTCCTTATTACTAATTCTTTTAATCTTGCAATAGATGTCAATAAACATCTAATCTTGTATGTCATAAAGTAAAAAGTTTTTGAACTTTTGAAAAAATATTAAAAATTAGTCGGACCAAAAAATAGTGTGTGTTACTCGTCCGGGAAATGTTTTGCAAGTGCTCGTATTGTTTCGCCTCGGTGCTACGCACCTCAGCTACACAACTTTACTCGCTCTTGCAAAATGTCATTTTCCGTCCTTGTGTCACAAATAACTATTTTTCAACAGTCTTAAAAAAATTATGATTGTGGTGTCATTCGGTTCTGGAAACTCTTTGAAAATAGACCAACAAATAAATTTTCCCGCTATAATTTTTTTTCTTGTTCTACTTAACGCAAGAAAAAACCTCATGTATTGAAGTTATACTTCTATTCATGCACTCGGTGAAAAAGATTTCTGTACAGTTAAATGGGAAAAATCATTACATATGTAATGGTGTGAGTAAGAGAGAGACAGAGATACTTATAAGGTATGTTGCTCGGTAAAAACAAAGATGAAATATTTATCACATGTTATTAGTCATAACTATAAGTCCTTTGAAATCCGTTTCAACATTCAGTACATTGAAAAGGGATAGGTATACAAAAAACAGTCTGAACGAATGTAGGAATATCATAGTGACAGACCACATGATTATTTGACAGATTATTTTATAGTTCTGTCACGTAAGTTAACATATTAAGTTTAGTATTTTATATTAATAATAATATTCAGTAATGAGTATTGTATTGTAGTCTAAAATACCGTCACATGGTTGCAGTATATCCTGCACTATGCTTTTGAGGTTGTTGGCTACATAAACAGAGTTTTTACGGATAGTCGAGGAAATAAAGCACCAAAACCTCCGAAAGTCTCCGCTGCACTTGGTGTCTAGGGTATTTACCTCTTCTCCTGGGGTTTTATATAAATTCTGTACGAAATCAGTGCACACTTGGTACTCAGTGGTTTTTTGAGTCGCTAAATAATTATAATAATGGCGATAGTGTTCGAAACACCTGGTGCTTAAGACGGACCTCGTCTCCAGGAATTTTATGCAAATTCCATACAAAAAAATGTGCACACTGTACTAGGAGATTTTTGGGGTCGCTTACCACGAATATCATATAATGAGTTTGCTAAATAATTCGCATACAAATTTATGGTTTCAAGCGCGTGCATAGAAGTATAACTTCTGCCGGCAGTCCCACTGACTGCCACACTAGTTTTTTATTTTTATTTTTTCATTTTTTACGTATTTTCCACGTTGAAATAATAATGATAGTTATGCTATTCGTAAGTATAAAAAAAATTACAAAAAAATTATTTTGAAGTTGTCCAAAAATTATCAACACCTGGGGACTTGAAAATTAGACTGAGTAAGTTTTCAATTATGCCTTTTTGAATGGTCAGACATAAAACTAAATTGAGTCAATTTTGACCATCTTATCCCGCTATAGCCTTTACGATCTTGTTACAGTTTTGACATAAAACAACCACTAGATATCAGGTCATGTATCGCATACAACTAATTGTCACCTAGTGTTTGATCATTTAAATTATTATAGCTTAATCAAAAATATAAAAAAAAAATTCCAAAAATAGTTATTTGTGACACAAGGACGGAAAATGACATTTTGCAAGAGCGAGTAAAGTTGTGTAGCCGAGGTGCGTAGCACCGAGGCGAAACAATACGAGCACTTGCAAAATATTTTCCGGACGTGTAACACACACTATTTTTTGGTTCGACTAATTTTTAATATTTTCAAAAGTTCTGTTATGTTCAAGACTTGACTGCTTGTGCTAACTGAACTAAGACCACTGACTAGAAGATAGCCGACAAAATGTCAGCTGGTAATTAATTTTTATACATACAATCATACAAATACTGTGCTAATAACATAGACAAATTAATTAATTAATTCTATTATCTCTGGCTAATAAGCAGCACAGAGAAAATTGTTATATTGAAAATATTAAAATCAATATCTAATAATTTTATATAAAAATAGCAGAGACAATGAACTATATCCATAATCGAATGATAAGTAGTTGTAAATTGACATAAATGTCAAATTTTATAATACAAGTTGTGAGAGAAATTAAATGTAAATTAGAATCCTGCTTACATTTAGAAAAAGTTATAGGTAAGTTTAGTATATTGTACGTTGTTTTTAATTAAATTTAATTAAAAGTTATATTTATTATGTATTTTTGGTGACTTAAAATTTAAACTCATAGCGCCATCTCTTTAGATAATCTAAAAGCTACTTTGCCGGCCTAGGCCGGAAAATGCCATTTTCCGGACGATTTTGAAGTAATTAATAGTATTGTTTCTGGACGGAGGACCAAAAACATTTTTTCTTTGTAATCGTTAAGTTGAACAAGAAAAAAAATACAACGAATGTAAATGAATTACATTACATTCAGGATTGTATGCGTAAATAAACTTATTAACTGCATGAAAAAAAAATGTTTGTTGGAATTTGATTTAAAATGGTTAATCTGCAGTTAGGTTTAAAACTTTTGGTTCAAGTGTATGACAATATCTCATTCTTTATCTAGGTATTAGTATATTATGAAGTGTATTATTCTTACTTCGTCCAAAAATTTGAATATGTCATCCTTTGGAAGTTGATTTGGTTGTGAAGAAAAGTTGACATTTAAGTTTCTTCGACAAGCTAAAGAGACATAACCTAATCTTGCTTCGCTATAAAAAAAGTTATATTTAATAAATATAGAAGTGAGAGAATGAAATTGTAATAGTTTTAAACAAATTAAGGAAATCGGTAACTAAGATTAGGAGTTTGGAATTTTGGAGTTTTTTGTTAATTTAAAATGTAAAAATAAATTAATATAATGAAAATGAATGTAAAATAATAAAATAGTTGTAAATATAAAATATAAATAATTATATATAAAGAAAACATAGAAGACATGTAATATACTTTCTATGATCACAAAAAACTGATGTTTGCGATAGCGATTGTACTTGAAATTAAGTGTTAGTAATATTTTACACAAACAAAATTCACCACAATTTGGACAATTTAATACAAATAAAATTTATAACTGAAACTAAAGAATTACTTACTGTATTGAGGAGCACTTTTCAGGGATACGAACGAAGTTGAAATGAACGCGAAATTACAATCGTCGAACAAACAAACAAATAATTTTGAAAAAAGTAGCAATAACAAAAAGAACAAAAAAAAGTCAAAATCGGTAACGATCCGAGATCGTTTTAGTTTCCGAAATCCACCTGACTATTGGTAGACATTTATTTTATTGTTTTGTGCCACGATTATTAAGTGGGAGACGAGACTCTCTGTTATCCGACGTTTCCTTGTTCGACGATTGTAATTTCGCGTTCATTTCAACTTCGTTCGTATCCCTGAAAAGTGCTCCTCAATACAGTAGGTAAGTAATTCTTTAGTTTCACTTATAAATTTTATTTGTATTAAATTATTCAAATTTTGGTGAATTTTGTTTTTGTAAAATATTACTAATACTTAATTTCAAGTACAATCGCTATGGCAAACATCAGTTTTTTGTAATCATAGAGAGTATAATACACGTGTATTTGAATTAATTATTTCTCGATAATATGGAGAAACCAGATAGCGATTCTACTTGATTGTAATTCATTGAGGGATGGAGTTATGATTATGATTTCATTATTAGGGTTTTTGCCACATCCAGAGGGGCCCTAGTAGGGGAAAGATATTTAATTTGAGGACGTGTCAAGCCGTCAGCCATTTTGAAAACCGACTTAAGGATAGTTGATAATATTCCGAAGAGAAATCAATACTATCCCTGGAAAGGAATATAGTTGATGATATCCCGAAGAGTAATCAAACCCATCCCAAGGAGAAGTTCCTTTATGGATACCATTACGGAAAAAAAGATAAGAGAATTAATTAATTTATCGTTTTTTTATTAAATTCACTATTGAGGATTTTTTTAATAAATCATTTAAACTCGTGTTTGAGTGTTATTTGCTTTGTTTTGTACTCTAGCGCCTTGTAATTTGTGTTGGGAAAAAACTGATAAAACTCAGGAAAGAAGCCACGAACCCAATATAATCCCATAAAAGGGAAAATTAAATTAGCTACAAGATATCAAATAACAAGAAGAGAAAAATGAAGAGGCCAAAAATTTTTTTAGCAATAGCAGAAATCTACAACCAGTAGATAATTTATGATTGGAATGTGTTCCATGTCAATATATACACTGCTGAACAATTGAAGTGGACAATTACGAAAAAGTAGCCAAATTTATTAAAATATTGAAATTGTTTGTAAATAATATTCTAAAATATCGGCCTATATAACTTTTTGTAATCCTATTTAAAATTTTTGTGTTTTTTTTTTTAATTAAAAAAACAAGTAAGAAAAATATCCAATTTATTTAAGTTTATTGAACAGCAAAACCAAACTCAATTCTTAATATCATCCCAAATACAGTAAATTTTTTTACTTTTTAGTACCTCGTATTGCCTCCACGTGCTCGCCAAATTGCTAGACATTGGTTAGGCATACTTTCTATTAAGTGATTTATGTAATTTTGTAGTATAAGAACCCATTCTTCTTCTAAAGCGACAGCAAGCTCGGTTAATATGTTTGGATACGTCGCAATAATTCTCTTTGCAGTCTGTCCCATACATGTTCCATGGGGTAAGCATCAGATGAGCGAGCTGGTCAAGCCATTTTTTAAATATTGTGGGCTTGAAATTTTTTATTCTCAATGGCTGCTCGGTGGGAAGAAGTATTAATTAATAAAAATAATAAGATCTGTACGGTCATTGTAAATGATCTCCGCCCACACTGTAAATCTGCCTCCACCAAAAGCGATATTTGGAGCAACGTGTCTGTCATGAAAACGCTCACCAGGTTTTCTCCACACTCATAACTCGTCCATCTAAATAATGTAGCCTGAATCTTTACACGTCTCCAAGCATCTAAACCCCAACCGAGGTGCTTTCAAATCCACTCTCTACGTGCTACTTAATGATTCTGCCTCTTAAATTGTATTTTTATAATTCACATTCACAAAGTTTCTATTTCGACACTAAAAACAGTATCAAAATAGATTCATTGTAACACTGTTTTTGGTAACTTTCTGTTTTACACAATTGGTTGCACTGCACTGATTATCAACGAAAGATGAAAGAGTTCATGTAGTAAATCAAGAATTATGTTGTATTAACTACATTATCAGCGATATTGCGAAATTCAGAATATTTTATTCAAATTTGACAAACATTCAAATTTAAAATCATTAAAACTGTCAAGTGTCAAAAGTGTCAAGATCGCCAACATAAATAAATATTTCGAAAAACTCTCATTTCATTTATTTTTTTATACTTTTAAAAGTTCATTATAAAAAATAGTATGTAAAACTCGAATTACAATGACGGTTTCTAGTACTCGTTCTTTGCGAAACTCACCGCTTCGCGGTTCGTTCCACAAACTTCACTCGTACTACGAAACCTGTCATTGTAACACTTGTATTACAATATACTATTCCAAAATCGTCTTGTAACTGTACGAGAGAAATAACAGTACCTGTAGCCCCACGTAAGGCGGTATTAATTTGGGTGGCACTATAAGTAGGATTTCGTCTAGCAGTCAAATGAATGTAATGGGTCTGGATCTGGTAATTTAGGGAGCGGCGAGCACTGTTGCAAAATATTTGCTTTTAATTTCTTTTAACTTTAAGTCTGTTGTGTACAGATTAAATAGAAGTGGTACAGGTGGTGCAATAACGAATCATAGTTTTTATTTAACACATATATATATTAAAAACTATTACCTACACTATTTTAAACAAGGTATTTTTAACAACAAAAAACACTTATTCGGTACAATGTTTACATACATCAAGAAGACTGACAGAAGACAGAATGCCAGTGGCCTCGTCTGTCGCAGAACAGCAAGTGGCCTTGTCAGTAGCAGTAAAAAAGTAAATATCTTAAACATAAAAATAATAAAATCCTCAACAAGCACAGCCCAGGCTGTAGGAAAAATAGTACTCTTTAATTCAGGAATTAATGGGACCTGGCCTGCATTATAAAGGGAAACATAGAGAGCAATCCCCCAGTTCATTCAACAGAAAATTTTTGGTTATTATTTATTTATGAGCTTTCGTAGTAAAAAATATATATTTTTTAATTTTTTAATTTTTTTTTACCTAAAGCAAGTATTGTAATTGTTTTAATCGCGATAAATAAAGAATATGTGACTATCCAAAATGTAAAACAACAAAATCTCAATTGGATTGGGATATGTATTCAGTGGGTGGCAATAAAAGAAAAATTCTTTTTAGTTCTGTCGAGCTTTCGCTGTTTATTTACAGCTTCATCAGGACACTGATAAAACAAGAACACACAGTAAGTGTATTGTAAGGTACAAATAACTTAACTTGTGAATAAGTGAAGATGATAATGAAAGTCATATGCTCAAAGAAAATCATATGTTAGGATGACAATGCAACCAAAACACTAAAAACTAATAGAAAAGAGCGCAGATAAGTTTAAAACATAATTAAAAAACATTAAAACATAATTTTTTTAAACATTATTAAAACTTTTCCACATTTTATGACTTTTAGTGGTGCGTAAAGCCGAGAATAGCTCAATCAGGAGACTAAAGTTAAAAATGTCTATTGTGGTCATAAGATTAGAATTTTTTATGTTTAAAAAAATTAGACTGTTTTGCAGAATTTTTTTTAGGAGTGTTATTTTGTTAGGAATAAAAATTAAGGAAAGTAATGATGGTATATTATAATTAATCCCGAATGTAATATAAAACAATTCAAAAACCAAATATGTTTAATGTTCTTTGCTTCCAGTAGTAAAAACATTATAAAAGAAGTAATGTATGTTAATTTATTAGTTGCCAGGTAAGCAAATTGACAGAAGAACTAGAAAAAGTACTTAACCCAATTGTACAAAACGATCACAACACTACGAAATAGAAAAAGTTCATATTTTTTTAAAAAGAATTCATATAATTCTCTTTTTCCCAGGATAAACGGTAACTATAAATAATCTATAGGCCCTGTACCTATATCCGTTTTTTGAAGTTATACTTCTATTCGTGCACTCGGCGGAAAAGATTTGTGTAGAGTTAAATGGGAAAAATCATTACATATGTAATGGTGTGAGTAAGAGAGAGAGACAGAAACACATATATGGTATATTGGTCGGTACAAACAAAGATGAAATACTGACTACATGTTATTAGTTATTACTATAAGTCCTTTGAATACCGTTTAAACATTCATTACATTGAAAAGAGATAGATATAGTCTAAACTAATGTTTTGAATATCATAGTGACGTATTACATTGTGTTTGACAGATTATTTTATAATTCTGTCACGTAAGTAAACATAAATTTTAATATTTTATATTAATAATATTCAATAATGAGTATTGTATTGTAGTCCATAGTACCGTCACATGGTTGCAATATATCCTGCACTATGCTTTTGAGGTTGTTGGCTACACAAACGGAGTTTTTAAGAATAGTCGAAAAGTGCATTCCGAACAGACAATAGATAGAAAAAAAAAGTGAGAGGTGTCAAGGGACACCCGGATGGAACGAAGTTTCTTTCGATTAATTAGTTAAGGAATTGTAATTTGTAAACACAACAGAGAGTTTGTACATACATAAGCATTTATTATCGTCTGGATAAAATCTCTACTTACCTAACTTTATCAGCAATATCCAGAACTTGTGCAAAAACACTGTCAGGATACATTAATGTTTTTATTTTCTATTATTTTAATATTTATTATCTACAAAAAACCTGTATAAACTTAACAAAGTCGCGACACTACTACACTGTTCAAAGCAAAATAGGGAAAAAATAGTAAATCCATTATTTTCAACAGTTCGTTTCTTTTAACAAAAGTGTCCATTTATACAATACCAGAGGTATTGTATATTCTACCTAGAATTACTTTTTATTTCAATTTAATTTAAAACAGGAATTAACAATTTAATACAAAATTTTAAAATTAAAATATGTGACAGTAACTGACAGTTAAGGTAATTTGACGTAGGTACCTAACTAGTCAAGTTAAGAACTATTTTTAAAATGTTTATGAATTTATTAATTTATAAAAACAGGATGAAATAAAATATAATACTATTATAGTTAATTATTATTTTTTCTACAGTATTTTCTTTTTAATGTACATTTTCTTTTAATTTAAAATAGTGTCTTTTTTATTGTAATATATCTATCTATGAGAGAGAGGGAGAGAGAGTTATTTAGTTTTTGGTCTGTGAGAGAGAGAAACATGCTGGTGTCGTGTCGTGTCGTGACAAATTTTGGTATGAATTTTTTTTGGCTAGCTCCTAGCGTCAGTCGTAACTGTTCGTAACGCCCGAAAGGGAACTTCGTTCCAAAAATTACAACTCGGTAAGTATTCCAAATGGGTTCAATTTTTTTGGGGTCGCTGAACACGAATATCATGATGTAGAAAGTCTCCGTGGCACTTGGTGTCTAGGGTATTTACCTCTTCTCCTACAAAATTAGTGCATACTTAGAACTCGGCGGTTTTTTCGGTCGCTGAATACGAATATGATAATGGCGATGGTGTCCGAAATACTTGGTGCTTAAGACGGACCACGTCCTAAAGGAATTTTATGCAAATTCGATACAAAATGAGTGTGCACTCGGTACTAGGAGGTTTTTGAGGTCGCTGAACACGAATATCATATAATGATTTTGCTAAATTATTCGCATACAAATTTATGAATTAGGGCGCGTGCATAGAAGTATCACTTCTGCCGGCAGTCGCACTGACTGCCACACCCGTTTTTTTTTGTTAAGTGGGTGCTTATCCGTTATTTATATGAATCATTTCCAAAAAATGCTGTTTTATTCTGTTGGATTCAACTGCTACGACCTTAGAGTTATCAAAATCCATATTATGCCCGAATCAATTACATGCTCAGCTAATGAACAAGATCTCTTCAACAGGCAAAGTTGCTTTTGTGTGAAATTATCCTAATATACAGGGTTCGGCTGTTGCACACATCGCACATAATACGATACACAACATTAGACTTTTCTTAGTCATTAGATTTCCTCTTGTTAGAGTATATATAAAACGCCGATTGATTTAATCAATTTGATCGAAAATTTACAATTCGTTACTACACGGAGAATCTCTATTAATTTTGGAGTCACATCTTTGATTAGAGGTAAGGAGAAAAACTTTGTAATAAAAGGATCTGGGATAGGTTTTGATTAATCATTCCTCACATTTAAAAAGATGTTCTTTAAAATACGCCTAGGATAGGAGTTTTCTAGAAGAATACTAAATAATACTTTAAGGTCTTTTTTCCTAAATTCAGGGCGAAAAAGCCTACAAACCCTATTCTTGAGATACCTAATTAAGTTTATTTTCATTTTAAGGGAGTGGTTGGAAAAAAATTCACAAATCTATCCGATAAAATGGGTTTTATATACCATTGTGTTTTTTGCCCAGAAGAAATTCTATGGGCCCTCATATCTAAGAAAGGGATGCTGTTGTTTGTCTCGAGTTCTACCGTGAACTGTACGTTTTTATTAAAACTATTAAAAATATTCAAAGTTTCATCAATTTTTTTACGGGGTACTGCAAGAATTAGATCATCTACAAAACGTTTTATGAAAGGAATTTTAAAATAGTTTTTTTGTATAGAGACTTTAATCAGTTCGTCTAGAACAAAACTACTACAAAACAAATTTTAGAAGGGTCAAAAAGGTGTCCAGAGAGATCGAACAATGAGGAGAGATGTTACTCCACAGGGAGGTAATACATTAATAGTTATTATCCTAACAAGTGCGGAAAGTTATACTTTCCTGCACGCGAACTGCCGATGCCCGAACGACGCGAAGCGGAGTTCGGGCAAGCAGTTAAGTGCGGGAAAGTTAATTTCCGCAAGAGTTAGGATCAATATTTTTTCTACAAGCATAAAAAAGATATTTGAAATAATAAAAGTAATAAAAAACTCTCTGTTTTTTATATATAACTTTCACTTTAATTAAAAAATCTTTAAAATGACATGTTTCGCTGAACTAGCATCATCAGATTGACATATTATATGTCAATCTGATGATGCTAGTTCAGCGAAACATGTCATTTTAAAGATTTTTTAATTAAAGTGAAAGTTATATATAAAAAACAGAGAGTTTTTTATTACTTTTATTATTTCAAATAAAAATGAACTTTCAAGTAGTAAGGGTCAGTACAATTAATTTAATAAAAAAGATACTTTATACATTTTTTAAATTTTATTTTAACTTCTAATAACGTAACAAAATTTGAAATTATTTATTATTAATATTAATATTAAAAGTACAATTTATAGCTTTTTGTAGGCTAATTGCCGAATTAAGTTGTTGCTCCACAGTTGGTCTACTGCTTTCACTGAAGGATATAGCTGGAGTCATGTTTAATTGGCACGCTTCCTGCGCTTCTGGTTGTGGTTCATTTAGTGTTAAAATTTTGTTGCATAGGTTCTTTTTCTTTGGCTTTTTTTGGGGAAAAGCCTACAGATTGTTTTTTTAAAAATGTAATTAATTTGTAGAAGTTGCCAATATCGAAATTTTCTCTTAGTTTCATAACAGCCTTTATCATTGAGAATCGGGACCAAAGAGTATTGGGTCTTATAACTTTACTTAGTTCTAAAAAATAAGCCAGTAAAACTTCCTCTTTTTTTAGATTGTTGGTTCCCTTTTGACGAGCCCACTGAACAAAATGATCATACTGCCTTTTATACCTTTGTTTGGAAATCGCAGGAAGAAGTTCTAGGTTGGCCTCAGCAGCAGCCTCCAAAATACTGTGCGGAAGGTCTTCATCGCAATTATCCATTTAATTTTTTTGAATCAAAACTTTAAAAATCACCTGGATTACTATTCAGATACTTGAAAAGATGCAATTCTGACAATTAAATCTTTCATAGTGAATTTGTTGTTGCTTTGAATAAGGTTTACAGGGGTGATTTAATAAATTATGATTTTTTTAAAAACAAACATTTTAAAAATCCCTATTTTCATGTAAAATAATCTTAATTTTTTTTACTCTTTGTATGTAGTCCAACAAGATAAAGATAATAATACAATAATTTGTCAAAAAGGTTATCGAACAACATCTCTAATTAATAAAAAAAAATGCGTGCGGGAAAGAGATATTTTCTGAATTAAAATGCGTGCGGGAAAGTGTTGTTTTACGCATGCTTGTAGAAAAATAACATTTTTAACAGGTACTTAAGTAAAAGAGGGGACTTTTAGCTAGCACGGTATAAAATATGTAAGTAATATATGTATCTTTAACATGACATCATGCAGAGCGTACACTAGTAATTAATAATAAAACTATTAGTTAGTATTATTAATTAATAATAATGATTAATATTTGTTATTTAATTAATAATAGTAATCATTATTTTAGCTATAGAAATATCAATATACAAAATTAAAAATAAACATCGTATTATTTTACTCACTCTATTGGTTCAAGATTCTCTCCTTTCATTTTCTTTTCCAAAAAATATGAATAGTTATATTTCATAGGTACTGTTTTAGATTCGGGACATATAGTCACAGCAGGAAACGGTACTTGCCAGTTTGGTGTATCTTTAGTAGCAAAACTAACAATTACTGGTGTATTCTGCCACTTTGAGTACGCATTTAAGACTAATACGGTACAAATGTAAAGTGAGCAGAACATACTAATAGTCCACCATATTCTAAAAAAGATTTTAAATAAACTTTAAAAAAAATATCAAATACCTGTCAACAAAAACATCAAACAAGGTATTTCGCATTTCCAAAATTTAATCTTAATATAAAATAGACTGAATTGTAACATAAATAAGAATATAGTTAGAGTGGTCAAATGATATTATTCCAGGGAAATAAAAATTTGTATTTTGGAGAGTTTTTTCAGTACCCTATACTAATTTTCATTTTTTATATTTGGCTTATTCAGTGAATTTTAAAGCAAAACGCCTTTTTGAAGAATTTTTTATGCTTGAAACAGTCCAAACAATGGTTATTTTAAATTTTTAAATGATTTAATTTTTTATAACGGTGTCTGAAAATGGCAAAAATTGCCTTTTTTGTGCACTTTACCTATAATAACTTAATACCGCTTTTATGGTTGGTAAAGTGAAATAGTACATTACGTAACGAGTGCGGAAAGCAGGTGATCCCATCACGAGTGCGTTTGTCGCGTGAGCCGAAGGCGAACGCGATAAAAAGCACGAGTGATGGGATTACCTGCGCACCGCACGAGTTGCGTATTCTATTTTTCATCACTCCGTGGGGAAAGCTCTTGAATTTGTCTAAAATAAAAGAAAAGAAGATAATAAAAGTAGTTTTAAGTCTGATCCGCCTGCACCGCGAAGGCGCTGAAGGAGGGTTGGGGGAAGCGGATCCCCCCCATTTAAACAAAAATTTTTAGAGTTAAGAAATTATAAGATTTTTATTAAAAAAAACACTTTTTTATTACAAAATTATGTATAGTTATAAATCTTTGTTAAATGTAATATTTAAACAGTTGCTTAATTCCTTAGACTCATTTTTTTTATTTAACTTAAGTATATTAGATAATAATTGAGAATCAACAAAATCTTTATTTAGTAATGAAACTTTTGATTGAGTATATTGTGGTGCATTTACTACCGCGTTATCAGATGCAAAACTATTGGAAAATTCATCCTCAATTTCTCTTAATTCACTTTCTATCTCATTTATTTTTGATTGGGAAACACTTATCAACTCTGTTTCGGTCATTCATTGCTTTCCGCACGGTCCTGCATGGTCGAAAGCAGTGCTTTCCGCACGGAGTGATGAAAATATTTTTTCTATTGATAAACCAAAACACTTGTCAAATACCCCCAAAACGGGTGAAACAAGGCTTCGCTCGGGCAGTAAACTCTCGCCCTAGTCAAAAATTATCTTTGTTTCATCCCGTGCAACACACTATATTTTTTATATCACATCCATTGAAACGAGTTTTGATCTCTGTAGCCAGTTAAAGTAAGACTATTTCAGACAAATAGCGTAGTAATATTTTGACAACGATTTGACGACAGCTGTCAGACGATTATGATTTTATTCGCTTTTGATTATTATAAATGCGATTCTGACAGACTTGAAACATAAATAATATCTAAATAAATGAATGTGCCTGGCAGAAATAACGTTGTTTCTTCCCTATGGCATTGGTCTGAAATTGTCTTGTTTCGACTGACAAAACAGGGATTAAAACAGGCTGTTTCAATGCATGTGATATGAAATAGTTGTTTATGATATGAGTGTTAAAAGTGAGGTTTTATTTTGTGAGTGAAAACGTTTGTGAAATGAGCGGAGCGAATTGAACAATTTCACGAACAAAATAAAATCACTTTTAACACAAATACCATACAATGTTTTTTGTACAACTTCCCTATTTTGATAATGAAACGAGAAAATTTGCAATGACAATAAACCAAACCGTGTTAAAAGTAAACTAAACCGTGTTAAAAGTAAACTTGTTTACATGGCAACGTGTTAATAGTTATTATCCTAACAAGTGCGGAAAGTTATACTTTCCCGCACGCGAACTGCCGATGCCCGAACGACGCGAAGCGGAGTTCGGGCAAGCAGTTAAGTGCGGGAAAGTTAATTTCCGCAAGAGTTAGGATCAGTATTTTTTCTACAAGCAAAATCACCTCGAAAATTATTTAGATATTTGAAAAGATGCGATTGTGACAATTAAATCTTTCATAGTGTCAATAAATACACGACTGTAGCTATAGCAACCCTACTTAAACAGGTGAGTTTGTTGTTGCTTTGAGTAAGGTTTACAGGGGTGATTTAATAAATTATGATTTTTTTTAAATTTTTTAAAGCCAAATATTTTAAAAATTCCTATTTTCATGTAAAATAATCCTATTTTTTTTTACTATTTGTATGTAGTCCAACAAGATAAAGATAATAATACAATAATTTGTCAAAAAGGTTATCGGAAAACATATCTAATTAATAAAAAAAAATGCGTGCGGGAAAAAATCTTTCCCGCACGCCGTGCGGGAAAAAGTATTTCCCGCACGCCGTGCGGGAAAGAGATATTTTCTGAATTAAAATGCGTGCGGGAAAGTGTTGTTTTACGCATGCTTGTAGAAAAAAGTATTTTTAACACGCTGCTATGTAAACAATCGTTTTTAACATTGTTTGCTATCATTAAAAGTGTCACTTTTAATGACAGTTGTACAAAAAATAATTTTTTGTCCCGAAACAAGTTTGTTTGTATTTCCTTGCACAAAATAACAAAAATTATAAATTGCAGATGTGCATTATTAAAAATGTAAAAGATATGGTCATGAGATTAAAAACGCACATTATCTAAAATATTGAAAATTAAAACAAGGTAATTCCGTATCCCTAAGAAAAATTTTTGATATATAGACAGAAAAGCAGGTATTGCATTTTAGATACTCTGGGAGATCGAACAAAATGGTAAATTACATTTAAGTTTACGTTTCAAATTTTTGAAATACCCCTTAAAAGAGATATACTTAATTTTAACTATTGTAATTGTGATTTTTTATATGTGGCAACCGTATCATATAAACCCAATATGTAAACAAGTTGATGGAGATGTCAGATATGAATGTTGATGGTGGGAACAGTTCTATTGAAGAACTGAGAACAAAATAGGATCAATTTGTGTACACCTACTAAACGCTAATAGTCCGGGAGGCCGTGACAGTTTTCGTGACTGATCTTCGCTACACTTTTAATTGTTTTTTTCTCATTCTACTACTGGTGTACACTAACGGAACAGCAGTCTGCCAGCGGAAAACCTCAACAGGGAAAATTGGGAAAGTCGCAAAATTTTAAAAATTTTGACTCATTTCGCTATGGATAAAACTTTGTAGAAATATTGGTTATAACATGTAAGAAGCTATTTTGACAGTCTGCCAATCAATATGTACAACGTAACCAGTCTGCCACCCCCTTAAATACGACAAAATTAAGAAAAAATAAACTCATTTCGCTACACTTGTAAATTGGATATTTTGTAGTTGAATATATTTGAAAGCTAGTGATAACAGTCTGCCAAGATTTTTTTACAACGGAACGCGTCTGCCGAGCCGATAAAGGTCCGACGTGCGCGCAGGCATCAGTACCGGCGCGTCACCTTTATTGGCCTGACAGACTGTTTTTGTTGTGCCGGATTTTTAGCAGACTGGCAGTTTTGTTATTTACATTAAATAAATAATTAGTGGTAGTAATTTCATCCCTAGCGTTATGAGTCTAGGTATGTTATATAATCAAATTAACTGTAAAAAATGTTTAAATTGTATTGAAATTCATTATATTTCATCAAAATTGGTACTCTCGTTAAACTATAAAATTGTTGTTAATTAAAACTAGTTTTTTTTTAAATAGTAGGTAATGCGTTTTACTTCATCAATATAATAACTTATTCATAAAAATATTTTCAAAATAGCTTTAAAAAATAGAAGAAGTATCGGTGTCATATTCTGACATTTCTTCAATAATATCTTCTTCTTCTTCTTCACCCACATGAATTCCATCATCATCTTCATCCTCGTCATCTGAAGATTGAGCAACCTCTTGATTTGTAACTAAAGAGTAAAGAACAATCATTAGTTTTTCCTATTAAAATTTTTACTTAAAAAATTTGATAAATTTTGTAGCTCAAAGGATGAAAAATTGATATTAATTTTCATAGCAAAATATAAAGTATATGAATGCAATAGATATCGTATTGAAGGTAATTTTCTCACCTTCAGCTTCGTCCAATTCATTTCGAACGCTTACTTCGCTGACTGATTGAGAAATTTCGTCTCCTTCAAACCATTTGAATGTATATCTGCAATCAGTTTCTTCCCAGCCATATTCGATCGAAGAAAATTGTATTGGGTCTGGTAAATACGAATGCGACCACAGATGCGAAATATAGGCTGTTCTTTTCAGGTGCTCATGTAATTCTGATTTACACGGCGGTAGAGTAGACCCATCAATATTCTTGAGTACAGTTGGAAATTCTTGTTGGTTTCCATCAAAACGGTATGTTTTATGGAATACCGCGACACATGCTAAATTTACATCCTGTATTTTTTCAAACCGTAAATCTCACAAGTATACTTTTGAAAAACAGGAAAAACATCCTCAAAAGTATTGTTTAAATCACTTATTTTTATGAATGCATTGATATATTTCTCCGAGTTTTCAAAGATTTTGAAAGGTCGGTTTTTTCCTTTACGGTAGAATGCAGGGTTGAAATCACAAACAGTGAATGCATGAAATGCAGGTAAAGCTTTACATAGCTTCTCTCCTAATTTCGTGTACAATTTCGAAACGTTAATAAATCTTTGAGAATTACCAACTCCCATTAATATCCAGATTTCTAATTTCT
Organism: Altica lythri; assembly: GCA_964028335.1. Taxonomy (NCBI): domain Eukaryota; kingdom Metazoa; phylum Arthropoda; class Insecta; order Coleoptera; family Chrysomelidae; genus Altica; species Altica lythri. The sequence continues at coordinate 65,043,843 of OZ034803.1, read as the reverse complement.
TCATGATGAAGTACATATTGCCTAATAAAATTACTAAAATATCGGTATCAGAACAACGAATGACTACGTTGGCATCAACATCGATCGCGCATACAGTATGTACAATTTTTGTGTCAGCTTCTTCATGCGATGAACAAGTAGGTATATTTTTCACAGAGCCACTTTACAATTTTTTCATTAATAACTTCGTATTTATAACATTTATCATAATTTATATAAACTTTTTTCACACCTAGAAAAGACACGTAATGATCGTTTTCCCAATCAATCATAAAAAATTCTACAATAGCTTTTTTAAAGTTGACATTCTTAAGCTCAGCCTGCGCGCGCGTCGGACCTTTATCGACTCGGCAGACGGGTTTCGTTGTACAAAAATCTTGGCAGACTGTTATCACTAGCTTTCAAATATATTTAACTACAAAATATCCTATTTACAAGTGTAGCGAAATGAGTTTATTTTTTCTTAATTTTGTCGTATTTAAGGGGGTGGCAGACTGGTTACGTTGTACATATTGATTGGCAGACTGTCAAAATAGCTTCTTACATGTCATAAACAATATTTCTAGAAAGTTTTATCCATAGCGAAATAAGTCAAAATTTTTTTAATTTTGAAAGTTTTGCAAAATTCCTATCGCTTGTTGTTGTACAGGTGCGCCGGCAGACTTGCACCATTAATTTCTACATAGTGAACATTGAAAGGCCAAAGTATGAAGTCTAGCGAAATGAGTCATGTTTGACTGTCACGGCCTCCCGGGCTATAAGTATTTAATAGTAGGTCTTTCTTTTTGTTAATAATTTTGTAACATCTGATTTTACGACACTTTAAATATGTGTTTATATTCTCATAGGTCTTTTGGATTATATGCTTAAATAATTGACTAAATAACGGTAATTTTTAATTTCTAAAACAAAAAGATATCTAAATTTTTTATGGCTTAAAAAAAAGGACATTATTCATTTTAATAATCCTTGTTGCTCCCTCCAACCCTTATAGAAGCTTCTATTTACGTTTGCATGCTTCTTATTGAATTGTCAACATTGTCTTGAGGGTATGTTCTCCCATGCTGTTAATACTGCAATAATAAGCTGTGCAAAATTTCTTACATTGTTTTGAAGAACTCTAACCCTTCTTTTAAAGTTTCGATGGGATTTAAATTTAGTGAACATGCAGGACACTTTAAAACTGAGAGAACTTCTGTATCAATACATTTTCTAGCAATTCTATCCTCATTTGCAACTCTTTAAGGCCTTAATATTGGTTCTAGCAATCTACGTTAGTAAATGGGTAACAACGGAGTTTTGATCCCAGCATAATACCTGTTTTTCCTTGATACCTAAGCAGAGATCTGACAGCCTGGTCCCTTATTCGTCTTCTTGGAGCTCTGAGACCTTAAAATCAATGATCATCTGATCTTGGATCTATTTCGCGATTTTATCTAGTTTTGTTTTGGTTTTGTCGTTTTCATCATAAAATTTTCTCGTTAGTTTCCAGGTTTTACTACTTTTTTTTTGTTGTATTTTGTTAATATATTGCTGAGGTATAATGGTTATCAAATCAACTGCGACATCTTACGGTGGAATTATAGTTCTTGGTTCAGTAAGAATTGCTTCTCTGAATATATAAGTAATTAATTGCACCACCTTACAGTGGCATCATTGTCGTTAATAAGGAAAAACTGCTCGTTTAAATTTTTAAGATATTAACTGCGCCACCTTAGAATGACATGAGATACCAGGTTTTTCCTCAACCTGGATGTTGAATAATCTAGAAATTAAAACAAAGCGCCATCTACCGAGTGTCAACCCAACCTAGAGCATCAATTAACTTACACCACTGTCCATTAGTAATTCGTGGAACTAAAGAATAAATGTCACTTAGAAGGGATTATCACTTTATTGTCAAAATACACAAATAAGTCAAAAATTAATTGAAAATTCATTTTATAGTAGATTTAATAGGCCAACCAAATGTAATTTTCTTTGTACTATGCCGAAAGTAGGTCATTCGGGCTTCAAGATTACATCAGAAAGCCTAACTTTTATGCCGCGATAATGTCGCGCAGACAGCGGGCGGAAAGAAATGATTCGTCCACTGATGTCACTGTCACTACAAATGTCAGGGCAAGCATTAATATCTTTTACCACAGAAGGAAATTTCCTTCGTACTTTTGGCATAGTACAAAGAAAAATAGTATACACTACATGGGCAAAAAGTTAAGAGTCCTGCACTGCGCGACATGATGCCCACGGCTTCGCCTCGGGTATCATGGCACGCAGTGCAGGGATCTCAAACTTTCTGCCCTTGTAGTGTAATATACTATTTCTTTGTACTATGCCGAAAGTACGTCGTTCCGGCTTCAATATTACGGCAGAAAACCTAACTTTTATGTTCGGGCAATATGGCGTGCAGTGCAGGAATCCCAAACTTTCTGCCCTTGTAGTGTAATATACTATTATTCTCGAAAGACTTGTATATATGAGTTTTAAAGTTGAAATATGTAGTATGATATTATAAAAACCCTCTCATCTGGGAATTCATCAATTTTTTAGTGGAAAGGTTTACAAATAAAAATTTAAAGCGCCCAAAATCATTATGTTGCTCCTAAACTAAAATTTTATGTATTTAGAAATTTTTGAGAAAAAAAAATGATGTTTCCTAATTTAAAATCAATTAATAAACAAAGAAGTTACTGCAAAAATATTAACAAATTTGCTTTTTTTATATTTAAAAATAAAAAAGTTATTAACATTATTATATTAATAAATTTTTTATTATTTGCTAAAATTTGTTTAAATATAACTGAACTTGAGGTTTCAATTTTTTCACCATTTTCAACAATTTTTTTAGATTGTCAACAATTTTCACAAACTTTTCACGATTTTTAACGTTTTTTTCACGTTTTCAAACAATCTGGATGTTCGATTTTTTGACTATTTTTCACGATTTTCAATAATTTTGTAACCATTTTAAACATTATTTTTAGGATTATCAACAGTATTTTACACATTTTTTCAGGATTTCCAACAATATTTCTCGATTGTAGACAATTTTTCATGATTTTCCAACATTTTTTTAAGATTTTCAAAGTATTTAACTATTTTTCAGATTTTTTTCAAGGTTTTAAGAATTACTTACATTTTCACATTTTTCAAAAATTCTTTATCATTTAAGACATTTTTTTACCATTTTCAACAATCTCTCTGAATTTTCAATTTTTTTTTCAGGATTTTCGTTAATTTTTTTACGATTGGTAACAGTTTTTTTAGACTGTCAACAATTTTTCGAAATTCATATTTTAATACTTATTATTCTTTCCAGACAAAGAGCCAAATAATCTGTGTGTTTTATTTAGAAATTTCCATCTACCGAGTTTTTTCTTAATCTAGATGTTTAACGATGGTATAGTTTTGGTTCGAAAATTTAACTTACTCTGCCAGCCTTTAGAATTTCATAGAACTAAATAATAAATATACACTTTGCAGCGTCAACTATTAAATACTTATACAATCTAAAAATATGAGAGTATAAAAGCGCATTTTTTATTACTTTGTAATGAAAAATGCGCGTTGAGATGTTTTATTTTTTGCATAAAATCGGCGCCCCATACGACAAAAAGATAAAAGGGATATTTTGGCCCAAATTAAACGAGGATTTCCAAAATTATTTTTAGTTTGAAATATCTCAGTGTCGTGCCATTTATTCCTTCAAAAGAAAAACTTTAACACCCTGTATCTCGAAAACGAAGTATTTGCGGACAAAAGTTATACAGCAAACTGTCATTATTTTTTCATGTAGAATCACCCCCTTAAGTTTGTCGCACTTATTCACTAACACCCTGGATATGTTAGAAATAAATTCTAATCCCATTAGAATTTTTGACTAGGTTAACATTACACTTAATATTATTAATAATGGTATTTTATAATAAATTTTAATTTACTTACTTCTCTATTAATGTTCTTTGTCCAAGGTATTTCAAACCGTGTAACGACCCTTCTTTGCAATATTCTACAATATAATATTTAAAGTTCTGCCAGAAAGAGTAGTCCTTTTTATTTTTGGATTTTTCATTTTCCATTTCCTGTAACACAAACTTAACTTTTTATTTTTTAGTTTACGTTTAAATCCACAGTAACCCGGAATGCAACTATCTAGTAGCCAAACTGTATAACTATTTTTGGAACACGGTATAAAAGATCTTAATCTAAATAGAAAATTATATTTTAATCTACATTTCAAATAAACATTTAAAAATTGGTATTGCAATTTTTGTACCTGGTTTTTAATTTATTAAATACCTATAATAACTAAAATCTAAGAAATACTGGGTGTGATTTCATTGTTAGGTCCATCACAGGCCTTTTATGTGTGTAATTTTGTCAATCAACATCGATTTTATTGAAGAATTGGATTTAGGTAGGTAGTTTTTGTACCTTTTTTAAAATCTACTACTACTACTTAAGCCATCCCACCCCGTCTAGGCTCTGATTCAAGATCGACTTCAGTTTCAGCGGTGATGTTGTTAAGTGTTGTAGCATTAAAATTCAAAAAAAGTGTATAAATCCCCAAGCTGGATCACTAGGTCGTGGCTCTTCTTTAAAGAGTTTTACCAGGCCTCCCCAAACATGAAATATAAGGGCACCAGAGTAAAAACTTGTAGCGTTTTTAAAAAACCCGATTAATTAAATTTCTTTTTTTAACAGTTTATTTTTAATTAAACCGACACTGTCCTAATTTAATCTCGAAGCTTCCAGTACTTTCGAATGTAACCGTCGTTTCGGTGCAAAAGTATTGATTTTTTTGATTGACCAATCAGGTCTCATGTTTAAGATCAGATGACTTAAGCGAGGGAAGCGACAGGGGTCTTTGGTATCAACGGTTGTTTTATTCTGGGTGGAGTGCAGTAGTGAAGCAAAGAGAGCACGAGCCATTTTTTTGAACATAACCTCACTTTTTTTTGAGTTAGCTGCTTACCCTAAATGTCAAAGGCCATTGAGTTGGCTGCTTGCCCTAAATGTCAAAGGCCATTCTTCTTTTTTCGAGTGGCCTCTGACAGTTGGCACAAACAGCCAATTCTTCTTTTTCGAATGCCAAAAGGGCATTATAGCTATATCTCGTAAACGGCCCAACGGATTTTGACGTATGACGTATCATTTTAAAGGGGTTGCTGTATAGGGTAAGATTAAGCGTCAAAAAGACCGTATCGATGCTGCCAAAAGGGCATTATAGCTATATCACGTAAACGGCCCAACGGATTTCGACGTATGACGTATCATTTTAAAGGGGTTGCTGTATAGGGTAAGATTAAGCGTCAAAAAGACCGTATTTATGAGACCAAAAGGGCATTATGACTATATCTCGTAAACGGCCCAACGGATTTCAACGTATGACGTATCATTGTAAAGGGGTTGATGCATAGGGTAAGATTAAGCGTCAAAAAGACCGTATTTATGAGGCCAAAAGGGCATTATGACTATATCTCGTAAACGGCCGAACGGATTTCGGCGTATGACGTATCATTGTAAAGAGGTTGCTGTATAGAGTAAGATGAAGTGTTCAAATCTTCTAAAATATTAAAAGCGCGTGACCTTGGTGCATTAGCAGGTTCGCAATGTGTGACGTAATCGACTGATGTGTTAGAGTGATAACAGACTTATTAATAATAAAACATATCATGGAAAATATTTAGTTTTAGAATGGCTTCTAGAGAATACAGTCAAAAACTTGAAAAGTTTTGTGAAAATATAAGAAAATTAAACCAACAGATTTCTGTCTACGAAGACCAAAAAGAAGTGTTAAAAAAGATTGAAAATTTAAGTTTGTGGAACAAAGTTTTTGAAAAATATTTACCAACATCATCAACGCCCACAAGACGAATAAAACCATGGCCTTGTTAAAAGCAAATTTTGTTCTTTTAACAGCAATATTAAATAACATGCTTTATGTTAACGTTCCGCAAAACGTTGCACATATTGGTGTGTGTTTAGATATAAACGGAACAAAACAAGAATGCAATACATGGCAAATGATGAGTCTGTCAACAGTCAATGATGGAAAATTGCCGGTGTTTGCATTGAATTTAACAGAATCACCTCTCAACTACAAGCTAAAATTAATCTTTAACGACAACTCTGAAGGAGTGGGGGAATGGCGAGCAAATCTTCAAATCCCAATGCAACAACTAGAAATTACTATGGAGGATCCAATGCAACAGCAAATATGTCAAGTAGTTCAGATAACATGGGCAACGTTAGCAGGAGTTTGCTTGTTAATCATGAAAATTTTGGCGAAAGAAACCAAACGAAGAATGAAGCGATGAAATGTATTTTTACATAATAACAATAAATATTTGTAAACTTGTAAAAGGTGTTTTAATAAAAAAACCTTAATTTGTGTTTTAAAGCTTTATTTAGGTAATACAGTATAATACAACCAATTATACAAAGAAAGAATATTATTATATGCACACATAAATTTACCGTTGGCGTGGTGAGGACATCCTGAATAAACAGCTTCAAAATTTTTCGTTGCACAGGGTGTCCCATCATAATTTACAACATCATAAATTAATAGATGGAGTCCAAGTTCTTCACATTTTGCTTTTAAAAAGTCAATTTTTTGATTTCCTCTAACATAAATCAAATCAACGTTGCCAAGTAGGTGTTTCTCCAAAATTGCATTAACATCGGAATAATCTACATCTCCAGAATCGTATCGTATTCCATGTATAAATTTTTCCAAATACCGCGTAGTTTTCTTGTCTTTAGCAGTCAACTCGTGGAATGGTTTAGGAGGTTTAAATAAAAAATTCGATTTTATACCACCAATCTGAATAGCGACTTCTTTTGGATAAAAAACTTCATCGATTATAAATCCTTGGATGTCGACTACTGCAATTCTCATGATGACGACGACGACAATGAAACTTCTTTGAAAACTGAGCAAATACTAAATAGTTAGCAGTTTATATTATATTTTTAACTACTTCCGTTAAGGGATAATGCTCCAATAAACAATCGTGAATTATGATACAATATGCTTTAGTATTTTTGGTAAATCCTTTGTTGGCATCAATTTCTAGTCGTACATCAACAGTCGATGATTTCATCGATTCTTCTTGCTTAGAACAATCGATAACAAACAAAGCACGATTTCGGAATGCTAGAAAATCCATTAATGGTCGTTTCATTGATACTCTGTTGTAACTGGAATTGAATTCGCTGTAGTTGTAATGAGCTAGCGCAATATCGCCTTTGTCAAAATCAAGTTGCATCCTTTCATTGGGAAAATATTCACCATTCAATGCAAGTCTGAGACCTTGTAGATTTACATGATCAAATAAAGAAGGATCTGCAATTTTCAGATTTCTCCTATTAGTTTGGAAAAATACAATAACATATCGAGGTTTCTCTATTGCAGACGTTGTTTTAACAGCCCAAATTTCTTGTGTTGCTCCTGCGGTCAAAGATGGTAGCTCATGTAGTTCCCATTTTCTAAACGGAATTACGATTGGACGATCGCTTTGAATTGATCGCATCAATTGTTCTTTAACAAAATCATTTGGATAAATATGTTTAACTTTCAGTTCCATCGAATGAATCATAATCTGTACGTTTGTAATAGTAGCTACGCCAGCGGCATCTCGTTTCTCTGTTACAATAACGCTATCGAGATCATTACGAGCTCGAACGAATCGAATCGTTTGTCGTCCACAAGTTACCATTGGGTAATCATTGAAAATGTTGAAGATGTGTTTAAGCGGCATCAGTAAACTAAATGATTTATCATCAGGATTGAGAATGGGACTTACAGGATAATTCCAACCAGCAATGGCGAGGTGACGAGAATCTTCTTCATTGTAACATGTTAAAGCTCTTACAGTGCTAACAATTCCAGGATCTCGAACTGTTTCTATCTCTCTTGCACTTTCGGTATACGTACACGAGTCAAATAGAAATGCTCCAAAGTTTGGTGTCAAACTAACATCGCCATTACCAGTTACATCCAATTTTCCTTTAATAGCCAACAACGTATCATGCATTGCAAAGAATGAGTCCACCTGATTTACACTAAATTCTACAATGTCGCTGCAGCTAAACGATTTGATGAATGGTGTGTAAGATCGGTATTCGGATTTTCTAATAGATTCATCCTGAGTCGGTTCTCGATAGAGATCAAACATTGGATCTTGAATTGTTCGTATACGATTCATTATTATTGTTAATAACTTTGAAACCAAGAGCTTTCAAAAATAAAACGTTGTCTCTAGTAAGTTGTCGTCGTCGTTGTCGTTGTCCTACTGAACACTTTAACGACTTGTTCAATACTGCAGGCTTCTGAAAATATGAAGGTGCTATATAGTTGTTGAAAATTAATCCCATTCTTTCAACTCCAAACCCAATATGCTTCTTTCACCTTGAAAATTTACAGGTCTTGAATTTTGATCCAATGCCAGTATAGTAATATTTGTAATCTCAGGTATATCAATCACCGGCAAATACGTGATATTTTTCGGAATTTCGTCAATAGCGTAACCAGGGTCTACGGATATACCAAACTCGTGGATAGTGTGAGTAGGTCTGTTGTTGTAGAAGGCTCCGGTGGTAATGTTTGTTTCGAAACGAATCGTTCGTACTTTAACAATTTCCACAGGTAGATCGGAACTATGTCTTACGTTCGGTTCCAGAATTCTCTTTGAGAAACCCAACATTCTGCCTATACTGTCTTCATGCTCGAAATTTATTGCATGTTGACTACTGAATATTTCACACTTGAGTGTATTATTGTTGGGCTTTAATGAAAAAACGTCTTCAATCTTTGCATTTGGTGGTATATGTAGTAAATTTCTAATCGTCTCTTCAATATCGGAAATTTCATAGCAACCAGTATTTAAGGTTATTTTCTGCAATTTAGTTTTATCGTTATTTTCGTAATAGTAAAAAGCATTACTGCCAATCTCTACATTCGGTATACTGTTGTACGAAAAGAAAAACAGAAATGCCAACTTGTATTGTTTCCTCGGATCTAAACTTAACGGAACCGGAGGAGTCCAATCAAATTGATAATCACGACTCTCTAGCGTCAACAACATAACTGTTGGAGGTTAAACAAAGAAATAAAATTGTATATCTTTAACATTTATTTAAATAATTTTTTACAAGTTCATTACATTTTTCTAAACCTAGTTTACATATATTGCAATTTCCTTGTGATTGCGCAGGTCCGTCAACATGGGTGGTCCATTCAGGACGATTATGATGTACAAAGCAGGGCAGGCAGGTTCGCAATTCAAAATCCAATCTATATTCAAGCGGCAACTTACACCAAACTTGTAATAATTCACAAGGTTTTGCGTACCTTTTCAAATAACATATAGGAAAACTAACCAATTCCTCTTCAGTAAAGTCAATCAGTTTCTTTTCATGATTAATGTACGCCAAAACAGCCTCCATCATATAAAAATTCTAAACAAAGATGGCCGCAATTGATTTGATTAAAAGTCTGGTAAGGATCGTGGTTGTAAACAATTTTCGTTGCAGGTCCCAGATACTGCACAAGTTCTTTCGGCGGTTTCAACTTGCCAAATGAATCGAAATATTCGACGTTATTGTTAATCTTCCGATACGCCACCCAATGAGTTCCATGATTTTTGCTTTCATCCAAATTTAGGATTGCGCATTCGCGTTGAACAGGACCGGTTTTAGGCAATGTGTCTCGCATAAATACACCTCTAAAATTTGGGATTTTTAGACGTTTAGCATATCGTTTTAGTTCATAATCATACAATCCTCGATTGGGTAGCTGAATTAGTTTTTTTGCTTTTTTAGAAAGAGACCGAAACCTCCTCTGGCATTTTTTCGTAAATATAGTCCTTTACCGAGAGATTCCATAGCTTTGTTATGTCGATGTTCTTCTTCCAATTTTTTCTGTGCATTTTTCGCATCAATTACAGTTTTAGCGATTCCAGCAGCTCCACCAGACAACGCCCCGAGTGCACTTAGTCCAGCAAATAACGGAATTAACGGTAAAAAGCCTCCAGATTTTGGTTCGATGGGAATAATTCTAGGTACTTTAACCTGATTTTTCCCACCAGCATTTTGAACAGCTACCCTGGCTGCTTTAAGAGCAATACTGACTGCTCGTTTTAATGTAGCCGAAGGACCAGCTTTTTTTATATCTCTTTGTATTTTACTTATAATATTGCGTTTAAACGATTTGGGTTTCCTAACACCCATGCCAAGTTTACGTTTAGCTTTCATTGCGGTTGTGGTTAGCCAAGCTGCGGCTTTTTCACCAACTGAAGCGTCCTTGGACTTTACTATTTCCCACGCTTTATTCTCCAGAATCTCGTCTGCTTTATGTCTTTCCACTAAATCTTTATGTTTAGAATATGCAATGTCGTGTTCTCTGGCTGCGTCGTCAAGCAGGTTAACCCCCGTATCTCCACGTGCAAGTCTTTTATGTAATTTAGTTCCAGGACCCAAAAAGTTGTAACTAGGATAATGTAACTCAAACGGTAGATTATTGATAAGGCTGTTGAGCACACCTTTACCTTCAAACACCAACATGAGAAATGAAATGATTTAAGAATTACTACTCTACTTATACATTGAAACATTAAAAAACATGTTAATCAATGAAGATCATTCAACAAGACCAGACGCTTCCGATTGAAAATTTAGATGAAGGAAACGATCGAATCGCTGCCAGTAAACATGGACCATTGCTACCAAATTCGTTTCGGGCGCTAATCTGTGGACCCAGTGGGTGTGGCAAAACAAACGTTATGTTATCGTTACTGTTTCATCCACATAGCGCGAAATTTAAAAATGTTTACGTTTATTCAAAGTCATTATATCAGCCCAAGTATAAATTGTTGGAAGAAGTGCTGTCGAAAGTTAAAGGAGTGGGATATTTTCCGTTTAAAGAAAACGATGAAATAATTAGCCCAAATGATGCTAAACCAAATTCAATTTTTATTTTTGATGACGTCATATGTGAGAACCAGCAAAAGATTCGAGAATACTACAGCATGGGTCGACATCGGGATATAGATAGCGCATTTCTTTCACAAACCTACTCGAAATGCTGTAAACAAATTTGTAGAGATAACAGTAACCTAATTGTACTTTTTAAACAAGATGCTATCAATTTGAAACATGTCTTTGATGAACACGTGTCACCGGATATGAGTTTTGAAGAATTCAAACGGTTGTGTTCGAAATGTTGGCAAGAAAAGTATGGGACAATGGTTATTGCGAAAGACTTTGATTTAAACAACGGTCGATATCGAATCGGTTTCGATAAATACATAACATTGTAACATTACAGTCATTATTCGACAACATGTCAGACAATCCAGTTGACGTAGCCGTTCGTAAGAGAAAAATTGCCGAACTTGCTCGATCGATTCGAAAAAAATATAAAGCGTTACAATTGGGTAGAGTTGAAACGGATGAGACACTAAATAAATTGTTTAAACCTGTCACGGAACCTCTACACAAAATTGTAAAATCTTCTCTAAACCAAACAGTGATCTCTCCTCCTCAACCAGTCAACGAGCCAGAGCCTAAAAAAGAACCATCTAAACAAAAAGAAGAATCACCTAAACAAAAAGAAGAGCCGCCCAAACAAAAAGAGGAACCAAGCATACCTGAGTTTATAAAACTCGAAAATGTTGCCGAAACTACTAATGATGATAATGATGATGAAGTATTCTATGAAGACGAAGAACAGGCTGTTAAAGATCTAGACATTTCAGAAGATGTTATTAAGGAATACTTAGATCAGTATCCCCCAATGTCTCATCCATATATTCTAGAATATTGGACACAAAAAGATAATAGAGATACGGTTTATGGTCCTACTTACGATGGTGATACTTCTAAATGGTTTCTGGGTGGCAAACAAATCGACTTTGATAAAAAGCATGGATTTATTATTACAGAAGGCAAACAGATAAGTGGTACACCGGGTCTATATGAATTAATTTTTAATGATGAACCTAAAAATTTCAATAATGATGATTTAAAGCGTTATGGAACAATACTAGAATTAACAAATCCTCATAAAAACATTAAAGGATACCTTAAAGGAACAAACCGATTTAAATACACACATATCATAAAACCTCTGGCTATGTCTCACTTGCGAAAAGCTTCGGGGTCTGGGATGCAAATGGTTTACAACGATAATAAAATTGACCTTCAATATTGGGATGATCCAAACGAACTTGTTGACAGGCTTCGGCTTTTAATAGCATCAAAAGAAGCAGGAAATACTTCGAATGATAATGAAATTGTTGCAATTATTGAGGAATTAAAAGAAGCACGCATTATTGCTTAAACATCATTACCACAATGAGTGTCGACAAATTCGGACGTACTAAACATGATGTAGGCAATAAAAAACTATTGCTAATGTCTAAACCAAGTTTAGTCCATACTGCAAACGGTGATATTGATTTTGAAAATTTAAAACTTTGTAATGTTAAAGATCCTGACTCAGACAGCGATGCCGTCAATAAAAAATATATGGATAATAATGTGCAAAAGTTGACTGAAAACATGAATGCTATGAAACTTACATTTAATAATGACTTGATGGCCATAAACACTTTTATATCAAGAGATCCTCCGTTAGCCAGCAAACATATGGCTAACAAAAAATATGTTGATGACTCAATTGTTGCTTCAAAACAATATCTACGAGCAGACATTAAAAATTCACTTAAAAGTTTAGAATCACAAATAGCAACGATTAATGCAAACTCTGCACAGTTAGCTGTTAATCAAACAAATGCAGTAGAAAACGTAAAAGATAAAATCGAGAAAGCGATAATAAAATTATATAATCAGGATATTCCAGATATACGACAAGATTTGTTCGATGAGATTCTTAAAAGAACTGACTCTGTAACGAAAAATGTTAATGTACTCTCTGGAAAAATTGTGGCTATTGAAAAAAACATTGCTGAGTTGACTAATACAATAACTATAAATCAAAATAATCTGCGAAATGTTGTAAATATTATTAAAGCATTGGAGAATCGGTTAGTACAAAATCCCTAAACATTAGATTTAGTCACAGTCATGTTTTCAAAGGAAAAGGTTCAAGTCGTTAATGAGCTGCATAAACCGGCTCGAAAAAATTATGCTCGGCGACGAACAATTATCAAAGGTTTGGACGATTTATGGCAAATTGATTTGGCTGAAATGAGTTCTTACGCAACTCAAAATCGATCGTTTAAAATGATTCTAGTGGTAATTGACTGCTTCTCGAAATTTCTCTGGACTCGACCGTTAAAATCGAAAACTGGCGAAGAAATCACGAAAGCTTTTGCCGATATTATAGGAAAACGCAAACCGAAAAATCTTCAATCTGATCAGGGCAAAGAGTTTTACAACACAAAATTTCAAAATCTAATGCAGAAACATGGCATAAATCATTATAGTACATTTACAAAGATGAAAGCAAGTATGGCAGAAAGAGTTATTAGAACACTGAAAACGAAATTGTACAAGCATTTTAGCTTAAACGGTACGTACAGGTGGATAGATGTGTTGCCGAAAATTACAAAAGAGTACAACGAAAGCAAACATAGAACGATTGGTCAAAAGCCGTCTCAGGTAAACAAGTCCAATGAAAAAGAGATTCTACAGCAACATTATAATCATTTGAAAATAGCAGGCCCGCGAAAATATAAAATTGGAGATGTGGTGCGCATAAGCAAGGCAAAGCATCTATTCGATAAAGGCTATACACCCAATTGGACTACGGAGCTTTTTAAAATTACCAAAGTGAACATAACTAATCCTGTAACATACATGTTGGAAGATTTACATGGATCACCAATTAAAGGAGCATTTTACGAGGAAGAGCTACAAAAGTCAAAAAATCCTGATGTTTACCTTGTTGAAAAAGTGCTGAGGAAAAAAGGCAATAAAATCTACGTTAAATGGTTGGGGTTCGATAGTTCGCATAATGGCTGGATCGAAAAATCTAATATTTTATAAACTCGGTTATTTCTTACTTTGAACATTTTTTACATGTATTCTTATGACAAACAAGATACGTTTTCATAGCTTCCGGGGCCTTTTTTGATTCATAACATCTATTGTTTAAACCGTTCAGTCTGCAGTCCGACTAAAACTGTCCTTAGAAGCAGAAGCAATTATTTTTACTTAGTTTCAACACAAGTTTTATCAAGTATTAAAAGATGATGACACCAGACAGTGGTTATAGTAGTAGTGAAAACTTACCGTCATATTCTGAGAGTAGTAGTAGTAGTAGTGAAGATTCTATCTATATGGAAGAAGTAAACAGAATTTTAAATGTTTACGAAGACAAAGCAAAACGTGAAAATTATTTGCTGCTACAATCATCTTTCGCAATTGAGGGGTATATTATAAAAGTTGGCTTATCTCCTGCAAGAACATTTTCTCCAGCTATTATTTTATCAGAATACTGCAAGCCAAGTAAATTGTCGTTTGGAAAAATGGAATGGCTTGATCTTATTGACTATTTAGATAAGATGAGTTTGTTCCAGAGTGCATTTACATTTTCCTGTGGAGATTTTTGTACAATACGACAGTTGGTATCCGACGACACCAGGTTCATAGAAGTTGAAAAACATGGCGTAACATATCATCTAACGGAAAAGGATGCAGATGAACTTGTTAGAGTACATCATTGTATCGTAGCTTATCAGATTTCACTTCTAGAAAATATTAACTTTAATTGTTATTATAATAATGTTATAGATATTGTAAAAAAAAATTTTGATTTTAACTGGTTTAAAGGATTAGATGTATTTTGTGAAATGTGTACTGATCCTTTATTATGTAACGCTTTGCGTCAGTATATTTACTTTTATGAACAAAATGTAACAAGAGATTTAGAAAATATGAAATAAACTTTTATAAAAAATAATGACTTTTATTTCAAAATCGATAAATATAGCGTCAAAAAATGTTATTTTATAGAGACAAAATTTATGTACGTCACAGTTCTAAAATTTGAAACGTCCAAACGTCAAGATAGCGTTAAAATTTGACGTTTCAACGTATTAAAAAATTGTTTAAAATAAATTTACGGTTTTACATGTATTTCTTATGGAAAAATATTATTTCAAAGTGGCAAAAAGTGACACTTTTCATCGTTTTTTTCGTTCCTAAATTCATAAACGTTAAACTATCGAATAATAGATGTCTAAACGATGAATTTGAACGTTTTTTTGATCGTTTCAACAGAACATATTTAAAAGAAAATAATACACCATAGATTCAGATTAACAATTTATTGTAAACATAAAAAAGTTTTTTTTGATATACAATAAACAATAGAAACCTAAAAACTAACCTAATTAATTTTTAGATAAACAATAGAAACCTAATTAATTTTAGATATACAATAAACAATAGAAAACTAACCTATTTAATTTTGGATATACAATAAACAATAGAAAAACTAACCGAATTAATTTACAATACACATTCACATTTTTTTATTTTTTAATTATGAATAACATTATTCGAGCATTATATTATGATTGCCCCATGCTAATGTGTTAAAAGATCCATTGCATAAAAAGCGTTTATCATCGTGTGGACTTAGACCGATTTTGGTTTGTTCGATTGTATATACATTATGATTGTACGAACGGAACGTGCATTGGTTCACTGTTTTTAATTTACTATCTCTCAGACATGAAAGGTAGTCATCAAAAGTAATTTTTTTAGCAACGACATTCTTTTTCACCCCTTTTGATTTTTTAACGCATTTATCATCCTCTGTTAAATACGAGTACATTTTTGAACGCAACCCCACAAATTCAGTTAAAAGTTTGCCGTTGCATTCATCTTTCATTAATCCTATGACTTTTTTATTCAAGAGTGAAATACCATATGCATTATTTGGTTCATAGTCTGAGGTGTCAAATTTATCTGGATAGGCTTTAATTAGTTCGGTATAAACATCATTGCATTGCAGTTCTAGAAGAAAAGCGTCGGTATCGGTGTATAAGAGTTTACAGTTATCTACACCCATCGTAGGCAGTAGAAAACTGTAATAAAAGTCATACATACACGTCTTTGAAATATCGAGAATAGACATGCCAATGTACAATGGTTTATTGAATACAAGTTCGGTTTTATGAAGCTCTATCGCTACAAGGTTTTCATCAAAGATTTTGCTCGAACTAAACCTAGGACTGCTTATCAAGTTCTTTGCTCCATATCGACCCTCCCAAGATCTAACGAGTTTAACAATGCGGTGTTTCCTTATATTCTCCATCGTCTTGCCAAATACAGCGTTATTCATTAGTTTATATAAATTCTTTTCAAAATCATTTTTAGCAGCTGTTCGAAGGGTTGTGTTTAGGTCGATATATTTTTTTAACCATGGGCTTTGCTTAAATTTCAACACTCTGTGAATCTTTTTCACGTTCAATCCATGTTTTATAGCCTGCTTTAAATTTCGATAATGTATTACGTATTTTTCTTTGTCATATAAAGTGGTCATTAGTTTTTGTATTTTTGATCCTTGGGGTTTTCGATGTTCTGGGCAAAACGGTAAATCGTTGTGTAGATTATGTAGATCATGTGGATACTCCAAGTCTACTTCGAGGATATAACCCTCTGGAGCATCGTCTGGTATTTGAGTTATGTCGATGTTTGTGTCAACCCACTTAAAATCCCCATATGGTAGAGGTTGACTCATAGCCCAACCATATAAATTGTTGACATCCAAGTACATTAAATATTTTTCAGATTCTGTTCGATTAAAATTTTTCATGTATCTGTTGTTTGCTTTAGCATATCTATTGCTGCATTGACTGACTCCTCCTCTTATACCTTTCTCTATAAACATGATTTGGTCTATATCTTTGAGTATTTCCAATTTAGATTTGGTATATTTTAACATAGCATCCCACGTATAACCGGGGAGCGTATAATACCAAGCAGGATCGAGACCATACGTTTTTCGGCATTTTTCACGAAAACATTCAAACACAGATGCTAAAAGCAAGATATCCGTCTTCATATACAGCATGCTATATTCTTTTAAATTTTTAATTTTAAATGCTTGCCAAACCTTTTGTGCATGCATGTATAAATCATCAGTAATATTTTCATCTGTTAGTGTGCTATAAAATTTATCTTTGGATGGCAGTTCTGTATCGTCTAATTTTTCAATGGAATCAATGTATTCATAAGGAAACACCCCTTTTCTACTTAATAGTTCAAATTGTTCAGATGTTAAATTGGGAAACTGTGAACGTAGATAATGTAGATCTGATGGTTCTAGTAAAGCAGACAGTTTATCTAAGGAGGAATCTAAAAATCGTAGCGAGTCTATAAATCTAAACTTTACTTCGCTCTCGTCATTACTTAATGTACATGAAATGTATTTTTCTTTGTTTATAGGAAGCAAGCTTATATTACCTTTTTTAGATAAATCTCTAATTAAAAAATGTAAGTCGTATCCCGAAAGGTTATGAAAGACTACGGGTACAACAAACTTTTTTTTATAGTTTAAATTGCAGCTTTGGTGTGAAAACCCTCGAAAATTCCCAGTAAAGTGGTCGTGGTCTAAAACAATGGTGTCCTTCTCTTTGAAGGGGTGCTCGCATATATGACATGTTGTTGCATTAAGTAAACTAGGTTTGACAATCATTGGTTCGATATGTTTTATTTTCTCTTCAATTAATTTAGCCATCCTTGTCATTTCAGCAGCGAACCAATCCATGGAGTCTTCTCCACAATATTCATTGTAAAATGATAGCGAACTATCATAGGAGCAATTTAGATAATATCCTGCACTATACGCCTCGTGTTTCTGAAACTTTCGTGTATGTTTCCCCAAGTTCTTATTATGAGGACGTAGCACTGACTCAAAGTCAGCATAAATGACAAAAGGGGTCGTTTGCTTGTATACGTGGTTTTTAAACTCTACATGATCAAATGGTGGGTACGATATTTTGCAATTGTTCATGTCTTTGCAGTAATCTTCATGTTTACTTAATTTTTCCTGACTACTAAAGTAATTTAAACATCGATCACAAATATATTTTTGCCCATTATGTTTGTTAACTTGACTTGATATTAGTCGAGATAAATCTTTGATTAAACAATAGTGATATTTGATATCTTCATTTTCCGTATCCATTGATGGAGCTTCATAATCGTTTAATTTTGGAAAGTATTTATCTTGAATAAGCAATAAATTTACATGTTTATTTAATTTTTCTTTTGTTAAGCGTGCAGGATAAATTGTGTAAAATGATTTATCTTTCGCGGTATTTAATTCTAAAGCGTAAACATTAACTGATATATTATTTAATTTTTCAAATTTTGAAATAGTATTTAGGGACATTGGCATGTCCAAACCTTGTGTTTTTAAAACTGCTGCATAGTGAGGATACGATTTTACTAAATCTACGTGTTTATTAACTGGATACAATGATGCTGTTACCGACCAGTAAAAACATGCTTTATCTAAATTTTTAATATTAATACATGCTTGCTTTTTTAGTATAGGATCCGGTAGCTTAATGTATGATGTAGCACCGTTACCTATCTCATATTTATTAATGTTTATTTCCAATGAAATAATTTTGTCTAAAGCCCATCCAGAATCTTTAAGTTGAAATTCCGATAATTTACTCATTACTTTATCAACAATATTTTCGTTGAACCACAATGCAAGATCCGTACCTGCATCTATTACCGCGTTTTTAGTGTTGAAATATTTAAACTCTAAAATGTCTTCGATTTCCCTAGATTTCTTAATAAATTCCCCGCAAAATGTTGCATTTACTTTGATCATGTTAAATTTTTTTAAACTGTTAGCTATTCTACCCTTAATCAACTTGAACGCGTCAGCAAAAAAACTATTTAGGCCTTTATGTTTTAAATTAACAATAACAGCAGTCCTAATTCTTGATTGAAAAACCGATTCTAGATCGACCCATTTTACCCCTGATTTTTCAGTTAGCCCTGATCCCTGCTTAGAGAAATTAATAATTGCTTCTTTAAACGTTTTTAAATGTCCTAAATTTGTTTGTAAATTTCTAAGTGCCCCAATATCTAAATTTCCCCTACGAATATCTTTATGAAAACTGATAACATGCTGTTTAATTTGTTTGATTAATTTATTTGCTTCCCTATGCGAAAAACTGGAGATTAACGCTTTGTATGCTTTAGAAATATCTTTAACAATAGCATTAGACCTATCAACAATGTTATTCATAATTGGAAAATAAAAAAATAAAAAAAACTTACAAAAAATTATTCCTTAACTATTTCAAATGTATCGGTAGGATTAGCTTGGCCAATTTGTTTTTTTCCTTTATATTTGATAAAATAATGCCCGCCAGACAATTCTGCCAAGTAAGGCTTCAGTGTTCCAATGGTTCTCTTAGGTAAAAAGCAGAGCCCGTTTTCTAGCTCAACCAAAATTGTTTCTCCAAATTTGCTCTGGACCAGTTTAGCGTTCAATAATTTTTGTGGAACATCCACTGGAAGTTCTCCTAATTTAATAATAATCTTCTCGCTATTTTTTTCTGCAAGACATAACGAATTAATTTTAGTTAAATCCATCTAAAAATAAAAAATAAATCAACTTAAAAATAAAATTACTCAAACAAATAATTAAATAAACTTAAAAATAAAATTAAATCAACTAAAAATAAAATTACCTAAACAAATAATTAAATAAACTCAAAATAAAATTAAATCAACTTAAAAATAAAAATAATTCTTACCTTTGTGTGTGTGTGGTTGTAAAAGAGGAAAACAATATCGAAGAAGAAGTTATATTCCTAAACTATTTCAAATGTATCAGAGTGATTAGCTTTCCCCAATTTTGCTTTTTCCCTTTATATTTTGATTTAAAAAGTTCCGACAGACACTTCTTCTGGCAAGTGGACTTTAGTGTTTCAATGGTTCTCTTTTAAATTTATTCCAATTAAATCCAACTACAAATAAAATTAAATCATTATGAAAAATTAACTAAAGAAAAATAAAATGAAATCAACTCAAAAATTAAATTAAAATGAAATTTTGAAATAAAATAAAAATTCTTACCTTTATGGATATGTAACAAACTTTTGCACTTGAAACTGAACTCAGAACTGGATCTATGGAGTATCAAAACAATAATGAGCAAGTTAAATCTAGCACGTTCTTTAAATATACATGGCTTAGCCGAAACACATAGACGTCGATAAAAATTAAAACCTAATTGTTGCTTTACAATATATTCTATATGTTGTTTATTAAATATTATATTTACCAATCACATGTGACGCTAATGTCTATGTATACCATAACTCAACCAAATAAACGTCATAGCTTTTTGCTTTTGCGGTATCCTATTTTCATCGACACAAACCACAGCTTCCTGATAAAAACCGAATTTTTTGTTTTTGATGACTGTATGTTATTCCTTTTTATTAATAAAATAAGTATTTTTTATTTAAAAAATTTTAATTGAAAACATTATATTGATGTAAAAAATATACATTTCATCGTTGCCTTCAACATTTTTTAGTTTTATGATAGTTTGGCTTCTAAGATTGTATATTATTTAAGTTTTATTAAAGTTTAATATATTTTTTGTTAGCTATAATGCCCTTTTGGCCTCATAAATACGGTCTTTTTGACGCTTAATCTTACCCTATGCATCAACCCCTTTACAATGATACGTCATACGTTGAAATCCGTTGGGCCGTTTACGAGATATAGCTATAATGCCCTTTTGGCAGCATCGATACGGTCTTTTTGACGCTTCATCTTACCCTATGCATCAACCCCTTTACAATGATACGTCATACACCGAAATCCGTTCGGCCGTTTACGAGATATAGCTATAATGCCCTTTTGGCAGCATCGATACGGTCTTTTTGACGCTTCATCTTACCCTATGCATCAACCCCTTTACAATGATACGTCATACACCGAAATCCGTTCGGCCGTTTACGAGATATAGTCATAATGCCCTTTTGGCCTCATAAATACGGTATTTTTGACGCTTAATCTTACCCTATGCATCAACCCCTTTACAATGATACGTCATACGTTGAAATCCGTTGGGCCGTTTACAAGATATAGCTATAATGCCCTTTTGGCAGCATCGATACGGTCTTTTTGACGCTTCATCTTACCCTATACATCAACCCCTTTACAATGATACGTCATACACCGAAATCCGTTCGGCCGTTTACGAGATATAGTCATAATGCCCTTTTGGTCTCATAAATACGGTCTTTTTGACGCTTAATCTTACCCTATACAGCAACCCCTTTAAAATGATACGTCATACGTCGAAATCCGTTGGGCCGTTTACGTGATATAGCTATAATGCCCTTTTGGCAGCATCGATACGGTCTTTTTGACGCTTAATCTTACCCTATACAGCAACCCCTTTAAAATGATACGTCATACGTCAAAATCCGTTGGGCCGTTTACGAGATATAGCTATAATGCCCTTTTGGCATTCGAAAAAGAAGAATTGGCTGTTTGTGCCAACTGTCAGAGGCCACTCGAAAAAAGAAGAATGGCCTTTGACATTTAGGGCAAGCAGCCAACTCAATGGCCTTTGACATTTAGGGTAAGCAGCTAACTCAAAAAAAAGTGAGGTTATGTTCAAAAAAATGGCTCGTGCTCTCTTTGCTTCACTACTGAGTGCTCTCGCTTATAACATCGTGGCGAGAACCCCTAGTTTCAGTTTCCCGGTTTTCTTATTTTATTTTAAAAATTACAAGCAAATAAGTGTTTCTAGTGCCTATTATCGTTTATTCTACCTGAAGGTTTATCTGAAGATTTCCAGACAGTGCTATCTTTAAGATTACTTTATATATCGTGTAATAATGGCGGCAGATTAGCCGGTATTACAATATCTCTTCGATCACCAGCTATGAAGAGTAAGTTTATGGTTTATTCTCTAAATACCTAACGATATAGACAAGAATGGGTCTAGATTATATCTTACCGTTTCGATCATTTACCGAGAGAATGAGGCCATATGCTATCCAATCTATCTTAGAAACATTTAGAAGCTAACGTAAGTTTTTACAATTTTTTATATACCTCTATCGAGTATGAGAGTACCATTTATTTCTCTGGAAAGTTTTATTGTAATTGTATTCATCGTACCAGCAATTAAAAAGTGCAGTGCACAGTGCCGTAATAAGAGTATCCGGGAAGTGAATTTTCTCTGAGTATCACTTACCTGTATTTTTATTACCTATATTTTTTGTGTCTCTTATCTGTAAACTTTTTTACTTGTATTTTTTATTTTTATCTCGTACCTATTTAATTAAGATTTATACCTTCGCACATTTAACATTTTAACTCGAGTTAAAACCAAAGCAAAAGGTGATTTATTTTTTATATATATCGTTTTATCTAACTTTCATCCCTCTCTCACTTTTCGCTTATCAGAGTACACAAAAATAACAAAAGAATTTACCTAGCTGTTATGTTATATGTAGTAATAGTTATGTTTTTGAATTAAACACAAATGTGTTTATTAATATGATTTACTGTTTATGACACTGATATTTTTTTATTCCATTTTATTTATTGTACATCTCATTTATTACCACACCGAATAATAAATACTGTTATTGTTAAGTAGAGATTTTTCTTTTCCTAGCTAGAGCCTGTTACTCTGATAAATATTTTCAGTTTTTCTAATCTATATTTTATTAAAGTAATAGATTTTGTTTTTTAAATATATCTTTATCTTACCGATTTGATTTAGAACCATAAGGATGAGTAAAAGGAAAGTGTAAGTATAATTTTTCTTTTTGTTTTTTAAATAAAAGTGTGTAATTTTAATTTTAGCAAGAACAATCTGCCGGGTTATCTAATTTTACCTTATCTTATATCTCTTATATCTTTCTTATTTTATCTGGGTTTCTTATATTTCCCCATCCTCAGGATAAAAAACATAAGTGGCGCCCATTTTCCTTTCTCTTTCATCTCTTTCTTTTACTCTCTTTTGTCCCTTTTAACTTTTATTATTCTCTTAAATATATTCCTTTTTACCTTTTCAATAATTTATCATCTAGCTCGATCGAATCCACGCTCGCTCTCCTCCAACCCACTGAGTGCCGTTCGCATAAGTTAACCTCTCAAATCGAGCATTTAACACCTTTAGAAAAAAGAGGTTACAAACTAAATAAATTATACACAAAGACACGTTTAAATGATTTATTAATAATAACTATAAATTCAATTATTTAAATTATAAATAAAAAGTTGAGTTTTCTAAGAAAATTAATTTGGTTAATAAAAGTTAATTGTTAATTGTTATCTGCTTCAGGAGATCTCCTTCTGTAGTTTCGGGATCGTTTCTCCAGGAAAGAATTTTCCTCAATTTTCAATACTAGTTGCCAATCTGTTCGGCTTTCTCCATAAAAAGGGCAGAAATTTGGTGTCGCCTCAAAAAAATATCTAACGTGACGCTCCTCATAGATATGAGCCGCCCCAAACGATGAAATTAATACTCAAAAATTGATCCCTTAATGAATTTACAATCAAGTAGAATCAGTTTCCCGCCAAAACGGATTTTTTCATATTATTAAGAGTAAATTAATTCTTAAAATACGTGTAAAAATCGGTCTACAATTTATTTAAGATCACATAAACTGATGTTTGGCGAAAGTGAAACTACTTGAAAATTAGTTGTTACTAATAATAAAATATCACCTCAATTTTGTTAAAGTAATCTAGATTATGCGTAGTGTTTATAGTAATGTCAGATGTCATAAATATTAATTAGAATGTCTTTGCCTTTTGTATATTTGATGTATTAGTTTGTTGAACCAAGTTGTTCTTCTTTGATGTTAAAATAAACTATTAAAAGTATTAAAAGGATCATTGAACTACATTTAATAGGTTATGTGACCAGTCGTTTTCGTGTTCGCACTAGAAGATTAATATTTTTTATTTGCCGGTAAATGTGAAGTGTTGCTAAGTCATGGAATTAGCAAGGCATATTAAACCGCTAACTGGTGAGATAGATTGGCCAGTTTGGAAACGAAAAATTCGAGATTTATTAGATTATTATGAAGGAGCTTTAGATGTAATAGATGGTAAATTAGTAAAACCAGTTCCACTACAAAATGGTGCTTCTAAAGACGAGACAAAAGAGTATAAAACTAATTCAGAACTTTATAGAAAAGCAAATAGTTATGCGAAGTCAATGATTACAAGTACTGTTTCTGATGCAGTATATCAGAAAATTATGGATAAAGTAACTGCTCAAGAAGCTTGGGAAGCTTTAAGAAGTCATTTTGAAGCAACGTCGCAGGATCAGCTCTTCAAGGTTTATGCTGATTTCTTTGCCTTTACTTGGTCGTCAAATGAAGATGTTTCGACACACATTGCTAAGTTACGAACTCTTTGGAATGAATTAAATCATGGTTTGAAGACCAAAAATGAAAATACATTACCAGATTTAATATTAGTATGTAAAGTCTTGCATGTTTTACCAAGTAGTTTTGAGAATTTTAAGTCGAGCTGGATGTTATTTTCAAAAGATGAAACTAGAACAATTGATGAGTTATGTATGCAGCTTACAGTGTATGAAAGAAATAAGAGTTCAACTTAGCAAAACAGTAGTGAGTGTAAAGATCAAAAAGCTTTGTTTACGAAATCGAATCGAAAAAAGAGTAATTTTAAGAAATCTAAAAACTATAATTCAGAGACAAACAAATCAGATAATAATTGTAATTATTGTCACAAACAAGGTCATTGGGTACGTCAATGTAGAAAGTGGATTGCAGATGGTCGTCCAGCTAAGAATGTTGCTAACACTAGTGCTCAGGGCAATTCAGTAAATACATTAGCTTTAGTTTCTATTCATAATTCAGTTTTAGCTGCTGAAACAGATGTGGATGATTGGTGGATAGATAATGGAGCCACTAGACATGTAACAAATCGTTCAGATTGGTTTTGTTCATTCAGTAAATTTAAAAATCCACATAGTATTAAAGCTGCTGGAGATGAACGCTTAAGTGCAGTTGGAAGTGGAAATATTGAAATTGATTCCAATGTAGATGGTCAGAATCATCGTTTACAGCTTAGAGATGTTTGGCTAGTACCAAAAATAGCTAGAAATTTGTTTTCGCCATTAGCAGCTCATGATAAACATCAGAACAGTAAGTTTGAATCAAATGTAACATCATGCTCATTTGTAGTCAATGGTAAACCTGTAATACAAGGAACTCGTAAAAGAAATGGTACGTTATACAAAGCAAACATTCAGAATGGCAGTTCTTATGGTCCTTCAGTAAATTTTGTAGAATCAAGTAACTTACTTCAACTCTATCACGAGAGATGGGGCCACCAAGATAGACGTTACGTAAAAGAAAAATTAAAGTCTGAATTCGATATTACAGTTAAGTTAAATAACAAGCTTTGTGAACCATGTATTTATGGTAAGGCACATCGTTTATCATTTGGAACAAGAAGAAAAGTTTCAAAGCCTGGAGAATTGATTTCTACTGATGTATGCGGTCCTTTTCATGAGTCTTTCCAGAAAAAGCGTTATTTAGTTGTATTCAAAGATCACTACACAAAATATCGATATAGTTTTGTTATAAAAGAGAAATCAGAGGTTAAAATAGTCTTAGAACAGATGTTGGTTCATGCAGAAAAACAGGAACACAACATAAAAGAAATTCTCAGTGATAATGGTGGAGAATTTGATAATGATGTAGTTCGAAAAATTTTAAATGATAGGGGCATTACTCAGAGGTTAACTGCACCCTACACTCCTGAACAAAATGGCGGTAGTGAACGTGAGAATCGTACAATAGTAGAGATGGCTAGAACATTTATGTACTCAAATGATAGTGTACAATTTCCACAGTCAATTTGGGCAGAACTAGTTACCACCGCAGTATACATTCTAAATCGGACTGGAAAATCATCAGTGGTTGGAGCAAATCCATATGAACTTTGGTTTGGGAAGAAACCAAGAATTAATCATTTACGTATTATAAGCTCAGAATGTTATGTACATATTCCAAAACAAAGAAGAAGTAAAATGGACAAAAAGGCACAAAAAGGTTTTCTTGTTGGATATGATGGAGATGAAAGATATCGGATTTACATTCCTAATCAAAAACGTATTGTATTGTCCAGAGATGTTGTCTTTCAAGAAAATCCTAAGGACTGTGAAAGTAAGATTAAAATATTTTTTGATAAAAATTCATCTGCAGAAATTCCAGATAATATGGACACAAAAAATGAATTAGATTCAGATGATGAGAATTCGTTGAATGAAAATGATGAAAGTAAATATCAATCAGAAAATGAAGAAAATTTAGAAAATAAAAGTAATGAAAGAGAAAGTGAAAGAAAGCTTAGAGACAAAGATAAAATCAAACCATCAAAATATTACGATGATTTTATTTGTACGATGACAACAGAAGAAGAACCTAATACGTATCAAGAAGCTATTCAGAGTTCAGATAATATATCCTGGCAAAGAGCTATGGATAATGAAATGGCTTCTCTACAAGAAAATCATACATTTGAATTGGTTGAGAAACTACAAGGTGCAAAAGTTATCCCTTGCAAGTGGGTTTATCGCTTGAAGTTAAATCCAAATGGTTCAATTTCTAAATATAAGGCAAGAGTTGTAGCAAAAGGCTATGATCAACAGAAAGGTATTGATTATACAAATACTTTTAGTCCAGTTGCTAAGCTACAAACCATTCGTCTGTTACTTGGAGTTGCTGCAACAACAAAGATGCATTTAGTTCAATTTGATGTATCAACCGCATTCCTATATGGTAAGCTAGATGAAACCATTTTTATGCAGCAGCCAGAAGGCTATGATGATAGCTCAGGTAGAGTTTGGAAACTTTCAAGAAGTCTCTATGGACTCAAGCAGGCACCTCGGTGTTGGAATAGCCGAATTGGTACGTTTTTAAAATCATTAAAATTTAAAGTCAGTGAAGAAGACCCTTGTATGTTTATAAGAAAAGAAAATGGTGTTAAAACAATCCTTGTTTTGTATGTAGATGATGGTATTATAGCATCTACAAGTCATACAGAGCTTGAAGAATTTTTAAATAAGTTAAAGACTGAGTTTAAAATTGTATCAGATGATGCAAAATATTTTCTTGGCCTAGAAATAGATAAACAGCCAAATGGAGATATTAAAGTTTGCCAAAAATCTTATGCTCAAAGAATACTGGAAAAATTTAATTTTATTGGTTGCAATCCAGTTAAAACACCAATATTAAATTCCGAACCAGGGAAAGCAGCAGAAGGGGAGCAAAATTATCCTTACAGACAGGCAGTTGGATCGTTGATGTATTTGATGTTGGGTTCCAGACATTTGGCATTTGCTGTTGGAGTTCTATCAAGATCATTAGAAAATCCTACTTCTACAGATATTGGTAGACTTAAACGAGTTTTTAGATATATTTCAGGTATCACAGATTTCGGGCTGGTGTATCGACATGATGCAGAAAAGGGTGTTCTGACTTGTTATTCAGATGCTGATTTTGGTGGATGTGCTCAGACGGACAGATCAACAACGGGAGTTTTGGTATCTTACGCGGGAGCAGCAGTTTCATGGCTGAGTCAACGTCAAGGATCAGTTACAGACTCTACAACTGAAGCAGAAGTAGTTGCAGCCAGTGAAGCATCGAAAGAAATAATATGGTTGAGTCGTTTATTAAGTCAAATGAGTGAGTTAAAAGAAATTCCTATTTTACAAATTGATAATGCAGCAGCTGTTAGATTAGCTGAAAATCCAGAAAATCACCGTAGAACAAAGCATATTCAGAGAAAACATTTCTTTATTAGAGAACATGTCACAGAAGAAAGAATTGGAGTAGAGCAAGTTCCCTCAGAAGATCAAGCTGCAGATATAATGACCAAACCATTGCCAGCACCAGGTTTCAGTGTTTTGTGTTCAAAAATGGGACTTTTATAAAGTTTAAATTTCGACATTACAAACAAGGGAAAGTGTTAAAGTAATCTAGATTATGCGTAGTGTTTATAGTAATGTCAGATGTCATAAATATTAATTAGAATGTCTTTGCCTTTTGTATATTTGATGTATTAGTTTGTTGAACCAAGTTGTTCTTCTTTGATGTTAAAATAAACTATTAAAAGTATTAAAAGGATCATTGAACTACATTTAATAAATTTAAGACACTTCTACAAATAAAATAATTAAATGAAACAATAAAATCGACTTACTTGTATTAAAGCGGAGGTATCACTTGTCAATCGGATAATAAAATGAACTAAAAATTCTGATCGCCGCGCGAAAGAAGCGACAGTTCAACAGTAACACCACTAGCGGTACAATTTATAATTACGACGATTACATTAAAATAAATCTCACCGGATACAGTTGAATTCTATTACTAAAACAATCCGAAAGATCATTAAGTTCATTAAGATGTTTCACTTGAAATAAGCAGGTCTCATTGCAGAGTATATGGAGCAGTCATAAAGTAGATGCATTGTAATTTCATATGGATTTTGATTGCAAACAAAACAAATCTCATTAGGATTCATTGAATAATTGTAAGCTTTATTATTAACTTTAATTAATTAACTTTAATACTAACCGCGTACCTATTTCAAATTGTCTACAAACTGCTTGCTCCAATTATACTTTGTCTCAGTAGCACTTTCTAAATGAATTAGACGGTTTAGGCATAACTTTGGCAGTATGTCCTCGTTTGTCGTCAGAACTTGGATTATCCAATTCAGAGAGTGTTTAAACACGTACGTGTATCCTTCCAGTTTTTAGTCTTACAGCAATATCAGCGGCATAGGTCAAGGGGTCAGAAGCTTGTGCATGCAGCACTTTTAAATTTGAAGACGACTTAATAAATATCGAAGTACCACTGAAGGTAGCAAGAAAAGAAGATACAGGGGTTATTAAATATTTATGCGCTGACGTATTGTTAATTAAAACTGAAAACTTGAAAACACAACCCACAGATGCTGGCGTGCTATAATGTTCAACCTAGAAAACTGTTTCTATTCCTCAGAGAAATAAAATTTAGAATTTGTAGGGTAAATAAAAATCGGCGATACAGATGAATTAGACGGTACAGAACGAAGACGCCGACTTTACACTATGTTCTCTTCATCATCCAAAGTTCAAAACACGTGAGAGTACAGCACCGAAGAATTAGACCTTAAAAGAATGCATATTTGCACCACAGATTCTGATGCACAGTTGCAAATTGAATCTGTTGTCAAGAAAGGTAAGAAAAAACGGACAATCCCTAAATTGTAAAGCAAAAACCTAAAAAGGATTAGCAAAAACACTGAAAAAAAAATCATCTCAAATTCGAAGAACCATCAAAGTGAAACACTTATGAGGACTTTAACACAATTTATTCAACAAAATTGTAACAAGAACTCTGCTGGAATAAATCTAAACAGTTTTATATTGACAATGAACTATTTGAACTCCCCTTAACTGCCCATAAATCTCCTTATATACAACAAATGAACATTCTAAAATTTGCGTGAAACATGATATAATCTAATCACTATACACTAGAGATTTCTAGAATAAGCTATAAACAGTCTTTTAAGTAAAGGTCCTTTTCTTTTTCAGTTATCCCATTACAAAAGTATTAGGGAATTACAACTCCCATGCCCAAAAAACTGTAAACTCACGTGTTTTAATAAAATTTATCATGACTCCAGAAAAGAAATATTTAAAATCAACTGGGGTTTAGGTATCTTGGGAAAAACTGGTCGATAGATACATAAAAAACGAAATCTTAACCAGCGGGAAAAATCCACAGATCTAGCGCTGGATGACTTGAACAGGGTATTATCAAAGTCAATTGAAGACAAAGAAGTAGCCCTAGCGGCGTTTATTGACATTGAAGGAGCCTTCAGCAATGTGGGACCCAAATCAGTAACCGACGCACTTTCAAGGAGGGGAGTCCCCCCACTAATCTGCCAATGGGTGTATGCCAACCTAATGCATAGGATCGTAGTGTCCAAGTTAGGTGAGGCGTCCATTGAGGCAACAATGGAAAGGGGCTGTCCGCAGAGAGGGGTACTGTCGCCTCTGCTGTGGTCAGCACTTATGGATCACCTCCTTAAAAAACTCCTCAATGAAGGCCTTCACTGCCTAGGCTTCGCAGATGATGGCCATAATCATTCAGGGGAAGTTTCTGGGTACAGTCTCAGAGCAGAGCGGATGCAGTCCGCAATGAATATGGTGTACAAATGGTGCAAGGATGAAGGCCTAACAGTCAATCCAAAAAAGCATCAATTGTCCCATTCACTAATAAAAGAGCGTTACCAGGCTTACAACCAATAACGCTCAATAACGTGCTGGTTCCAATGGCCACAGAGGCCAAATATCTAGGTGTGGTATTTGACCAGAGGCTATCATGGAAGCAACACATTCAAAAGGTCACACATAAAGCTACAATAGCCCTTGGTATGTGTAGACAATTGTGTGGCAAGAACTGGGGATTGAACCCCAAAATGAACCTATGGTTGTATACACAAGTCATTAGACCAATGTTAACCTATGGTTCGGTGGTGTGGTGGAGTAGAACGCAGCAGTCCGAGGTGATTAGGCAGCTGGAAAGCATTCAAAGACAGGTTACAGGTGCCATGGGAACCGCCCCAACGGACGCACTACAGGTTCTACTCAACCTACCACCATTGCACATTTACATTCAGGGCGAGGCTATGGCAACTGCTCACAGGCTGCTACAAGGCCAGGCCCCCATTACCTTATTAAAAGGCAAAAAGCAAGCAGAGTTATACAATAGGGTTAAGGCAGATCAAATAATGAGCATGCCTCAGGACAGGTTAGTCCCCAGGTGAGAAACTTTCGAGTAGAAATACTGGAAAGGGACTCATGGAGTAATGGCCCCCCAATCCAAGGGGAGTTAATCTGGTATACCGATGGCTCAAAGACTGAGAAAGGCACAGGGTCAGGTATATACAGTAGAGGACACAGGATAAAAGTCCAACTAAGTCTAGGTGCGTATGCCACAGTGTTTCAGGCTGCTGAAGTAATGGCCATACAACACTATGCAACGGAGATCGTGAGTCAGGGTATAACGGGTAAAACCGTAGTCATATACTCGGACAGCCAAGCAGCTCTAAAGGTGATAGTCTCAGCACAAATAAGCTCACAGCTGGTGTGGGACTGCGTTGGGGCCCTGACACAAGCCGCTAGTCAAAATTCTTTGACACTAGCATGGATACCAGGACACTCAGGGTTTCGAGGCAATGAGAAGACTGATGAATTGGTCCGTGCGGGAGCTAATACCCCAATGATTGGCCCGGAACCATTCGGCGGAGTTGCTGAAACATTCAGAAAGGCAGCCATTGAGAAATGGAGGCTAGAGAAGGCCCAGGAGTAGTGGGAAAAATCACCGGGCAAGCGACAAGCCAAAGTCTTCATAAAGGGACACTCGGCGAAGTTTACTGCAGAGCTGCTATCACAAAGGCGAAACGATGTCAGAATGATTGTCAGTCTCTTGACAGGAAATTGTAGGCTCAAGAAACACATGAGTCAGTTAAACTTAGCAGATGAAGACATCTGTTGATACTGCCAAGAGGAGAAGGAAACCGCATTTTATGTTCTATGCCGATGCGAAGGCCTTGCAAGGACGCGGTATCTAGTACTGGGAGAGGAGAAACCGGCTGCTCCAAGTTATGCGGAGTGGCCACTGTCAAGGCTATTAAGTCTCATTAAGAGGGCAGGGCTGGACAAGGTTCTCTAATCCTATTCTTAAGATAATGGGTGGTCACAATAGATCTGCAAAGGTCGCAGTGATACAGGCTAACAGCCAACCCAATAAACATCTAATCTAATCTAAAATCTAGGTATCTTGGAATTGCAACGAGAATATATTTCTAAGAGAGGCTAGTATAAGTAGCTGTAACCAAGCATTTTATTTTATTATGAAAGAAAATAAAATATGCATCTGTAAGTAAGTTTTTTAAAGCAACCTTAAATATTAATGATATGCCCATCAGAACAGTATTGAGGCAAAGTAAATATGGTTTTATCGAAATTGATCAAAGGGAAAAACATGGAAATCACAGGAAAACTGATCCTGATGTACATGAGTTTATAAACATAATTCCCAGAATTAATAGTCACTACTTACGAGCACAGACGACACGTGAATATATTGATTACCTATATGATAAGAAAAAATTTTACACTGTTTTCAAGGATCTTCAATTAGGAATTCCTCACTTCAGTCCTAAAAAGTATTGCATACCAGAACGCACCCAATGATGAGAGAGGTATGTGATCAACATTTAAGAGAGAAGGTATTGGTTAGACAAGAAAAAAAAGAAGATACAATTTCTGCTAAAAACAATGACAATCTTGTGGTTTCAATTAATGACCTGCAAGCTGTCATGGCTGCTTCCAGAGGGGATGTTTCAGTTTTTTATTTCAAAAGTAAAATCTATAGTTAAAATTTGACTGTAAGTAATTTAAAACTGTTACTTTTGGTATGAAGCAGAGGCTAATAGGGGTACAATTAAAATGGGAACATGTGTCTTCAAATATTTAAAAAAAAAATGTAGAAAGGACGAACAGCAAGGAACAAGTCTTGCTATATTCAGATAATTTCTGTAGGCAGAAGAAAAATACATTCGTAGTTGGTATGTAGGTACCTGTTTGCTGTTTAGAAGCTAAAGTATAAGTCTATAACGCATAAGTTTATGATTTAAGGGCATACCCAAAACGAGGGTGATAAAAGTTATTCTGTAATGGAGAAAGCAGTTAAAAAAAGATTTAAAATTAAGCTTAATTTACACTCCACAAAAATAGGTGCGAATAATTTGGTCTGTAAAAAAAGGAAATCCTTTCAATTAATTGAGTTATCTCATAGTGAAATTCAATTGGAAAACAGTTACTAAACAAGTGGGATCAAACTTTACTAACATTTTCCAAGAAAAGGAAAAACAAGCTACAAACCAAAACAAAGATAACAAAATGGCAGATGATAAACAACAAGACCCTAAAGAGAATAAACAACGAAGCAATTAAGAAAAAAAAACAGATGAACAGATGGCTACTACTATTAAAATTGGTTTTGAAGAATGAACCAAATGTATGTCAAAAATTTCACTCAAACAATCCGAGTTCATAAAAATCAATGTAACTGAGATTAAATTAAAACGTGGAGAGAAAAAGATTACTTGTTCTCCAGCATATTTAGAGAAACTGCCTCTCGCACAAAATGAATAGACTGACAAAGAACCCCGTTGAACTACATATGGAAAATGGCTTTCGGTCGAATCTTTTGAAACTTTGAGGAACTGAACAAAAAATGTCATGGCCGCAAAGTTTAAAAGTTCATAGTTTTCGAGATATTTCAACCCTAATGTAGGAGTGAAGGTATCAACTAAAAACGTTTTATAATGTAAAAAAGGACAAAATGGACCAAACGACTCTGATTAGGGGTAAGTTGGTGTCACTGATTGTCAATATAATAATCACTTCACCCACAACCCCCTTCACCCCTTTGAAGTTTGAAAATCAGGGGTTATATGAGGGGAAGTATAAATCTAAAAAATACACCAAATAGGTTTTAGAGGGGTTTTAGAGACCTCTGATCACGAATTCGTTATCCATAATTTTACCTTTAAACCTCTTTTAAGGGCGAAAATCATTTACCAGACTCTAAGAGTAACAGAAACGGGTTGAAATTATTAAATAAGGGTTCAAATATTAGTCCTAATAGCATTTTATTAAGAAATGTTGTTAAAATTATAAAAATATGAGAAAATATAAATTACATTTTTAAAGTAGTACAGCGACCCCGAAATAAAAAAAAGCGCATACGTTTTAAAGATCCAATTTTTTTTGTCCCAGAACTCCCTATAGGGCTTCTGATGCGTACCTACTGATTTTAAAAACATGATTTTTGTATAAGCTTTTAAATGGCGTTTATATCTTTTTTAAAACAAAAAAAGTTATTAAATTAATTTATTAAGAATACTTACTGCTCATTAACCAATATTTACAATTAAATTAAAAAAAAACATATCAGTGGTCTTACAAAGAAAATGAGCCCTAAAAGAATGTCCCAGTCGTAACTTAACCCCCAAAATCGTCGTTTAAAAAAGTTTTTTTTGCAAACAATAGAATAAATTAGAATGTTGTTAAAAGTTGTTGGTCGATTAAGTCCATTTTTTGTACATTCTTCAAAGGTATAATAACCAGGAAGGTTTTAAAAGATTTTATTATATACTTAAAAAGTTATTATTATTTAAAAAAAGCCGTATTTAATTTGACGCAATAACTTTTTTGTTAATTAAGCACTTTAAAATTGAAACTTGTAAAGTTTTATTAGAAAAAAAGTTTTTGTAAAATTAAACTAAGTTTCATTGTATTTTTATAATATATCTTTAAACGAAAAATGACCTAAGTATTTGTAAAAAAATACAATGACGTAGCACTTTTTATAAAACCCACGAGATTAGGTATACTCGTATCTTTACCAATATTTTTAAAGAATGCAGTCACACCCAGTAATTTTCAAGATTTTTCGATAATTTTTTACTTTTATTTCTTGAAGTATTAATTTATTAGGAATATTATATACGTGTGTGGATATTATACAACAAAAAATAATTATTAGTATTTTTTTAAAGTAATGAGATAATTTTTTAATATTGTTTAAAAAATATTCTGATTTTTATAATGAGAAAAAAAAAATAAGTCCACTTACCTTAAAATTCTAGACAAATACTCCGAGTCAAAGATGCAATAAACTGAAATAAAACTGCAGTTAATATAAGACAAGATGTTAACACTCGCACTGATTAAGAAGATTTAGTATCGTAAGCATAGGTGTAGGTTGATGTTTTCAGTTAAAAATAATACAGTTTTTTTCACTGACTCTCTCAACTATAATTCTGCAATCCAATAATACATTAGCCGTTAAATCAATGAAAGATTTATTTTTATTCTTAATAGAATTTATTGTCAAATTTTCGTTTTCGATATTGTAAATAAAAGTTTAATCCAGCGTAGCATCAATCATAACAATGATTCATTTAGCTTTTATTTATTTTATATCATAAAATAGATTTGATAGACGTATATAAAGAGCACACACAAAACACATGTTGAATTATATTTTTAAAAAAATCTAAAATTATATATTTAATCCTAATTAATTAATCCCGCAATCCAATAATAGATTAACCGTTAAATTAATGAAAGATTTATTTTTATTTTTAATAGAATTGTTGTCATTTTTTCGTTTTCGTTGTCGATGTTGTCAATCAAAGTTTAATCCATCGTAGCATCATTAATGATTCGTTTAGCTTTTATTTATTTTATGTCATAAAATATATTTGATAGACGTATATAAAGAGAACACACAAAACACATGTTGAATTGTATTTTTTAAAAATCTAAAATTGCATATTTAATCCTAATTAATTATTGTTTAAAAATTTAAATTTATCCAAAAATTTCAAGTTTAACAGAAATTCATTATGGAAGAGGGAGGCAGATTTGTACAGTTTTTAAACTTTGTGTCATATCTTAAAATTGTCTAGTTCTTAATCCTTTTACTGTTTCACCATTAATCGCAGCATCATATGAAGAATATATAAGTTGTAGCCGCAACATCAATTTTAGTAGCAGTAGTCAAATGTTCAAAGCTACCCCACTCCTGTGGTAGCTTGAAGATATGTGGAGCAGTTTTAAACTTTCCGTTTCAGAAATGTAACAGTCAAACGCTATCCTTTTCTACAACTTTTCCTACAAATAATAATGACAATTTAGTATTTACAGATGAAATATTCGCCAAAACGAAGTCTCCAATATTTGTTACGCTGCAGTCCAATTCTTTTTCGGCGTCTTCATCTGCACTGCTATCAGTATCTTCATTCTCTTAATAGTCCATTGTCGCTTCCTCTTCTGAATCCAAATGCATTTCTAAGTCAGTTTCATCATCCGAAGAAAAGCTCAGTATAGTTTTTGTCTCCAAACAATCAAGTTTAAAATTCCTTTTTTTCTTTTGAGCCTGTGATTTTATTAGCCGCGCCTGGCGTTCGAAGTAAGCTTTTTGCACCTTATCTTTTTCAGGGGAATCCGTTAAAATGCGGGATTTCCCTTCTTTTTGCCTTTGCTTAAAGCTTTTCGAGGAAATGCTTTAGGAAATGGCCTAGATTAGATGTTTATTGGGTTGGCTGTTAGCCTGTATCACTGCGACCTTAACAGATCTATTGTGATACACCCATCATCTCTAGAATAAGATTAGCGTACCTTGTCTAGCCCTGCCCTCTTAATGAGACTTAATAGCCTTGGCAGTGGCCACTCCGCATAACTTGGAGCAGCCGGTTTCTCCTTTCCCAGTACTAGATACCGCGTCCTTGCAAGGCCTTTGCATCGGCATAGAACATAAAATGCGGTTTCCTTCTCCTCTTGGCAGTATCGACAGATGTCTTCATCTGCTAAGTTCAACTGACTCATGTGTTTCTTGAGCCTACAATGTCCTCTCAAGAGACTGACAATCATTCTGACATCGTTTCAACTTTGTGATAGCAGCTCTGCAGTAAACTTCGCCAAATGTCCCTTTATTAAGACTTTGGCTTGTCGCTTGCCCGGTGATTTTTCCCACCACTCTTGGGCCTTCTCTAGCCTCCATTGATCAATGGATGCCTTTCTGAACGTGTCAGCAACTCCGCCGAATGGTTCCGGGCCAATCATTGGGGTACTAGCTCCCGCACGGGCCGTTTCATCAGTCTTTTCATTGCCTCGAAACCCTGAGTGTCCTGGTATCCATGCCAGTGTCAGAGAATTTTGACTTGCGGCATGTGTCAGAGCTCCAAAGCAGTTCCACACCAGCTGTGAGCTTATTTGTGCCGAGACTATCGCCTTTAGAGCTGCTTGGCTGTCCGAGTATATGACTACGGTTTTACCCGTTATACTCTGACTTACGATCTCCGTTGCACAGTGTTGTATGGCCATTACTTCAGCCTGAAACACTGTGGCATACGCACCTAGACTAAGTTGGACTTTTATCCTGTGTCCTCTACTGTATATACCTGGACCTGTGCCTTTCTCAGTCTTTGAGCCATCGGTATACCAGATTGACTCCCCTTGGATTGGGGGGCCATTGTTCTATAATTCCCTTTCCAGTATTTCTACTCAAGTTTCTCACAAAGTTATACCTGAGGACTATCCTGTCCTGAGGCATGCTCATTATTTGATCTACCTTAACCCTATTGTATAACTCTGCTTGCTTTTCCCTTTTAATAAAGTAATGGGGGCCTGGCCTCGTAGCAGCCTGTGAGCAGTTGCCACAGCCTCGGCATGAATGTAAATGTGCAATGGTGGTAGGTTTATTAGAACCTGTAGTGCGTCCGTTGGGGTGGTCCCCATGGCACCCGTAACATTCAGACATGCCTGCCTTTCAATGCTTTCCAGCTGCCTGATCACCCCGGACTGCTGCGTTCTACTCCACCACGCCCCGAACCATGAGTTAACATTGGTCTAATGCCTTGTGTATACAACCATAGGATCATTTTGGGATTTAAGCCCCAGTTCTTGCCATAGGAAATGGCGTAACATGTTCTGGTGTTATTGTGGATTTTACTATGCTTGAATTGCTCGTAGAGTTTTCAATCATTCTAATGGTTGGTGAAGTTAAAGATGCAGAAATATCAGAACATTCCTTGAAAATGGATAAATGCCTTGTGCGGCAAAGCCAGCTAACAAGTTTTTTTGCAGTATAAGTAACGTTATAAGCTGGAGTCACGATGCTTTTAAAAAACATACTAATTGCTTTTGGTAATTATGTTAGTATACATTCGAGAGCCATGACTAAATAACAAAAAACAACGTTAAAATAACAATAACAGTATTTAAAACTGCAGTTGGGGTAATTCTGAACAATATTCACACTGCCCCCTTCATTTTGTTCAAAGCTGCCCCAATATTATTTGAAAAATAACAAACATTTTTTAACGAGTAAAAGGTTAAAAATTGTATTATTCCCTAGTTTATTGCGTGATACATAAAACATTCTGACAAAAAGATAAAAAAACACTTCACACACCTTGAATTGGATCCCTGAAATCCTTACGCGAATTATATTTCTTTATAAGAAAAGTTTGTTTTTAAAAATTATAAAATTTATTCAAAGTTACAAATCTACTATTTAACTACAATTACTATGAGAACTATTAGGTTTAAAAGTTAAAGACTGACTAAATCTTCTAGTGAATTCGGTAGGGCTGTTCTGT
Source organism: Altica lythri (assembly GCA_964028335.1). Lineage (NCBI taxonomy): Eukaryota > Metazoa > Arthropoda > Insecta > Coleoptera > Chrysomelidae > Altica > Altica lythri. Next base: position 65,005,572 of record OZ034803.1, on the reverse strand, counting down.
CTTGACAGTCAGCATTCTTGTTGCTGACTCTGGGAAATCGGTGACGTAACTCCTCCCCCTGAGGATTCAACTTACGAGGGTAGTTGAGGAAGTTGAACTGAAGGTGATGGAACGATTGGAACTGGTGGTTGCTTTCTTTTGCTGCTGATGTGATATTTCTTATAGATAAATACCATTAAACCGAAAACAATAGTAAGATATATCAGTATTGTCCATATGCTTGGTATGTGGGAAATTTTATTGAGAGGAGACAATATGTGTTCATTTTGATTTAGTTGGTGAGTGAGTTCTTGGAGTTGGTCAAGCTGAACATCTTCCAGATTGATCTCTGAATTAATTGTTGTAATGGGATCACTTTGTAGTTGAACATCCGGAATTAGTATTGGTTGACTATTAGTAATTGATTTCTTGTTTATGATTACTTCTTGAGAGGTTCTAATCTGGCATTCTAAAGGGATTTTAATCATATATGTACCCTTTATTCTTCTTGCTTCTTCTTGGCTGCCGCAGCTGATTCTAATTGTTTCTTCTTTGGGGAATACTCCTAGCCAAAGATTAGTATTGCCCAGTTGTCTGAATTTGGGTTGTGTTAATTTAAATCGAATCTGTTTGCAATGTGGGTTATTCTCTAATTTTACTAGTGATAGTTCACAGGTGTTGTTATGTCCAATCTCTTGTAATATCAGTTTTCCACATATAAAGTTCTGAGCGGATATTTCAGTACACTCATCGAATTTTGATATAATGTAGTAGTGCAATTTATTTTTTAGTAGAAATTTATTCTGCGGAATAATAGCCTTGAACTGACCCTCATTGGGAATCGGGACGGAGTATAATTGATAGTATGTAAAGATGTCTGGGTAAACCAATAAACCAAAATTACATTTAAAATGTATGTGATTTTGTTGTTATAAAGAAAGCATTCTATTTTTATAATTGATTCGTATAAAAGAACGTTTTCCATTGTTACAGTAATGGGTAGTTGGGAAGAATTTAATTGGTTCTCTATAGTTTTTAGTTCGTGATACAATTCTGTAGTTTTCATAACGCTAGGATATAAAATTTTTAATCTTGCAAATGTTATCGAGTTTTCGAGAATTGTAATATTGAATTTATAATATCAAATAAATTAATAATTTCATATAATACGTCTTTTATAGAGTCAGAATTGTCTCTAGCAATGAGTACCAATGAAATTTGGTTTATTTTGTCTTCTAATAGTTTATCATTTTTGTTGAGTTTTTGAATTGTAGAATTAAAACTTTTAATTACGTTTATTGATAATGACATTTGTGAATTTACTACAGAAGTTATTCGTTCTTGATTGGTTTGAAGTTGGTTTATTAATTTTTCATACCTTTCGCCATCCGAAGCATCCAAGTTGCCGGTTATAGATTAAAAAAATGGAACCTAGCCCGTTTATAATGCCTCTCTTTGTTCTATCTGGTTGTGGTAAAAGAGTTTTTAATCTGGAGTCTACTTTATCTCGAGTGAATTGTAAGATTTTTTGATAGTTTATAACGTCTTTCGAATAACTTTCATTTGTATTTATCATTCCCAATAAGTTTTCTGCTTGTGTATCCAATTTATTAACTTTTAGTACGATGGGGTTTAAATCAAAGAAGTGTATAATTTTGAAGGAATAGTCCTCTACTTTAGCTGATCCTAATTTAAGAGGAATCAATCCTAAATTCCCGTCCAAATTTCTGAAGGAAATTTGATCTTGTGACCCATGTATAGTCGATTCAAATAGAAGTGTCATCAAGTGGGCTGGGTACGTGTGAGATCATCTTTAACTTTATTACTAGATTCAATGGAAACAGAACTTTAGTTAGGGAATTATATGTCATCGCGATGTGTCAAAATGTTTATAGTTATATTGAGCATATGATCACAAGCTGGCTAATATTGCGATTCAAATTTCACTAAACGTGGGTACTGCCACTACAAATTTGAATTTTCCAGAGACTACTTGATGACACTTCTATTTGAATCAACTATAGCATAGGGAACCTGAAAGAAAAGTTTGGGTTTATTTCTCTTTTATGATGTTTGAACTTTTTGACGTGGTCGTTTCAAGTTATCCATATGGACTTTTTCCTGAGAACTAGTAGATACAATTTATCCGTTTTTGTTTACGTTTGTTATTTCGTCAGGACTATTAAATTTAATTGAAGATTTATTTCGAGAATGATTTTTCACGTATGTGCAGTCTCCTACATTAAATAAATCAGGAGTATCCCTGTTTTTATTTATTTTATTTATGAGTTCTTCTTTATCTTTAAATAATTTTTCGTTTAATTTAGAATAAAGTTCTCTTATTTTTTCCTTATGTTCGTTTACGTAATTGCTGGTTAATATTCTGTCAATATTTATATCGAAAGGATCATCTGTGGTCAGGTGACCGTTAACAATATCAATTGGTTTTAATTTAGTTGAAGAATGTATGGAGTGATTGTAAGCAAGAATTGCGTATTTCATTTTTGTTTGTATATTCGTTTTAGAAAACCCTTTGGTGTTTAGTAGTCTAATATGTTCATTAAAGGTTGAATGTACTCGTTCGATGGGTGAATTGGACTGAGGATGACTTGGAGAGATAAAATGGGTTTTTATTTTATGTAGGTCTAATAATTCGTTAATTACTGTGTTTTTGAATTCTGTTCCGTTATCGGCAACTACTAAATTAGGTATTCCATGATGTGAGAAAAAGGTTATTAAATGATTTGCCACTTCTGTTAATTCTAGTGCTGTTAACGGGTATGCTTGACTATATTTTGAAAAAGTGTCAATGATCGTTAAGAATTTATGACCTTCTATCGTGTATGTATCTATATGTAAAATTTCGAATGGTTTTAAAGCAGTTGGGGTGATATTCATTTCTACTTTGAAAGGTTTTCTCTCATATTTGCACTGTTGACAGATTTCACATTCATTGATATAATTTTGTACAGATTTCTTTAAATCAGGCCAGTAGTAGAGTTTTCTTATCTTTTCTGTTGTTTCATCTATACCCCTATGGTTTGTTTTTCCTTCGTGGTATGCTTGTATTATTTCCTGGATATGCTTTTTGTTTGTAACATCTATTAATTTAGTACCTATTACATTTTCGGAATTTAAGGCTTGGCCATTTCTAAATTACTTTCTACAATTATTTGTGAAACAATTGGTTGAGTTTCGACGATTTGAGAGTCAGTTGAAGGTATATTAATGTTCAAATCTTCGAATACTCTAGTTAGTGTATCTAAATCGTTATGTTCAGACATATAAATTGCACTTACATTAATATGAAAACGATTGGCAGCATTCTCAATTTATTATGAGGAGATTTTCTGGCCCGGCGATGTGGTCCTTCACACAATTGCTCCTCGCAGAATGGATAATTTTGGATCCAGTTCTCGAAATATTGTCAAGTGATCCGTGAATCTCGATTTTGTAGGTTTTACGTCACTCACAATAAGTCTCTTTTTCCGGTTCGATTGCCGATTAATTGTTAAACAAAAACCGCCCGTTCGATACGTACGATCTCGACAATCCTACTGACTGCGCCAATTATATTTCTTTATAAGAAAAGTTTGTTTTTAAAAATTATAAAATTTATTCAAAGTTACAAATCTACTATTTAACTACAATTACTGTGGGAACTATTAGGTTTAAAGACTGACTGAATCTTCTAGTGAATCCGGTAGGGCTGTTCTGTCTTCACAGTCAGCATTCTTGTTGCTGACTCTCGGAAATCGGTGACGTAACTCGCGTTTATTTTAAAAAGTTTAGAATTTAAACTTGAAATTAAACACTCCTCGTTACCCAACTGCGGGCTTGAAAACGTCAGCTGTGACAAGTGACAGTTGTGTAGGATAGTGTTGCCACTATGCCATATAAAAACTACCATAGTTTTGTTTAAAATAGCATAGTTTTGTTTAAAACACATATTTTCAACGGTGCCCCTGTCCAAAGCTACCCCCCTCGTCCGTACTTGAGAAAAGATTTCAAATAATTGTCCTAATATTTTATTAAAAAATGTTTGTTAAAAACTATAAAAATATGAGAAAATAATTCCATTTTAAAGGGTAGGTGATAGCCGTATAAGGATAAAAGGAGTTTGATTTTGGTCGATTACCGCGTACTTTTCTTTGACGAGCTCTGGAATATAATTTAAATTAACTGATGTAAATATTTAATTATTATCTATAACTTCTTTGTGTCATCAACTTTATTAACTTCTTTTATCAAAATAATAAAATAATAAATCAACAATTTGAAAATGAACCTTGCTTATTTATCTTGATGGATATGTCAACGGTCGTTTTTTTAACTTCCCGCTAAAAAAATTTTAATTTTTTAAATCGGGAAGTTATTGGTTTTACCCCGTTTTTCGAAAATCGAGTTTTCATCGGATCTCAACGTTTTGAGGTATTTGGAACCTCCCCTGACTATTTTTACGAGGGTGTCTGTATGTATGTGTAGATGTGTGTGTGTGTGTGTGTGGATGTATGTAAACCTCTTATAACTTTTGAACGGCGTGACCGATCGGAATGAAATTAAAAGCGTTCCAAAGAGTTCCATTTAACTTAGATTCCCTGTAAGTTTGAACCGATTCGAACCGGTAGATTTCGAGAAATTTCAAAATAACCGAAAAAAACAATTGGTAAAAATGATGTTTTTTGGGCATATCTTTTTGGCCATTACATCGATCAATTTCACAACCTAATCAGTTCTCAAGCTTAAAAAAACACGTCGAATACCGTTTTGCAAATTAAAATCGGTTGATTCGTTCGTGAGATATCGTTGTCGAAAAATTTCAAAAGAAGTGTTTTCTATCAATAACTTTTTTGACTAATCGATTTTGCATTCCTAGTAACGTTTTTAGGTCTTAAAAAAACTGCATCAAATTCCATCTTGAACATTAAATCGAATAACGCGTTGAAAAGTTATGGCTTTTTAAACATTTCAAATACAGCCAAAAACGTCAAAATACGTTACGTTAAAAATGATGTTTTTTGGGCATATCTTTTAGGCCATTACATCGATCAATTTTATAACCTAATCAGCTCTCAAGCTTAAAAAACCATGTCGAATGCCGTTTTGCAAATTAAAATCGGTTGATTCGTTCGTGAGATATCGTTGTCGAAGAATTTCAAAAAAAGTGTTTTTTTTCAATAACTTAGAGATTTTGTAACTAATCGATTTTGCACTCCTAGTAACGTTTTTAGGTCTCAAAAAACTGCATCGAATGCCATCTTAAACATCAAAATCAAATAACGCGTTAAAAAGTTATGGCTTTTTAAACATTTCAAAAAAAGTCAAAACCGTCAAAATACGTCACGTTACTATAGCTTTACGGTTAAAACTAGCGGGAAGTTGCAAGGATGGCCTTTAAGGTCAACCTCTTTTCGAATTTTTTTTAACTGAAAATGCCTAAAAAATATTTAAATAATAATTATCAGTAAGCTTTCGACAACCGATCTAGTTGTCTGAAGTTTCGAACTGAAAATTATTTTAATTTTTTTTAGGCATTTTTAGATTAAAAAAATGACCCTTGACAAATTTGACATATACATTAAGATAAATAAGAAAGGGTCAAAATATTGATTTATTATATTATTTTGATTTTAGTGACAAAAGTTCCCCAATAAAAGAAGTAAATAGAAAGTATACCTAAACCTTTACTAAATGTTACAATTTTAAGTTTTAATTCTGCGACTCCGGTCCGATTGGTCCTAGAAACTGATATATATATATATATATATATATATATATATATATATATATATATATATATATATATATATGTTTTAAATTAAATTGTAATGAATTTTAACTACTCCGGCTTATTCTGGGTTGGGTTCTTCTCTTGTAATTAGATTATTTTATTTTAATTAAAGATTGTTGTTTTAAGTATTCTATTTTATATTTTAACTTTAACTTCAAAATATTTTAACAATGACAGTTCTCAAAAATTTTCAATCAATAATAATCAATCATCGTCTCTCTAGCATTTACCTACTATTTATATACCTACATTTCAAAACAAAATTGGTCACTGGTCATAGTCGTCACACTTTTTTTTATCGTATTTACACAATAGACACAGTGATACCATAACAATATATATATATATATATATATATATATATATAAAAGGGGGAAAATTGTTATAGGTACGCATACTTGGCAGCCTTTATATATATATATATATAAATTTTAACTTTCAAAATATTTTAACAATGACAATCCTTAAAAATTCTAATCAATCAAAATTCAAAAATCAATAATCCATCTCTATGGCATTTCACCGCTTTATATTCATAAAAAATTGAATAGTCACTGGTCTATGTCGTCACACTATACAGTAAGATATTTTATTTACACAATAGACACAGTGATACCATAACCATAACCATATATATATATATATATATATATATATATATATATATATATATATATATATATATATATTGAGATGATATAAGTTACTATGCTATATCCAATATGTACATATAAAGAAAATTAAGAAAAATAGAGAAAAGGAAAACATATTCTTATTCCAAGGCAGAGTGCAAATGCAGTAAATTTGGTATAATTTATAATCGTCTTCTTCATAATACCTAAAAAAGAAAAATAAAACAAAATAAGAAATTAAAATATACAAGTACATCTAAGAGATATTTATTTCAAAGAGTCAAAATAATTTAATTTATAATATATAAAATTTTAATGATCATGTATTAAATAGATAATAAGAGTAAATATTGAAAAGGTTATAAATTTTACGATACATTGGCAATTAAAACCGATTTTAAATAAATTAAGATAAAATGAAATAAGAAAATTAAATGTTAAAACATAAATGTAAAACTTTACATAAATTTTAGTATAAAATGTTAGAAATCATAGAAGAAATTTAAAAAATTGTACTTACTTTCAAAATATACAACGTTTGATTTTCAAGCCATATTGTGATTTGTTATTAGTTTAATTTCCAAATGAAAAGTTCTGAAAATAGAAAGATATTAGATTATATTGTCGATAAGATATTATAAAGTTAACAATTCATTAAAAGTATAGCAAATTTTAAAAGAATGATTATTGTATTAAATGTAAATAATGAATTAAGTATTAGATTAGAAGCAATTTTATTCGTCAAAATTTCTAAAGTGTCCGTATATCATTTATGTCCTGGGAAATGGTGGATTCCAGTTGAAAAGGATAGCCTGTGCCTTAGTTGTCCAGAGAAAATACAAAAGCTTCAGAACACGGTATCAATTTACAATTTTTTTAAAAATAAAGAACTTCCCTGTGTTTGATTTTTATGTATTTGATGAACATTTAATTTCACTTGTACACTGTTTCACTGTTTAAACAAGTTATTTTTTACTCTTAGATAAGTTTAATTTGATTTATTGGTTACAAAATTCAGAATTTTTCATAACACTTGATTTAACGATGTTTGATTTTTGAAAGTAATGTGTCAATGCGCACAAAACAATAAGGAAAAGTAAGGTTAAGGTCAAAATAGAATTACCGTTCAGAAAACATAATTTGGTATATGATTGTTGAATTTTATTATCGTTTTTGTTAAAATTTTCAATATTAGTTAAATTTGAATCCATTTATTATTTGAAATTTTTGAACTCTGACCCTAAGAAAGAGAATAGCTTGGAGCATATGTTAAAATAATAATCGTTAAAATAAAAAAAATTAATTTGAATCTTACCTTCTTCACATCGATATTAAAATTAAAAAATTTCAAGGTAAGAAGTACTTTATAACATGGTAACTTATAGAATACTACTATAATAATTAGAACTAGTTATCATATGTTATAATATATATATATATACTAGCTGACCCGGCCACGCGTTGCTGTGGCTAAGGTTTTTGTTATATTACATTGTAGTAATCTATTTAAGAGAAACAGTAGGAGAACATCAGCCATGGGGATCACCATGCTTGTTTACATAGATGCCATTTGTAAAAAAATATGGCGACTTCCATGACAGATTTTCTACTACTGCAACCCCTTAATACAATGAAATTATTATTTACGAATGAAGAAGGAAACGTTAAAGCTGGTATAAAAATTCACTGGATTGATATTAAGCAAAAATCAATACAAAAGAATTTTAAAATTTATTATTATTTTTATTCAAACGCCTGGAGAGATTTGGGAGAATGTCCTTAGTGTTATAGGATAAGGAGTAGCTTACTAAAGGCACTCCCGGCCAGGTATCCTGCTGAAGGCAGAAAACTAACCAAAGGTAAGATGAAATAAATAACAGAAAACAAACAACAAATATATTAACGAATAAATAAGTAATAAGAATGAGTAATAAACATTAAGAATAGGGAGTCTTACCAAATAAACTACATGGTGGCATGTCACACTTACTCACGAAAATACATCAAGAGTCACAATGGCCCAGACCCTAGGGTGACCCTTACAGACAACCTCAGACTACAAACTCCTGGTGTCTTACCTCAACAACCTGCTTTTAAAGCCAATTCATATTCTACGTGAGAATAAAAATTAAACTATTTAAACACGTGCCAAGATCTAACGTAATGACTTTGACCTGGTAAAATGTAATACATAACAATACAGTAAAATATAAACTAATAAATTAATATGTAGGGCAAAACTACCCTATCACCTATGTGACATTACAAAGTAAATAACACGTAACACTTTAACTTATGAATGAGGTAGGTAGGGCAGATAGTTTTAAATCTTTAACAATAATACTTATTTTAAATTATAATTACTTTTATTTTCAATTTAATTTAGCACTAATCAAAACACAATATTTTTGGTTAACCTGTCTTTAGCTAACACAAACAGATTCGACGATTTCCCTACACGTGAACATGCAACATAAAGTTGCCCAGTTTATTAAACTGTATAATTTCAAAGCACATACCACAACTTTTTATGTTAAAACTTTTCAATAATTAAAACTGAATTTAAGTGTCATCTCAACAATGCACAGCATCCTTGATATTGCAAAAAAATTAAGTCATACAACGCTGTGATTGATCATAGAGAGGTTTCCTTGTTAACAAAATCAAGGGTAGTTGTATCTAAAAACTTTCTAAAATAGTTTATTTTATTAACAAAAATTATTAATTAAAATAATAATTACTGTTTTCACATGTAAAAACAAAAAAAAACTTCCCCCTCTGGCGTAATCGATCCCATTACGATAAACTAACCGAAATGTCATAATCAGCCGCTGATCCAAATTAGCTACCAAGACTTTACATGAAGACTTTCAAAATGATAATATTATATTTAATATAATAACAATTCAATAAACAAATAATTTGCAATAAAATAATATTGCGACTATAAATTAAAATGTAAGCTATCCTATCTTTCAAGTTGGATTAAACTGCACACGGTGTGCAAATTTGATTAAAATCGGTTTAGTAGTTTAGGAGTCCATTGCGGACAAACAACGTGACACGTAATTTATATATATTAAGATATATATATATAACTACTGTTCATATATATATATATATATATATATATATATATATATATATATATATATATAAAGCAGTAATTGTTTGGTAACGGCTGATTAATTATAGAATGGATCAAAAAAAATTTTTTTGGGTTTACAGGGATGCAGCCAAAATTAGGTACTTTAGAAAGATTCTATTTTTAAAATACCAAGCTTTCGAATTTATTTCAAATTCTTTTTCAAGGCTATAAATAAAGAAATTGGTTATAAATTGCTTAAACTTAAAAATGTAAAGATGTACTTACAAGTAAAGTGAATCAGTATAAAATTGTTTGTAATGTAAATAGATATTAGATTTTTGTATCCCTTTACTACCTTTTCAACTTCCTTTTTTAAAAAAATTTGTAGATGATATAATTTGTGCTGTACCAGAGAATGAGATTAATTCCATCCTTGAAATATTCAATAATTATAACCAATATATAAGTTTCACAGTAGAGAAAGAAATTGATAGATCAATAAAATTCCTTGATTGTAAAGTTATAAGAAATACTGATAATTCAATAATCTTGGACTGGTATGTGAAACCAACATACTCTGGTAGATATATGAATTTTAACTCTTTTCATCCTTTTAAAATGAAAACCAATTTAATTCTTGGACTAAAATATCGAATTGAAAAAATTTGTCATCCTTCTTTTATTCAAAAAAATCTAAAAAAATTATACATTACATTATTAGATAACAATTACCCATCCAAACTTTTAAAAAAACTTTTATTTAACACAACTACATATGAACGTGTAAATCACACAGAAAATAATTCAAACTTAAGTATCACTTATGGATCAATACCGTATTTAGGTAATTTAACCACTAAAATTATTAAAACTTTTAAAAATTTTAACAATATTAAAATAGCACAAAGAACTTATAAACCTATTGGTTCTCTATATTCAAAATTAAAACAAAAAGAAGATATAATGAATCTTAATAATGTTGTTTATAAAATTCCTTGTTATAATTGTGATAAGGTATATATTGGTCAAACTTTACAAAATCTTAAACATAGAATTACTCAACATCGTAGTGATGCTAGGTTAAAAAAAAGAAAATGTGCATTAGCTGAACATGTAATTGATGAATTCCACCATATGGATTATAATAATATTCAAATATTAGATATTGAAAATAATACAACTAAAAGGAAATTTATGGAAATGTTTCATATCAATAAAAATAAAAATAGAATGAACAAAAGAAATGAAACTCAAAATTTAAATATAATTTATTGTTATCTTTTAACAGTGAATGATTGCATTAATACAAGTCAAAATACAACACAGTTAAGTATTACACAATAATTAAAAATAATTTATAAATATCAAACAACCTAAATTCAAAAATTTGACAAATTAATCAATTTCAAAAAAAACGATACCTACCTTCCAATTTAAAATATTTAAGTTTTGTGTTTATATTTTTTTATAAATGTGTTTAACAACTCAACTATATCTATTTACATTACAAACAATTTTATACTGATTCACTTTACTTGTAAGTACATCTTTACATTTTTAAGTTTAAGCAATTTATAACCAATTTCTTTATTTATAGCCTTGAAAAAGAATTTGAAATAAATTCGAAAGCTTGGTATTTGTAAAAATAGAATCTTTCTAAAGTACCTAATTTTGGCTGCATCCCTGTAAACCCAAAAAAATTTTTTTTGATCCATTCTATATATATATATATATATATATATATATCTATATATATATATATGAACAGTAGTGGTGTTCCGGGTTTCAATCCGTCAAATGCCATGCCAGCTGAGATGTTGGCGAAACGTCGTGAAGACACAAACAACCTACGGATTGAAACCCGGAACACCACTACTGTTCATTCTACCATCCGTGAAACACTACATCATAACATATATATATATATATATATATATATATATATATATATATATATATATATATATATATATATATATATATATATATATATAAGAAAAAATGATTTTTCTTGGGGTTGCGGTCCAAAGGCCTCTAGTGATTAAAACACTATTAAAGGTGTACTCTTTTATTAAAAGTCAAGCTTTCGAAACCGTTTGGTTTCTTTCTCAAGACAACTAAAATGTGAACAAAATATTACACAACATTGAACAAAATATAAAATTTTAACTTACTAATAGTTGAGAATTGTAAGAATAAAACCTTAAAACACGAAGAATAATGAAAAATTTTTTAAAAGATTTTTTTTGTATAATTATAGTCAAAATTTTTTTGATTGATGTAAATTAGATATCGATTGTCACATTCAATTGTAAAATTTTTTTGATTGAAAAATAAAAAATAAAAAGGGGGATAAAATAATTTTGAAAAAAAAAAAAAAAAAATAATAATATTAAAGATTTACTGGTTAAATAATTGTATCAAATAACTATATATATTACTAAGATCTTATTATTTTTTTTTTTTCAAAATTATTTTATCCCCCTTTTTATTTTTTATTTTTCAATCCAAAAAAATTTTACAATTGAATGTGACAATCGATATCTAATTTACATCAATCAAAAAAAAAAAAAAAAATTTTGACTATAATTATACAAAAAAAATCTTTTAAAAAATGTTTCATTATTCTTCGTGTTTTAAGGTTTTATTCTTACAATTCTCAACTATTAGTAAGTTAAAATTTTATATTTTGTTCAATGTTGTGTAATATTTTGTTCACATTTTAGTTGTCTTGAGAAAGAAACCAAACGGTTTCGAAAGCTTGACTTTTAATAAAAGAGTACACCTTTAATAGTGTTTTAATCACTAGAGGCCTTTGGACCGCAACCCCAAGAAAAATCATTTTTTCTTTTATACTATCCGGTCAAAAATAATTATAAATCTATATATATATATATATATATATATATATATATATATATATATATATATATATATATATATATATATATATATATTGTAACGGGATAACCGTGAAGGGACCTTAATTTGAAAGATTGTTATTGACAGTTGATTTTTAGAAACGTCTAAAAACACTGACTAGATTAAATAATGTTTCTAGAAAATTCTAGAAACTTCTAAACACACTGACTAGATTAAATAATGTTTTTAGAAAATTCTAGAAAGATCTGCGAGGCGAAGCTTTAGACGTCTTGCAATCATTGACACCGGATGAAGCTGAATACTTCGAGTTATTGGTGAATCGTCTAGAGATGCGTTATGGTCAAACTCATCTACAACCGGTGTACCGAATGCAGTTAAAGAGCCGAAAGCAGAAAAATGGAGAGACTATCCAGGAATTTGAGGCGGAAGTAGCGCGTATTCAAATGCAGCGGAGCATTTCCTGGAGTGCCTGGCAGTCCAAACCTTTACCGATGGTCTTCGAGACGCCGAATTGCGAGGCCGAGATCTCTTGTAAACGCCTTGACGATTGCCCTGGAGTTCGATACGGCGACGGAGGCCTCACATGCAGCTGCTCGACTAACTGCCACTGGTAACTTCGACCATGCCGTTTATGCCGTCAGCGAAGTCAAAGCGGCAGTGGAGAGGTTAATGAAGTTTTCTTCAAAAAGAAGGCGCCCAGTGAGGTGCTGGAACTGCGGAGAACTAGGCCACATAAGAAATACTTGCCCCCATTATACCCGAGTGGAGCAGAACGAGGAAAAAGTCGCCTTAGTTAAGGTTGTGCCAGAAGACGGGTGCTCTATGCTGAAGGAGTAACAAGAAAACGATCCCGTTCTGAAAAAGATTTGGGAATGGAAAAGAAGGGACCCTCGTCCGTTGTGGAGAGAGATTTCCTCATCCTCTCCTGCTTTAAAAGCATACTGGTCCCAATGGAACTCTTTAAATTTGGACGGTGAGCTTGTTAAAAGACTTGTAGAAAACTCCGAGGGCACAGAAACAAGGAAACAAATAGTAGACCCATGAAATGCTGTACCAGAAATTTTAAAACAGATGCATAATGATAGTTCTAGAGGACATCTGGGTATCACGAAAACGCTGCAAAAGATCCGAGATAGATTTTACTGGGTAAATTGCACTAATGATGTTAAATATTGGTGTCGTAAATGCACTACATGTGCTGCCAGTAACGGTCCGCACCGAAAACCGAAGGCGGAAATGCAGCAATACCTGGTTGGAAGTCCTTTTGAAAGAAGTACATCTTTGTTGTCATGGACTACTTCACTAAATGGGTTGAAGCTTATGCAGTTCCTAATCAGGAAGCCACCATTTTAGCAGATATATTAGTTGAAGAATTCGTAAGCCGATTTGGGGTACCACTGGAATTACATTCAGATCAAGGGAGAAATTTTGAGAGCAAGCTGTTTCAAGAAGTTTGCCAGAGATAAGGCATCCGCAAAACGAGAACCACAGCGATGCACACTCAGTCTGATGGAATGGTGGAACATATGAACCAAACTATAACCAACTATCTGGAGATGCGCAGCAACTCCAAGAAGATGGTTTGGCTGGCTCAGGGAGTGTGCGGGATTCCGATGTAGGAAATAACATTCCAGGAGGAATGAATCTAAGGAGTGGGCAGTGTAACGGGATAACCGTGAAGGGACCTTAATTTGAAAGATTATTATTGACAGTTGATTTTTAGAAACGTCTAAAAACACTGACTAGATTAAATAATGTTTCTAGAAAATTCTAGAAACTTCTAAACACACTGACTAGATTAAATAATGTTTCTAGAAAATTCTAGAAAGATCTAAACACACTGACTGAATTAAATAAAGTTGTATATAAGGGGATGTATGGGCAGTTAACGTCAGTTCAAGTTCAAATATAAACAAGAGTTCATTGTATTGTCAAGGTAGTTAGACGTTATCCAGCAGAGTTCTGTGTATCTTAACAATTTTGTAAATAAATTGTGTAAAAGTCCCCATAAGTGTTTCAATATATATCATTCCATTTCGTCTATATATATATATATAACAAAAGGGGAAAAATTAATGGGCATGTACGCAAAAAGGATGATAGGGTCACGAATAGGGAATGGTAACCGCAGACATGCATGTTTCTGGCTCGTTAGCCGTCATCAGTGCGGCATAACCAAGTAAGGTATTGCACTTGGCCAGCAAAAGTGTTGAGTACTTGGGAGCAAAGGATGGTAGGGAAACATGTATTAAAAAGCGAAAAACACAAACAACGAAACTCACACAAGAGTCCTATCGCCATTTGTGGCTTCGGCCAGCTGTGCCCACATTTCGGGGCTACGAACAGCGTCGCCGCGTTGGCGAAACGGACTCATTGTGTGAGTTTCGTTGTTTGTGTTTTTCGCTTTTTAATACATGTTTCCCTACCATCCTTTGCTCCCAAGTACTCAACACTTTTGCTGGCCAAGTGCAATACCTTACTTGGTTATGCCGCACTGATGACGGCTAACGAGCCAGAAACATGCATGTCTGCGGTTACCATTCCCTATTCGTGACCCTATCATCCTTTTTGCGTACATGCCCATTAATTTTTCCCCTTTTGTTTGTTATAGGTACGCATACTTGGCACCCCCTTTTTTGTTATATATATATATATATATATATATATATATATATATATATATATATATATATATATATATATATATATATGAATAATGGTATAGTGACTGGTTCAATATAACGTGAAGTCAATAGTGGAGTTGCAGTCAATGTTATGGCCAATGTAAATGAAGAAAACTCTTTTATTTTTGTCAAGCTTTCGAATTTATTTAATTCTTTTTCAGGACATCTATAGTGAAGAAAAAATTTTTTATATAATAAAAATTTTTTTTATAATGTTTTATATGTGATAACTTACTAATACGTGAGGTTATGAAAAAAGCTGCGAATTCTGTTTGATAAAATAAAAGTAAATCATATTATTAAAATACATAAAAACATATACGTTTAAAACTTATTATTTGATTGACTTTTAATTTGTAATCCTGTTTTAATTTATTAAAAGTTTTTTTATATTTATAAGTTAAATTTATATGTTAAATTTATTTATATTTATTTTTGAAATGATAGAATGTAACAATAAATATTACTCAGCCCTTCTATATCTGATTTTCTATTAATACATGTTTGCCTTTTATCATAAAAAAAGATTATTCTTAGAAATGACACACATTGATAAAAGGCAAACATGTATTAATAGAAAATCAGATATAGAAGGGCTAAGTAATATTTATTGTTACATTCTATCATTTCAAAAATAAATATAAATAAATTTAACATATAAATTTAACTTGTAAATATAAAAAAACTTTTAATTAATTAAAACAGGATTACAAACATAAAGATTAATATAATATTAAAATAAACAAAAATAAAAACATAAAAAATAACAACTTTCATTAAATTTAACATTTAAAAAAAAAAATTTATAAAAAATTTTTAAAATTAAAGTTCTGTATTTCACGAATATAGTAAGTTACTTGATATAATAATAAAATCTAAATAAATTAATCATTACAATGTTTTGCTTTCCTACTGTGTTAAAATAAATACCATAGATACATAAAAAAACATACATATATAAAAAAGAAATTGAAGACATATTAAAAGTCAATCAAATAATAAGTTTTAAACGTATATGTTTTTATGTATTTTAATAATATGATTTACTTTAATTTTATCAAACAGAATTCGCAGCTTTTAGTAGATTTATATCTACTATTCAGCTGGTTCGCAAGTCACGACTTCGGGAAAATTTCACTACAGTTTTTCGTTTTGGGCCCCCCTGACCTCAAAAACACCTTCCGTTCAAAAGTTTATATATATATATATATATGTATATATATATGTATAGTTCCGATATAACGAAATTTGTGGACACGATAGCGGTCGCATTTCTTAACGGATCGAAATGAAATTTGGTACAAAAATCAATCGTCCAAAAATCTCGGTCGAGTTCGTTAATGGGCCAAATCGGTAAGGCCGTTTGGGCGTGACATTAAATCAAAATGGAAAAAAATTCGTAACTTTTTTACTTCACCCTGTACAAAAAAATGTTAGAGGACTTTTTTGTTTGTTTTAAAGAGACCTACAACTTTTATCTAAAACATTTTTTTCTAAAACGTATACTTTTAATATATTCAATTAATATAAATCTACTGATGCGCCTGGCTTACCAAGGGCCATTTTTTTCATAACCTCACGTAGAATAGAATAGAATAGAAATATGCTTTATTGTCACTGAAAATAATACAATTTTATGGACAAAGCTAAATATAAATATAACAAAATATAAAAAATAAGTAATATATACCAAAAAACAAATACAAACAAACAATTTATATCAACTTTCATACGTATTAGTAAGTTATCACATATAAAACATTATAAAAAAAATTTTTATTATATAAAAAATTTTTTCTTCACTATAGATGTCCTGAAAAAGAATTAAATAAATTCGAAAGCTTGACAAAAATAAAAGAGTTTTCTTCATTTACATTGGCCATAACATTGACTGCAACTCCACTATTGACTTCACGTTATATATATATATATA
The DNA here is from genome assembly GCA_964028335.1 of Altica lythri. NCBI lineage: Eukaryota > Metazoa > Arthropoda > Insecta > Coleoptera > Chrysomelidae > Altica > Altica lythri. Next base: position 64,988,582 of record OZ034803.1, on the reverse strand, counting down.
TATATATATATATATAAAAAAAGGAGGATAACGGGCAATGTACGCAACAAGGATCATAGGTTACAAGTAGGAATGGTAACCGCAGACATGCATGTTTCTGGCTCATTAGCCGTCATCAGTGCGGCATAACCAAGAAGAGTATTGCACTTGGCTAGCAAAAGTGTTGGGTACTTGGGAGCAAAGGATGTTGGGGAAACATGTGTCAAGAAACACAAAAAACACAAAAACAACGAACGCTCACACAGGAGTCCTATCGCCATTTTGTGCTTTCGGCCAGCTGTGCCAATGGGTTTTCGGCTAGCAACCAGCGTCGCCACGCTATATATATATATATATATATATATATATGAAGATGGAACCACTTGCGACTGTTTATCAGTTTTGCAATTTGACATCTATAGATATCGTTCAATTTATAGCAGGGATGTCTCTTGATTAGTGACTTGAGAGCCATAGCCTGTACTGCACTGACGAGCTCAAACTAAGAGCGAAACACGTGTCTGTAGTTTGGTTTTGCCCTGATATAGGTTGAATGATATTTATATCTATTTATATCGCAGCATCCAAGGTGTCTTTTAAAGTGTTAGAAATTTCTAACCGACACCATTTCAGTTCAAAACTGAAATTATTACTTTTGACAGTAAGGCACTAGATACTTTATGTATCATCTTTGGACATTCTTAGACTGTCACAAAACGCTCTGTTCGTTATATATATATATATATATATATATATATATATATATATATATATATAGAAAAAGGAAGTCTTTGCTGAATAAAAATATAGTTTTAAAAATTATTGGGTTTGCAGCAAATTATGAAAAGTGTACTCTTTTAAATCTTTATTACTCCGAGCTTTCGACTATGATTATAGTCATCGTCAGGGATCTACAATTATAACAATTATTAAGTAAGTATAAAAATATACATAATAATAATAGTGAATAACTTACAACTTAATGAGATTGGTTCATATAAGGTCTTAATATAATATATGTATAATTTATAATATTATTAATGATTAGCTAAGTTATGTAATCCTTGAAAATTTTTTTTTTTTTTTTTTTTTTCATTTTTCATTTTTTTGACATTTTAATAAAGTTAAAATGTCAAAAGTGCCCTGTATACATCACATATGCTATTATTCTAGAACGGTAAGTAAAGTTTCAGTAAACCCAACATACTGATCGGGCAACAAACGCAGTAACTAAGCAAAATCGTTCTATCGTTTAAAAAGTAATTTAAACTTGTAAAGTTACATTGAAAAAAAGGTTTTTTAGAATTAACCTTAGTTTTATTAAATTTTTATAATTAATTTTTAAACGGAAAATGACCTATTTGTAAAAAAATACAATGCCGTAGCACTTTTTATAAAACACACAAATTTAGGTAGGTATATCTTGTATTATCTTTACAAATATTTTTAAAGAATGCAGTCACGCCCAGTAATTTCCAAGAATTTTCTGTGATTTTTTACTTTTATTTTTGTAAGTATTAATTTATTAGGAATATTATATATAAGTGTACATATTATACAAAAATAATTATTAGGATTTTTCAAAGTAAGTAGATAATTTTGTTAATATTTAATATCGTAAGCATAGCTGTAGGTTGATGTTTTCAGTTAAAAATAATACCGTTTTTTTTTCACTGACTCTCACAACTATAGTTCTGCAATCCAATAATACATTACATAACCGTAAAATCAATGAAAGGTTTATTTTTATTCTTAATGGAATTATTGTCAAATTTTCGTTTTCGTTTTTAATGTTGTAATTCAAAGTTTAATCCAGTGTAGCATCATAAATGAGTAGTTTAGCTTTTATTAATTTACATCATAAAATAGATTTGATAGACGTATATACAGAGAACACACAAAACACATGTTAAATTATATTTGTAAAAAATCTAAAATTGTATATTTAATCGTAACTGATTATTGTTTAAAAATTTAAATATACTAAAAAATTCTAAGTTTAACAGAAATTCATTAGTTTAGAAAAGTTTCCAGTATTTAAATAACAGTTAATTTAACATTAAAAACAGTTTTTTTATTTAAGGATGTTCTCGTAGGTATAGACCTAAATACAAATGTATCGAGAACATCTATTGGCGCAACAGAGACAATTTATCATTTTGGGATTTAAAGGACTGTAAGTTAGGACGAGTGGGGAAGACGTGGTAAGGTAAGGAGTTCCACAATCTGGAGAATCTGGAGATGAAGGAACCATCGAATCGATCCGTTTTCGATGTCTGGCACTGAACAGTACAAGGGTGCATGGAGTGAAACGTCGCGTTGCTCTGAGCAAAATCTGTTTAAGTATCGGTAAATAGGGAAAAAATCAGACACTGCTCTTCGGTAAGATAAAAAGGCTAGGTTTTTGGTGATACTGGTGTCGTTTATTAGTCGAACTGCTCTTCTTTGTATTGCATCAAAAACTCTGAGCCTTGACGGAGCCACCGATCCCCATACATGCGAGCAGTATTGAAGATTAGGTTTTATTTGAGCTTTGCGGTTTACTGCGATTTTGAAATAAGTGCGAATTGTTATTTTAGAAAGACGTTATTCAGTAATTGTGGATGTATCAAAGTTGTGTAGATAATTTTAAAAAATTGTTATTCATCTGTGTATCAATAAATTGTTAAGTATGTCTGCTGTTTATCACTTATCCCGAATCCACGAAGAGAAAAATATAACATTATATTATCTTTGTGAATCGCATGCCGAGTCTCTTGTCGCCTATTTGTTGTACTTGTTGTACTTGTTTGTTCTTTATTCGTGGTTTTGATTATTCTCTATTCCGTTATTCAATTGGAAATGGGTGCTAGTGACTTTAAAAATAATTTACTGTTATTTAAATATTTCAGAAAAATGTTTTTGTAAATCGCTTCTAAGTTAAAATACCAATACATCTATTTCAGTAAAGCATACTTTTTTTGCTCTAAGGGCTTAAAAATCTAAATATATAAAACTCAAAGGTGACTGACTGACATAGTGATCTATCAACGCACAGCCCAAACCACTGGACGGATCGGGCTAAAATTTGGCATGCAGGTAGATGTTATGACGTAGACATCTGCTAAGAAATGATTTTAATAAATTCTACCCCTAAGGGGACAAAATAGGGGATAAAAGTTTGTATGAATCTTCTTAGATTTTCGACTGATTGAACTGAAATAAAAGATTGGAGCTACTATGATGAAGACGTCCGCTTAAATATGATTCTTATAAATTCAACCCCATTGGGACAAAATAAGGAATGATGAAGGATGTAAATGTATTAGTTTAGACCTTTCAGTACCTAATGAAACGAATAAATTAAGTCAAACAAAATAATTTTTAGTTCTAAATGTTGGCAACAGAACGCGCTATCGTTGTGTTTTCACTGAGTTACATATACCTGATGATGAGTGGCTGCCGTATCGTATAGTACATATTATACCTAAATATTTCTAGCGGATTATATTTGACAATTTTGACTGTTCTTTTCTTGGCATATTTTGAAATGCATTTGCGTTGTTTCGATTTAATAGCTTTGTATTTGGCATTTGTTTTGTTTTCGTTTGGTTTAAGTGTAGGTTAGATACCGAATGATATCCCGTTCAAATTTAAATGATTAAAGTTTCCCCTAAAAGTCTGCTTTGCTATGACAATAAACAAGTTTCAGGTGCAAACTCTCTTTGCGGGTATTGACTTGAGAGAACATTGCTTCTCTCATGGACAGTTTTATGTTGCTTGTTTACGAGTAAGTTCACCCAGTAGCTTGATAGTTTTAGCACCCAATGACAGATTAGTTAAGAATACTGTGTACAAAGAATTTTTGTAAGCCCTAATTTTTTACACACGCTAAACAAAAGTAAAGCCGCAAAAACTATACCTAATTAATAATAATACTTCTCAACTTTCTTCTTAATTCTTATCCAAATAAATAAGTTATTTATCACAGGCATTCCTTTAAAGTATTTTTTTTTCAACCAATATGTAAGCAGTTTTTATAGTTTTAAAATAATAATAGTGTAATACCACGCGCGCATTAATGTGCGGGGTGTGTGAAGCGGTGAGGCGGTAGCACGCTGCTGATGGCCGACATGACACTGTCGATAGACGCGTAGAGTCTTGAAAATTATTGGATTAATTTGTTTTATTACGTAGTGGTGTACTAAGAAAGGATTTTTTAAAATTTTACGCCTGGGCGTTATAATAGGGGTTGCAACTTGGTATGAAACTCGGTGGCAAAAAACTAAAGTCCATGCGGACGAAGTCGCGGGCGGCCGCTAGTATCATATATAAACACTTTGTGTATAAATTTGAATTTTTTTAACAAATATTTAGGATTGTTTAAATACGGAATTACACGATGAAAATCCAAACCATAACGTAGTTCATCAAAAATTTTTATGAGTATATTTTTTTGATTTTGGTAATTTAAACCACTTTAATCTTTTATAGATTAATGCTTTAGACACTGCTTACTTATCATAAAATTTTGTAATATTTTTTTATGATTTTTTTTTTATGAATGAAATACATTAGTAGTAGTATCTAAGTAGGTACTATTTAATTTACAATTTACAGCTCATGTAGAATTACTAGCCTAATTTCTTTAATATCTACACGTTCTTACAGATATAATAGGTAGGTACTATTGAAATAAACAAGTTTTGAAAAGTATAATTTCTTAGAAATGGTACAGAAAATTTAAATAATATACTTAACAGGAAAACAAAAATACTAATGCAATAAATATAATATCAAATAACTATTTGTGTATTAAGAGCAGAAAGTGCTACTTTGCCGCTCGAGATAAAAAGTTGCCAGGAGACGCGTTTGGATAGCGCGGCTATTTATTAAAAGCAACAAAGAGCTTTCTGCTCGAATTACACACGTCTACAATCCTATCAAACTATAAAAATCTAGATTTTTAATAATTTATTATGACATGTGTATTTTGCGTTGACTGCATTGGCTGTCAAACTAACGCTAATCTGAACATGATTAGTCTGTGCTCACTTCTTTTCTTATTCTTGTTACAAAGGTAGCGATGTTTTCTATATTGTGTAGAATAAGATTCTTATTGAGAATAAATTCTAAGATTTACTCACTTCTTTTGCTGATGTATGTTCTTCTTCATACGGTGTTGTGAGCAGTGACGTCACATCCTGTACGTACCGGTAGCTTCTTGTTATGACAGTATTTTACTAGCTTTTGCTATGCTGGAGTTGGTCCAGTCTCGTCTCGTGCAAAGTAGCATGAAGCTATCATAATTTCTTGGCGTCCTTTCTTGAACTCGAGTTCAGCTTGAATCAGAACGGGATCTCTCGTCATGGATTCTAAAACGCAACATGCTTACCAAGATACAAGCACTATACCCCGGCCGCTGAAAAGATGGAATTCAAGGATTCTTGATCAGTGAATACGGGCATCTGAACGGCTTAATCTTACGATGTAACGCCTTCTAAACTGCAGTAAACGAAGGACAGTTTAGACTGTACTCATACCAAAGATGATATAAACTGTGGGCTGAAATAAGGAGTACATTTGTCTCGTGATCATTCCATCTTTTCGACGGCCAGACTATAGGTATGTCCGCATTACTTACATTGTATATCAACGTTGTTTCCTCACTGCCTTTTACCTGCCCTTCACGAACCCATGGTTTCTGAAATAGTGCAATTCCCATTTGATTTCTAATAAACGTCTTTGAAATAACTTAAGGGCCAATGGTTATTCAGAACGGGAAATCAAAAGATCGATTGGGCCAACAAATCGTAGACCCAAAGAAAATGAGCAAATCCAACCAGTGGCAAAAGCACTTCTGCCGTTTATTCCGGGAGTGACAGACAGAATTGGTCGATTGCTAAAAAAGAAAAATGTGAAAACTATTTTCAAACCAACGAGAAAAATCAAAGAATGTCTTCGATCGTCAAAAGACAGAAGAGATCCACTGTCGGCTTTGGGAATTTACCGCATTCCGTGCACATGTGGAAGCGTGTACATAGGAACTACCAAACGCTCGATCAACACCAGGATTAAAGAGTACAAGGCCAACTGTCGTCTGGGGCAGACGGACAAATCCACCGTAGCGGAACATACCCTCACTATGGACCATCGGATTAAGTTTGAGGAGACCCAAGTCCTCGCTACTACATCAGCATACCATTCCAGACTCTATAGAGAAGCCATAGAGATAGAGAAACACCCGAACAACTTTAATAAAAAAGAGGAAGCAGTCAAGATCAACAAAACACGTGTCCCCATAATTAAGGGTGCGAAAACTCTACCCTTAACGAACAACACCGACCAGAACCGATTGGAATCGACAGCAACTGAGGTCCCGCCCACTTCCTTCCCGACGTATAAATACGGACTCCGTTCACGCAGAGCTCAGTAGTTCGCAGACCGTCAACCAGAAAGCAACTTCTGAAGATGCCAACCGCTCGTGTTGGCGAAACATCAAGTGAAAATGACAAGCGACGCCGACCTAACAGCCCAAAAACCATTGATACAAATTAATTATAATTGTTCTCTGATAATTAAAAAAAAAACTAAAGGAAGAAAGTTTACTGCTTATTACTGAACAACCAAAGAACCAAAATGTCTTTACTCCATCGATTGCTACTGTGTTTCTATTTTTGACAGTCCCATTCAAAGAGATTAATCGTGAAAAGTATATCTTCGTCAATCTACTTACGTTTGAAGTAGTTTATCAAAGAGAAGTACTCTATTTTTTCAAATATTACCATTTTGGTCGACTCTTGTTTTTTAAATCTTATTGCGCAACATCTATTGTGGACGTGAAACTTGACAGAGGGACCGAGCCTCTAGACCGTCACGCCCACTGGTGATAGAAATTGTAAACTTATGGGCAAAAATATTAACCAGTAAATAGTATGTGATAAATTGTTTATTTACCTTTATTTTATTAAAATAAATTTTGAAATTATTCACGATGTCTTTATCAATAAAATCATGTTGTATAAAAGGCTGTACAGAAAAGTCTCGCAGAGAGCGGTATATAAATTTGGGTCTAGGACATTTGGGCGCGGCCGTTTCGGCGCGGTCGTTTCGGTGCGGCTGTTTCGGCGCGAGACACTTCGGCGCGAGACACTTCGGCCCGGGTACGTTTCGGCGCAGGTACATTTGGGCGCCATTATCGAATATTTATTTTCAAAAACATATTTTTAATAATACAGTGAATTATTTAACTGGTTTAGAATATTATCCAATTTGACAATAATAATATGTAAATATAAATATCATAAAACTGAAAACTTTAAGGAATAATCAGATCTTCGACTTGTAATGGAATTGGTGGTGCAACTAGAACTTCGTTTCTTCTCCTGCGAATAATTTTTTTAAAGCTTTTTCTTTTGGTAAATTTGCCTGTGCTGCTTGCGACAAATTAGCGTTATTCAGACAAAAGTTAATAATTTGCGACGTTGCTTTCATCGTTTTAGCAGCACGGGTTTTCATTGCAGCACAAACCATCCTTTTCTCCGGATTACTGTCATGTAAATGGTTATGAATTTCATTCACAATTATACCATCTATGGTATGAATTCTGGTTTTACAACCTTCATGTTTAGATTCACAGGGCTAAATTTTTTTTTCCATAAGCACTTAACTTGTCAAAAACGTAGCAGTAGCCATTGCTACTATACAAAGGTTTACCACGTTTCGAAACTAACTCCATTTTAAAAACTAATTACACACTGTTTAAAACTAATTTACTCATCAGTCCTTATATTTACAAAAATAGGGGGTACCTTAGTCATAAAAGACATCTCATTTCGTCAAGATTATTTACCTAAATTTACTGTTAATTCCTTCTCAATAGTAATATTAAAGTTTCATTAAAATAAAACTAAAATGCTGATTAATAATCCAAATTTAGCCTTTAGTTCCAAGAATTATTAACCTAAATTATACCTTATTACCTGATAATTCCTTATCTTAATCCTGGGAGTACATCCAAATTCCAAGGGTAAAATATCATTAAAAAAAAATTAAAGACATACCGTGCCTTCAAAAGATTATTTGTTGTTTCTAATGAACCAAATTCAGCCTTTAAATTAACGTAGAATTTTAGAATTCTTAGAATTTATATTCACATATTAATAATGTGAAATTGGATAATATTCTAAACAGTTAAATAATTCACTGTATTATTAAAAGTATGTTTTTGAAAATAAATATTCGATACTGGCGCCCAAATGTACCCGCGCCGAAACGTACCCGCGCTGAAGTGTCTTCGCGCCGAAACGGCCGCGCCAAAACGGCCGCGCCCAAACGGCCGCGCCGGAACGTCCGGATCCGTATAAATTTACCTGTGAAATTTTATCGTTTTCCGTTAACTACCATTGGTGTCTCGTGGAAAGTCGACAAGCGTATGAAATGGATAAATGCAGTAAAAAATTATGTGTAAGTAGGTAATGAATAATTCTAATAAATAATTAATATTTCTGTTAAAACAGTATAGAAAAGATCTGTTGAATTTTAGTTTATATTTATATTTACTTACGTTTTAATTTTTTACAAAAAAGAGTACCTAAGCATAAAAATAAATTAAAACTTACTATCATTTTTACAATATATGTTTTTGACACACTGGTCTGGGCAACAACATTCGCGGTTATAACCACGGGACTATTTGACCGTTTTTTTTCACATTCAAAACGTTACCCGATTTAAATAATTTTCACCTTTAATACTATTTTGACAACAAATATTATTATTAATTTGTAACCTCTTTTTTTTCAAGATGTTAAAAGGCTCGTTTATCGAGGTTAACAAATGGCGAACGGCACTCAGGGGGTAGGAGGAGAGCGGGCGTGGATTCGGTCGAGCTCGATGAAATCTTACTAGAAAGATATAAGGGGATATATTTGCTAGGAAAAATAAGATATAAGAATTTAAAAGGGACTAAAGAGAAAATGAGAGAAATGATGGATAAGGGAAAGGTAAATGGGCGCCACTTATTTTTTTATCTTAAGGATGGGGAAATATAAGAAACCCAGATGGAAAAAATGTTAAATCTAGAAGTTGGATAAAATAATGTATTAGATGTTATAGATAAAGTTAAAATAAGAAAGATATAAGGGACGTAAGATAAGATGCAGTAATATTGAGTAAACCGGTAGATGTTCTGGTTAAAATTTTTAAATTAAACACTTTTATTAGAAAAACTAGAAAGAGAAAGTTATACTTACTTTTTGTTCTTACTTATCACAACGGCTCTACTTATTTTGATCAAGTCAAAAACTAAAATTTATGAGTGAAATACGTCTTATTCTTGTTGTTAATGAGATTAGATCAGAATAACTTACACCAGGTCAGAAAATAAAACATATAAATAAACAATAAACAATATTTATTACGGTGTGTAATAATAAGTCAAACAGATGAACGAAACAAATAGACATATAAAATATCAACAATTAAATAAGGTAAAATACTGTAAAACACATTAGTGTTTAATCACATATAGAAACAATATTACACATTCAATAACAGCTAAGTATTTTTATATTGTTATTTCTGTGTACCCATTTAAGCAGAATGTGATATGAAAAAGGAATTGAAAAGTATCAAAATTTAATAAAAAAATTGTAAATCACTTTTAGCTTAAAAGATGTTTTACTCGAGTAAAAAATTGGGGGTACCATATAATAATTTATATTAAAACATTAAAATTAAGATAAACATCAAGAAACAAAAAAAATTTATCATAAAGGTGTTACAAAAATATTTAGTCAGACCCTGCGTAACGCTTTCACTGTTAACAAAAGCATGTATGCGACGAACTATTTAGAAATTTGCACACTGTAGGAGTCTGTTGATAAGGTACTAGGTTTTTTATAAAAACCGGTTTCACTGTGGATTTTATGAGCACTTCTTACGTTAATTACCCACACTCTGATATTATTCCGGTGAGTCACAATTAAGTTTTTGTGCCAAAGAAAAAAATGGTATCCCAATCTTTCTGGTAGTTAAGAAATAGTAATTATATTAAAAAACTTACAGTTTGTTTCCTAGATAAGAGAATTTAATGGGGCCACACCCAATTCATACGCTACAGTAAAAACTGGTGATTCTTCGATACTACTAGACAGCTTTTTCATCAGAGAGGTTCTACACTTGCTCACTGACTTTACTTTACTTAGAAACACTAAATTGCAAATAGTTATTTGCAAATTTAAAGGAAATTTGCCGGTATTTGAATCTAGGGGTTATACGAAATCGACTTATCAGCACAAGGACCCACGCTAGACTGACTTTTTGATCGCGGTCAAAATTAAAACCGCGTCGCTTTAAACCACCCCTCTTGCGCCACATCATCTTATTCCTCCGATTTGATTGGTCGGGCTCGAAAAATCGATAGTTTTGACGGTTAAACCGTTAAAGCCGAGAATTTTCTAGAAGGTAATATGATCAGGGTCGGCTTAAGTAAGGAAATATATTAAAAAAATAAAAATTTTGCATAGTGTTTTTTGGACATGCTACACAGCCCCTTCCGAAGAGAAAAAACTGGATAGAAAACAGTTTTTAAAGAAAGATAAGCTATGGTTGGAACAACAGTAGTGTGTCTAAAAAACTGAAGCTGATAAAGGTAGTGAACATCAAGATGTAGAAAAGCGATCTTAATGAGAACGACAACTATTTAGGTAGAATTGGGGTATTAGTGTCAGTTATTGAATGTAATATAGTATTCACACTATTCTTTAGTGCATTAATATACAAGTGAAACTACACGAGAGTTTGAAGAACCACAAGGTAGGTAAAATGTATCAGATCCGTAGATCTTTGATACTAAGTGACCAGATTTTTATAAACGGTACCGGCCAACCGGAAGATCACAAAGTGATCGGGAACAGGTCTACTCCGAAGTTTCTGCACGGAAACAAAAAAGTGTACAGCTCGGCCTAGACGGGCAGCACTAAGTGGTATCTTTAATGCAAATCGAAAAAAAAGTATTTATATTGCCCTTGACATAAGATGTCAGGACACACGCTACATTCACACACACAAGGAAGAGGTAAAGAATGCTATGTTCCCATAAGTAAAATTTCCCATAGGAGGCACAACGCGTATTTCCCTTTTTAGGAAATCCTATAGAGAAAAAAGCTGAATTTAAACCAAACTGTTAATAATAATTTTGAAAAGGAAGAAAGAAACACGGACGATAGTTATAATTAGGAATCTAATAAGCCTACCGGCTCCATTAGATCCAACAGTCAAGGTAAGTACGTGATACGTTAACATCTGAAAAGATGTTTGGAAAAGTTCCGTCCTGCTTGGTTGACGTTAAAGATATCAACGAATATACAGTAAGGAAGAAAAGAAAACAGTAATTACTAAAAATATAGTTCTCATTGAGAACATAAAATAAAAAAACCTTAAGGTAGTAGATCACACTAAGACATTAACAGGAATCTAACAAATCTTAAAAACAAATTATCCTAACAGTCTTCAATCCTAGCTGGGAAAAAAAATAGAGTAAGTAAAAGAGGAAAAGAAAGAGAGGAGAAAGAAATTTTATCTGTCTTCCTTACAATCTCAACAGACCCACTACCGGAAAGAATTCCCTACGGCTTTCCTAGGCTTATCTCTCGTGACGAATTGCAAGGTCAAAATAAAATTCCAGAAGAAGTAGTTAAGATTGAATTTTGTTAGTCAAAAAAGTAAAGTGATTCCAATAGTAGTCATGTTACGGATCAAAATTCTTTAAACCAACGATACGTAAAGGTATAAAATTGTATGAAAGAACGAAAAATAATTTAAAAAAAAAAATTCAAAAAAATTTTCAAAAAAAATTTTCTTTAAAAAAAATTTTCATGTGTCTTCCACTAAGGTACGATAATCGTCTTATATCCATATCAAAGATAACAAGTAGTTTATGGATGATGAACGAGAAATAAGGTACTAAAAAAAGTTTCTAAACAAAAAACAGTAATAGATATTACTGAACGATACGATAATTAATTTACAAGTGCTGACGCACTTATACGGTAGGTAAGCGGTAGATAAAGGAAAAACTATTTTTTCCTTCAAAAAAAATACAAGTGTTAAAACACTCATAAGGTAGATAAACGGTAGTTACGAGAAACATATTTTCTCTTTCGGTACGATAAAAACAAGTGTTAATACACTTATTAGGTAAATGGACGGTAAATGAGGGAAAGTAAATCCTACTTTCGAGACGATAGAGATAAGTATTAAGGTACTTATTAGGTAGGTAAACGGTAGGTAAGAGAAAAGTATTTTCCCTTTCGAGATGAAAAGTTCAAGTGGTAATATACTTAAACGATAGATAAGCGATAGTTATAAGTCTGGATACACTTAAACGAAAAATATAAAAGTGAGGCATGGAGAAAATTATTTAGTGTTGAGTCATAGCGAGAGGTTGAGATATAGAGAAGTCAAAGAAAATGGAAAAGGAAAGCTTATACTGATAATTCTGAGAAAACAGAGACACATTAGTTTCTATTCGGAGAGTTCATCTTCAGAAGAATCATCGAAATCAGAGACATAAGGCTTAAGGTCTTTTATATGCCAGTTTCCTGGTTTTGATCCATCGGGATTTTGTAACGTATATACTAGTGGAGATAGTTTACGGACAACCGTACATAAGAGATATTTAGGAGCTAATTTGGACATAAACTTATCGGCAGCTTTGGAGAGAACTTTATTTCTCCTCCACACCTTATCACCAACGTTGAATTGAATGTTTCGACGACGAAGGTTATAAGTTTTGGAATTTCTTTGATAGGCATGGTGAAGATTGTGTTGTATTTCAAAAAAAATATCCTTTAACCCTTGTATATCTGAAACGTATTTATCGTATTGTTCAGGGGTATTAAGGGACATAGGACGATCAGCGCCATTAGAGGAATAGTAATTTCCAGATATCGGTACATGTCTCGCGAAATTTAAAAATGATGGAGAATATTTGGTGACTTCGTGTCTAGCGGTGTTGATAGCCTGTCGGATTTTAGAAAGTTCATTATCCCAGTTAGAATGTTCATCGATATAACACCTAATAGCGGTTCCAATGGTTTTATTCGTTCTTTCTACAAAATTACACTGCGGTGAATAGACGGCATTGAACCATATTTTTTGGACTTTGTATTGATCACAGAGATGTTTCATCATGGGATTGTTAAGGTTTCTAGCGTTATCGCAGATAAGGAATTGAGGGACACCAAACATGAGAAATACTTCATTTTCTATGAAATTAGCGATATTTTTGGTGGTGGCTTTTCGTAAGGGTTGTAATAAAGTAAATTTAGAAAACCAATCGGTAACAACTAAGAGCCAGATATATCCTTTTTTGGAGCGAGGGAGAGGACCAATAAGATCAAGTGCGATAATTTGCCATGGGAATTCGGCGGATTTCTCTTTTCCCATTAAACCTATTTTAGTGGAGGTAGGCATTTTTTGGGCTCCACAAACTTTACAAGATCTAACAAAACGAAGGACATCGTTTCTCATTTTAGGCCAATAATATCGTTCTTGGATTCGGTTCAGTGTTTTGAAAAATCCAAAATGGGCACAGGTAGGGGGATCATGACAAGATGACATAATGTCATGTCTCTGGGGTTTTGGTACGAAAACTTTCCACTCTATTTCATTAGTGGCGAAAGGCAATTTGGAAGGGATTAATTTATAAACCAGGTCTTTATCTACTTTCCATTGAGGATAGAGCTCAGGGTGTTGGAGAATTTTAGTACGGAACTCATCGAACCATACGTCTATTCGATTAGTGTCTACCTCAAGATACGAGATTTGGGGTTGTTCAGGGAAGGCACGACTCAAGGCATCAGGAACGAGATGGGAAGATCCCTTACGGTGGATAAGGTCGAAATTATGCTGACGAAGCCGCATAGCCCATCGAGCAAGTTTTCCAGAGGGATTGTTGATATTTTTCAACCAAAGTAAGGAGTGGTGGTCGGTAATTACTTGGAATTTGGTACCTTCAATATAGGGACGGAATTTTTCAATGCTGAAGATGACAGCTAGACATTCTCGTTCTGTGACAGAGTAGTTACGCTCTGCTCGGGATAAGGTTCTGCTAGCATAAGCTATTACGACATCTGAACCATCAATTGACTGTGTGAGGACACCGCCAAGGCCAGTATCACTAGCATCACATTGGATTATGAACGGTTTAGAGAAATCTGGCTGTGTTAACACAGGGGCAGAAATAAGGGCTTCTTTTATTTTTGTGAAGGAGAACTCCGCTTGGCTAGTCCATTCGATAGATTGTTTTTTCTTTTTACCTTTCAATAGATCATTAATAGGAGAGACAAGGGAAGAAAAGTCTTTGATGAAACGACGGTACCAGGAACACATACCGATAAATCTTTTGACCTCTGTGAAAGTTGTTGGACGGGGATAATTGATCATGGCCGAAATTTTTTCAGGATCTGTTTTTAGAATGTTGTTCCCTACGATATAACCTAAAAATTTTAGTTCTGGCTTGAAAAATTCACATTTTTTGACATTTATCGTTAGGTTGGCATCTTTTAGCTTATCTCTGACTTCAGATAGACGAATATGTTCTTCAAATGAATTTGTACAGATAATAATGTCATCAAGATAACAAAAGATATTTGGTTCGTAAGCCGGACCGAAGATAGCGTCAACTAAACGTTGCTGGGTTTGTGCTGAATTGCACAATCCAAAAGGCATTACAGTGAATTGAAAAGAACCTCTGCCGATAACACTGAAAGCGGTTTTTTCTTTCGAAGAGGGATCTAAAGGGACTTGCCAGAAAGCTTTTCGTAAGTCTATTGAACTTATAAATTTGGTACCTTTGAGAAGAGAGAGAATTCGATCTATATTTGGCAAGGGGTAGGTATCGTGTTTAGTTACATCGTTGAGGGTTCGACCATCGAAACAGAAACGATATTCATCATTAGCTTTTTTGACGAGAAGTACTGGGGAACACCACGGACTATTTGAGGGTTCTATAACACCTAGACGAAGCATTTCGTCCAATTCGTCGTTAAGAATCTTCGACATATAGGGAGACATTGGGAATGGTCATTTTTTGAAGGGTTTTGCATCCCCGGTATCGATATGCATTTGTATTTTATCGGTACGACCTAGCCGATTAGTATTACTGATAACAGAAAAGGACTCTATAGTATTTTTAGCTAATGTCTGTTGAACGGGAGTTAGAACTTCGAGAGTATTGAGGGATGTGGTGTTTAATTCTGGTTCCATTTCGGAGAGAAACTGGGGTTTAGAAGTGCTGTTGGAAGACCAGGTATTTTTGGAGAAATCAATAATAAGTGAGAAGGTTTTTACAAAGTTATTTCCAAGAATAAAGGTACAAGGTAGTGAAGGGACGACTAGTGCTTTAATGACATGTAAGATATTGTTAGCTACAATTGGTAGATCTACAGTACCAGAGACAACTTGGTTAGTGCCATCTGCTAGGGAAACATTTCGATGTTCAGAAGAATTTATTTGTACATTATTGACTTTAAGGAAATTGAGGGCTTTATTACCAACTACGGTGATTGAACAACCGGTGTCCAATAGGACGACAAAATTTGTCGAAAAAAATTGTATGGGTAGGTAGGGTCTTGTATCGGTAGACTTGTTCAGTAAAACTGGGGCAGTTATTTGTAAGGGGTTTTGAAAGAAATTTTTAACAACTTTTAGCCATTTCTCCCATTGATCTTGTTTTTTGATATCGGTTTTACTAGGGCGGTAAAGAGAGAGTGCACCGATACGACATTCTCCCCTAGTTAGTTTTTTGAACATCGGGGGCAGGTAGAAACAGTGACATTTGGGGAACCACAACGATAACAAAAATAGGATTTTTGTTGATTTTGACAGCTAGAATAAATGTGTCCTTTCTTATGACAATTCCAGCAGGTAACATCCCTACTGTTAGAAGTATTAGTTGGATTAGAAGTACTCGCTACGTTGTTGGAGGTAGAAGGTAAGTTAGATGTTCTCGGTTTATTAGTTCGTTGTTTAGGACGATGATTAGTAGAGTCAATAGCAGATACTTTGGTTTGGAAAGAAGGTTTTTGAAAAGAGAGTGATTTAGCATCCTCCAATTTTTTGACTAATTGAATTAGATCAGAGACGGTATTTACATTGGAGAGAGTTACGTGAGAAATGTATTCCGGAAGTAAATTTCGGGTGATGTATTTTAATTTGCTGACTTCAGCTGGTTCACGAGAGAGACGTTTGAAGAGAGAGGTGAGTTGAGCAACAAAAATAATAATAGACTCATTCTTTTTCTGTTTATAGCCTTTAATTTCCTCCCAGAGTTGTTTGTCATTTTCTGGGGGTAGGAAGGTTGATTTGAGAACGTTAGTAAGTTCATCCCAAGAGTTGAGAGAGGTTTTGATGCTGCGGAACCATATTAAAGCATCCCCGGTGAAAAGTTCAACCGCTGATTGAAAAAGGGTTTCAGGTAGGATGTTGCGGGATTCAGCTAGTTCTTTAATTTTTTCTAGAAATTCAAAAACGCTTTTAGGATCACCGTTAAATTTAATATTCCATTTCGATAAAGGAAAACGATCTAAATATCTAATTTCAGGGGTAGAGACGTTGATTATAGGTACTGTGCCTTCTGTATTCGGAACTGAACTAGAAGAAGGTGAATTATTGAAGGGAATGGTTTTATCTATCATTTCTTGTTCGAGAAGGAGACAAGTGGTTTTAGATTTATCGCGGAAATTTATATCATCCTCGGAAGGATTTTCAGGTAGAGGTAAACGTTGTATTCTGCCTAACAAGTGAGCGATCCTAGATTTTACTCTACGAAAACATGAATCTGAAGCAGAACCTTCAAATTCTTCTATTAAATTGGAAACGCTGTCGATAGAATTTTTAATTGCTACCTTTTCGTCTTCTAAGTTAATGTTTTCTAAAGTGAACGTACCGTTTGTTTCTTTGGTTAACAATCTTTTGAGGACTTTCCTTTTATCCTCTATCTTTCTGTTGGTGGCTGTTCCTCTGATCTTTAACTCGTAGTTAATTTCGTCTGCTGTTAGAAAAGTTACCTCAAAATTGGCCATTGTGATAAGAAAAAGTAACGGAAATTGTCGAAATTAAAAGTGTGTAATTTTATTGTCGGAAAAATAGGGATTTTATCTTTGGGCCCCACGTTGTGGGCGTCAAATTTATGTGTAATGTCAGGCCCCACGTTGGGCGCCAAATTTATGTGTAACCTCTTTTTTTTCAAGATGTTAAAAGGCTCGTTTATCGAGGTTAACAAATGGCGAACGGCACTCAGGGGGTAGGAGGAGAGCGGGCGTGGATTCGGTCGAGCTCGATGAAATCTTACTAGAAAGATATAAGGGGATATATTTGCTAGGAAAAATAAGATATAAGAATTTAAAAGGGACTAAAGAGAAAATGAGAGAAATGATGGATAAGGGAAAGGTAAATGGGCGCCACTTATTTTTTTATCTTAAGGATGGGGAAATATAAGAAACCCAGATGGAAAAAATGTTAAATCTAGAAGTTGGATAAAATAATGTATTAGATGTTATAGATAAAGTTAAAATAAGAAAGATATAAGGGACGTAAGATAAGATGCAGTAATATTGAGTAAACCGGTAGATGTTCTGGTTAAAATTTTTAAATTAAACACTTTTATTAGAAAAACTAGAAAGAGAAAGTTATACTTACTTTTTGTTCTTACTTATCACAACGGCTCTACTTATTTTGATCAAGTCAAAAACTAAAATTTATGAGTGAAATACGTCTTATTCTTGTTGTTAATTAGATTAGATCAGAATAACTTACACCAGGTCAGAAAATAAAACATATAAATAAACAATAAACAATATTTATTACGGTGTGTAATAATAAGTCAAACAGATGAACGAAACAAATAGACATATAAAATATCAACAATTAAATAAGGTAAAATACTGTAAAACACATTAGTGTTTAATCACATATAGAAACAATATTACACATTCAATAACAGCTAAGTATTTTTATATTGTTATTTCTGTGTACCCATTTAAGCAGAATGTGATATGAAAAAGGAATTGAAAAGTATCAAAATTTAATAAAAAAATTGTAAATCACTTTTAGCTTAAAAGATGTTTTACTCGAGTAAAAAATTGGGGGTACCATATAATAATTTATATTAAAACATTAAAATTAAGATAAACATCAAGAAACAAAAAAAAATTATCATAAAGGTGTTACAAAAATATTTAGTCAGACCCTGCGTAACGCTTTCACTGTTAACTAAAGCATGTATGCGACGAACTATTTAGAAATTTGCACACTGTAGGAGTCTGTTGATAAGGTACTAGGTTTTTTATAAAAACCGGTTTCACTGTGGATTTTATGAGCACTTCTTACGTTAATTACCCACACTCTGATATTATTCCGGTGAGTCACAATTAAGTTTTTGTGCCAAAGAAAAAAATGGTATCCCAATCTTTCTGGTAGTTAAGAAATAGTAATTATATTAAAAAACTTACAGTTTGTTTCCTAGATAAGAGAATTTAATGGGGCCACACCCAATTCATACGCTACAGTAAAAACTGGTGATTCTTCGATACTACTAGACAGCTTTTTCATCAGAGAGGTTCTACACTTGCTCACTGACTTTACTTTACTTAGAAACACTAAATTGCAAATAGTTATTTGCAAATTTAAAGGAAATTTGCCGGTATTTGAATCTAGGGGTTATACGAAATCGACTTATCAGCACAAGGACCCACGCTAGACTGACTTTTTGATCGCGGTCAAAATTAAAACCGCGTCGCTTTAAACCACCCCTCTTGCGCCACATCATCTTATTCCTCCGATTTGATTGGTCGGGCTCGAAAAATCGATAGTTTTGACGGTTAAACCGTTAAAGCCGAGAATTTTCTAGAAGGTAATATGATCAGGGTCGGCTTAAGTAAGGAAATATATTAAAAAAATAAAAATTTTGCATAGTGTTTTTTGGACATGCTACAAATTATCGGTTGAAATCCATATTTAATTATTTTTTCCATTATTTATTAATTATACCGTTGGTTATTAATAAATTTTTGCCCATTTAATTCCTAATTTCCGCACTGGGGCGCGCGGCCTTCAGTCAAAGTGCTGCTTCTACAGTTGGAGCTCGGTCCCAATTATTACTCTTTATTGTTATGTTAGCGCCCTTTTATATGTTTTTACGAAACCCATTTAGGATAACCGTTGATACTATTTTTCACTGTATCCTATGAAAAATAACATGCATCAACTACTGCATATATTTTAAAATTGATTTTAATTAAAGGTAAAATATTGATTGCGTGTCTTGAGATAGTAGAAAATTATTGCTACACGAAAAAAAAAAACTTTTTAAGTCCAAAAATCATATCTTCTATATATATAAAAATGAAACCCGTTTTCCTTGGTCATGGCATCATGCGTGAATGGCTAGACCGATTTTACTAATTCTTTTTGTGTTGTATTTGTTATTATTAGAAGAATGTTCTTACGGAAGAAAATATTAAGAAAATCTCTCAGAAATATTGAAAAATAGACATTCAATTTTGCATATTTTAAAAAACGCGCGTAACGAATGTCAATGTCATTCACAGCCATAGACTATATTGAAAGAGCATCGTTTGTTCGGAAACGTGGTTACTTAACCTGTGACATCACACACATAGTTTTAATTTATGGAATGTATAAATTTTATTTATTTATTAATTACTAGTTGTACTCGCAACGTCATTCGCGTGGCGTGTGATTGTTGTATAAACATTTCCTACCCCACCCTATTTAAGGAATGGGAGAGAAATTTTTATAAACCAGATGTTAAGTTGAAAGAAGACTCAAATACATCTGTGAAAACCGCATTCGAATCGGATCAGTAGTTTTCATGTAAAGCGCGCAGAAACATACAGACAGACAGACAAAAAAATCTAACCACATTTTTGGGTTCTATTTCGATGTACCCGCGACGTCGTTTGCGTGGCGTGTTGATTTTTGTACAAAAACTTTTTTCCCCACCATGTTAAAGGGGTGGGGTGAGAAAGTTTTATACACCAGATGTTAAGTTGAAAGAAGACAAATACGTCTTTGAAAACCGCATTCGAATAGGATCAGTAGTTTTCATGTGATGCGCGCACAAACATATACATTTCTACAGTTTTATTATATGTATATAGATTTACGGAATTTTCCTTTTTTACAAGTTTTACTCTATAATTATTAACAACATGGAGATTATAAAACTAAATTACCTAAAAAACTAGATAACAAGGTACAAATATTCTATATCTATATATATATATATATATATATATATATATATATATATATATATAAATATATATATACAACTAGCTGTACCGGCGCGCGTTGCTACGCTAACAACTAAAATAAATTTAAGAAAAATAAAAGAGAAGAAGATATAGAGAAGGAAAGAAAGTTTATAGTTTTGTTTTACTTATCGCACCAAAAATATGTTTTTCGAACTTTTATTTGTACGAATTCGTATAGATATCTATTAAAATCAGTATTGAACTTGATACATGGAAGCGCCATCTGGTGGTAACTTCCATTAATACGAATATCATATTCATCTTACCCATTAAAAATACATCTTCATACTGATTTTCGTAACAATCGGTTGAACAGGACAGAAGTTGCTACTCTGCAGCGCCACCTGGTGGCGAGAGACATCAATGAGCATATGATACAAACCTTCTCCGTGGAAAATTACATATACATACCAATTTTCATGACAATCGGTTGAACGGGACAGAAGTTGCTACTCTGCAGCGCCACCTGGTGGCGAGAAACATCAATGAGCATATGATACAAACCTTCTCCGTGGAAAATTACATATACATACCAATTTTCATGACAATCGGTTGAACGGGACAGAAGTTGCTACTATGCAGCGCCACCTGGTGGCGAGTAGCATCAATGAGCATATCATACAAACCTTCTTCGTGGAAAATTACATATACACACCAATTTTTATGACAATCGGTTGAACGGGGCAGAAGTTGATACTCTGCAGCGCCACCTAGTGGCGAGTCGCATTAATGAGCATATCATACAAACCTTCTCCGTGGAAAAATACATATACATACCAATTTTCATAATAATCGGTCCAGTAGTTTTTGAGTTCATTGAGTACATACAGACATACAGACATACAGACAAACATTCATTTTTATATAAAATATATATATAGATAGAAAAAGGATGTGTTTTTATGTTTGAAATCAATGAACTTAAAAACTACTGGACCGATTATTATGAAATTATGAAAATTGGTATATATATGTATTTTTCCACGGAGAAGGTTTATATGATATGCTCATTGATGCCACTCGCCACCAGGTGGCGCTGCAAAATAGAAACTTCTGTCCCGTTCAACCGATTGTCATGAAAATTGGTATGTATACGTATTTTTTCACGGAGAAAACGAATATGCTATGCCCATTGATGCCACCAGGTGGCGCTGCAGAGTAGCAACTTCTGTCCCGTTCAACCGATTGTTATGAAAATTGGTATCTATATGTGTTTTTCCAAGGAGAAGGTTTGCATAATATGATCATTGATGCCACTCGCCACCGGGTGGCGCTGCAGAGTAGCAACTTCTGCCCCGTTCAACCGATTTTCATGAAAATTGGTATGTATAAGTATTTTTCCACGGAGAAGGTTTGAGGTGGCGCTGCAGAGTAACAACTTCTGCCCTGTTCAACCGATTGTCGTGAAAATTAGTAGGATGCTGTATTTTTAATGATTAATATGAATAAGATATTCGTATTAATGGAAGTTATCACCAGATGGCGCTTCCATTAAACGAGCAACCACTACTGAACACGAAATTTTAATGAATACTTCTTAGAAAGCATAAACGATATTGTTGATAATATTGATAATCAAAATATTATTAATAATCATGATAAGTATACGGATGCTATTTTTGATAACTTTGATTTGATTAGCTTACAGGAACTTAGGCAGTTTATTCGGCAATTAGATGAAAATAAGGGTTCTAAACTTGATGTACTAAATGCTAAAATTATAAAATCATCTTTTGTAGTGGTAGGGAATGTTTGGTTGCATTTTATAAATTCATCTCTTGAATATGGCACTTTTCCAAATTCTTTAAAGACTAGTGTAATAACACCCATTGAAAAAGTAGCAAACACAGTTCAGTCTTGGGAATTTAGACCTGTCAATAGTTTACCTAGTTTGGAAAAATTACTAGAGAGTGTAGTATACAAACAGTTGCTTAATTATTTCGATTTTAATAATCTTTTGTTTGTTAAACAGTCAGGATTCAGAACAAAACATAGTTGTGAAACGGCACTTCAATATAATTTAATACACTGGAAGCAGAATTTAGATAATGGTCTGTACACCGTAGTAGTGCTTTTAGATTTGAAAAGAGCTTTTGAAACTATTGACAGATCTATTTTGCTAAAAAAACTGGAACAGTATGGGATTTGTGGAAATGTATTAAAATGGTTTACAGAATATTTAAAAGACAGAACACAAATAACAAAAATTGGAAACACAAGTTCATCAATTAAAACTGTTATACATGGAGTACCGCAGGGAAGTATCTTGGGTCCTCTATTGTTCTTAATTTGTATAAATGATATCAATAACTGTCATCATTGTGATTCATTACAGATTCATTTATTTGCGGACGACACTTTGCTGTTTATTAGTGACAATAACTTAAATATAGCATTGAAAAAAATGAATGACTCTCTAAATAATATTGCTTCCTACTTAAAAATAAATAAGTTAAAGTTAAACGTTAAAAAAACTAAAGCCCTTATTATTTCAACACCTCATAAGTATAAAAATCTAAATATAGATGAAATAAATTTAACAGTGGATGGGAAAAGAATTGAAATTGTCTCGCAGGCAAAATATCTAGGCTTCATTGTGGATAATCATTTAAATTTTAATGCTCATTTTGAGTATATTCAGAAAAAAATAGCTAAAAAAATGTTTTTCTTTTCTAGAGTGTCCCAAGATCTTTCTATGCAATCCAGAATTACTGTTTTTAATACAATCATTAAGCCACATTTTGATTATTGTGCCAGTATATTGTTTTCCTATGATTTAAATAAATTGAATGTTTTGCAGAAATTACAAAACAGGGCAATGCGGATAATTTTGAGATGCAACCGTTACACTCCAATAAATTTTATGTTGTCTGCTCTTGAATGGCTTTCTGTGAAAAACAGACTTCTCTACATGACCATGGTATTTATATATAAAATGTTGCATAATTTAGGACCTGTATATTTTAATGAATTTATTCGATTTCAAAATGAAATACACAATTATAACACTAGGAATAATGCCAACTTATATATACCAAGGCAGAATCTGAGCAGAACAATGAAAAGTTTAATTTACAAAGGTTTTGATCAATATAATAATCTACCCAAGAATGTAAAATTGTCAGAAAATATATATGTGTTTAAAAGTAATTTGTTAAAACATATTAAACTCAATGTACGATAGGTACTTTTAGCAAATTATTTTTATTTTAATAGTTATGTGTAAATTTTTACCTTTAATAATTATAATAATGATGTTTTTAATATTTTAAATTGTGTAATTTTAGATGAACGATATTATTCTATTATTATATATATACATTTTTTTGTATTATTTTTATATGATATGTATATTCGGAATTCCTATTTTTCAATAAACTATCTATCTACTTAATTGATTACTTTAATCACGCCACCGTAAGGTGGCGCAATTAATATCCAATATATTTAATAAATAAATTACAAATACAACGAAAAAAATAGTATAAACCTGATAACTAACGAGAAAATATGATGAAAACGATAAATTGAAAAAACGAAAAATGGAAGAATGACATAAATGATTTGCGGTACGAAGTCCGCCGGGTCAGCTAGTTATATTTTAAAATAATACTTTATATTGAACAGTTTAAGTATGTTGGTATATATATATTTTATGGGCCAATTGCTTTTAGATAAATTCGTTTATAAATCTATTTGAATTAAAATTTATCTAACATATATCAATTTCAAAATAGTCTGATGTTAGCAGCCGGATGATTGCAATAGCTTTTGGTAATAAGTTAGGTGTACATCAAAGCTGATCTAGATTTCCAGAAACAGACACACTTTCTAATTTTTAATGTTTTCACGGTAGCCAAGTCGTTTATTAGAGCACATTAGATAAAAATAACACGACGTTTATTTTAAAAATGTGTTTGTTTTTTACCACATCTCGTGACAATGCGAGCCAGTGGAGTGTAACAGAAAGCAGGAAATAATCTTATACACAAGTGTGAAAACAATTATCAATCTTTGGTGTTGAAAAAACAACTGAGAAATAATGACAGAGCACATTTTATTTTAAACGTTATTCAGAATGCGAAAATATTGTAAATTACCTTTTTTTGTTATACTCACTATTTATAGCTACCAGTTACTTAATCCTAAAGTTTTTTAGGGTAAAAAATTATTTTCTTAAACAGATGTGACAACATCTAAAACTTTGTCTTAAATTCTACTTGCTGCTTGTTTAAATAGGTTGCTAATGAATAAATATCTTTAAACAAACAGAGACTTTCGGATAAAGTATTTTCTTATAAAAAAAAAACATACAGTAAGTTAAATTTATGACTTTTTTTAGTACTCCTTATGCTTCCTACCTGAGTTCCGATATGGGCGTGGATGGTTTGGGCGCTAAATTTAAAATTCGACGCTGAAAAATAAAATTACCTGTTTCTGCATACATGATTTGGACGCTGGGTCTAATTGAAATGTAAATGGAAAGTCAGGTAATAAAATTCTAGAGATTAAGCTTGATAAGGTTTATTTGTCACTTTGAAAGTTTGAAATAAATACGACATACATTTTACGAAATGGAATCGATCGATACAGTTTTAGGCTGCAGTCTCATTGATCAATCGTGTTCAATCGTGTGCGAACGAGTAAATTTAGAACTAACGTATTAATATGGTGTTGGTCTCACTGCATTTAATCGTGCGGCAACGTCTGATATCGAGCATAATTGAACGGTTCGATTTTAGAACCTGCCCTAAATTTTAGTCGATGCTTGATTGTGATCGACGGTTTGCGCATGCGCATGGAGACAGGAATCAGCATCTGTCATCTTGACATTTTTCATAAATAATATAATTTGAAAAAATTAACATTAGCAATGTGGACTACGAAAGAGATTGAATTAGTTATATTAATGGTTCAACAACACCCCGAAATTTATGATTCGAGCCATCCACATCTGTCGCTTTTTTTTTTCTTTTTAACTACCGAATAGGTTATGTTTACGTAAACTACAGAAAACAACTTAAGGTCGCTTGATTCAGTGAGACTACTCTACAAAATTTTAACCGGTTTCGCACGTTTGTAGATGGTTGCTGACGATTGCACTCGATTCAATGGGACTGCGGCCTTAGGCTGCAGTCTCATTGATCAATCGTGTTCAATTGTGTGCGAACGAGTAAATTTAGAACTAAAGTATCAATATGGTGTTGGTCTCACTGCATTTAATCGTGCGGCAACGTCTGATATCGAGCATAATTGAACGGTTCGATTTTAGAACCTGTCCTAAATTTTAGTCGATGCTTGATTGTGATCGCCGGTTCGCGCATGCGCATGGAGAAAGGAATCAGCATCTGTCATCTTGACATTTTTCATAAATAATTTGAAAAAATTAACATTAGCAATGTGGACTACGGAATAGATTGAATTAGTTATATTAATGGTTCAACAACACCCCGAAATTTATGATTTGAGCCATCCATATCTGTCGCTTTTTTTTATTTTTTTATTTAATAAATAAAACAATAACATTTCAGTATTACTTTCAGAAGAAGACATACTTAAATACTTATTTAACTGATAATATGTCAATATAATAGAACTACCGAATAGGTAGGTTATGTTTACGTAAACTACAGAAAACAACTTAAGGTCGCTTGATTCAGTGAGACTACTCTACAAAATTTTAACCGATTTCGCACGTTTGTAGATGGTTGCTGACGATTGCACTCGATTCAATGGGACTGCGGCCTATAGTTTAATACTCATGTATCCTATCTCTAACGAACATAATTTTTTTTCTACTCTTTGGATCTTTAAGTCTATTACTTTCATGGACACTATTAATTTTAATGTAAGTTTCAGTTTGAAAATTTTTTAAAACATCAATAAAATGG
Organism: Altica lythri; assembly: GCA_964028335.1. Classification (NCBI taxonomy): domain Eukaryota; kingdom Metazoa; phylum Arthropoda; class Insecta; order Coleoptera; family Chrysomelidae; genus Altica; species Altica lythri. The sequence goes on along the minus strand of OZ034803.1, from coordinate 64,962,388 downwards.
AAAATATTTGGATGAGCATGGTAAAAATTATCATTAAAACGCGAGTGGAACGATTCACAAGCATTAGTTGTTAATTCTAAACTCTCACTCCGGCGGAAATGTTGCGTGGTCGCTAAAGGTCGCCAATGTAGTTGTCCAATAATTAGTCGGAAAACTTTTCAAGTTTTGCATCCTTTGGTTGAATAGCCATAAAATCATATATGAAAGATTCTTCGACTTCTGAGGGAGGTAAAAATGTCAGCCCAAAAATATATTTCAGCCAATTTATATTCCCGAATTAAGCCACAACTGCCGATATTACGATACCAAGCTTGCATAAGATGAAAACGCCACCCTTTAATGTGCTCATTTGGAAATTCAAAACGCGCAGCATTGTGGATAGCAATTTCAAAATCGGGGAAAATGATTTTTGGATTGAATTTCAGACCAATTACTTCACATTTGCTTTTCAAAACATTAAATAGTTTTATATAGGTTTGTTCCGATTTGTCGGGAAGTAAACAATAACACAATGGTATATAATGTCCGTTGATAAATACATGTATGGTAAAAAATTGCTTGAAATATTGAGCACAGTAACTAAATGTACCGTCCATATAAATCGTTTCACTGCCGCACAGAAAACGCATGTTAGTGTTACACGAGAAGATGATAATATAAGAACTTGGTTCAACGGCAAATATAAAATTCTCGTCTTTAAAAGTGTTTTGATATTCATAATATTTACCGCAGCAATAGTTTCTTCTTTACTTTTGGTCAGTTTCGGTTGAGCCATTCGCCGTTCACTGTATATTTGATTTCGTATTAAATTAACGTCTTTATCAGTCATGTGGCTCAAGCAATCTACATTTTCTTTCAACGCACTATGTATGATTTTGGACGGCCTTTCGGTCAAATTATCCTTTTGGGACTGCTACGCACAATCTGTCTATTAAGCGTCTTGATACCACACTCGTGATTATGTTCTAGATTACTTCGGATCACTAACTTTTCTGGCCCTTTCGTGAATATCTTCGCTTTACACGACCGTTTTACGCACCTCCAATACGTTTCTTCCGATTTTAGTACTTTATCTTGAGAAAAAGTAAAACTGTTCACTTTGAGCAAAATTTTACCACGATTACTTACTAACGTTGAAATTTCCATATTCACTCTTCACTATTTTCTGACAAAATAATAACTGATTTTAGGAAAAGTAAATCGAACTATTAGTAAATTTCAATGACCATCATAAAACCCTAATAAATTTCAATGACCATCATAAAACCCTAATAAATTTCAATGACCCTCAGGTACTTTAGCGTCGTAAACATGCCCGCCCACCGATATACCTTCTTAAAACGAAGTGATTTTATTAGCTCTGTTTTTAGCGCCTTGTCTACGAATTTTGGACCAGATAAAAAAATTCTCGAAATGAAATTTGATCATCTGCTAAAAGAAATAATGGATTTTCGTCACTTGTAATATCATGTATTATTTCACTTGGAAACTATATTTACGAATATACAATAACCGATCAACAGCAAAATAAATTTTTTATAAATTATTTTTCCTCTATAATAAAGCTGTAGTTTCCTTGGGTCACATCTATAGAACAGAAAACCGTACAATACAAAAGTACAATAATAATTGTACATATAGGTACCCTTATAAAATGAACTTTTGTAATTTTGTGTAAAAACTGAGATTTCTTGTTTGGGTTTGAATTATGTTGCAATAGTTTAACTTGTTATTCAAAATAAATTGTTTTTATAAAGCCTATATTGGGACTTTTTACCTAATTGGCGCAGACAGTAGGATACGCACTGGTCAAAATTATTTCGCATCGTGTCGATGACACTGAAGTTTTTACTTCTTCAGTCCGTATTAAAAGAACTTGTGTTGTGAACTATCAAAGAATCTCCACATCGAGCTGGTAGCAGAGAATCAACGAAAAGGGATCAGAAGACAAGATTTTGTAAGTGCATTCATTTTTACTTTTCCAAACCCTCTGAATAAGGAATTTGGCAAAGATAGTTCAGTTCAGTTCATAGAGAACATTTTTGAAGACAATCAATTAGAAATAATACATACCTACATATCTTAAATATTAAGTACATTATTTGTTAGTGCAGTAGCTAATTTAATAGAAAAACAGAAATAGTAACCGAAGAAAACAATAGTAATAATGTAAGTAGTATTGTAACCTCTTTTTTCTCAATGATGTTAAATGCTCGTTTATAGAGGCTAACCAATGCGAACGGCACTCAGGGGGTAGGAGGAGAGCGAGCGTGGATTCGAACGAGCTAGATGATATTGTATTGAAAAGATATAAGGGGATATATTTACTATAAAAAATAAAAGATAAAAGAATTTAAAAGGGACTAAAAGGAAAATGAGAGAAATGATGGAAAAGGGAAAGGTAAATGGGCGCCACTTATTTTTTTATCTTAAGGATGGGGAAATATAAGAAACCCAGATGGAAAAAATGTTAAATCTAGAAGTTGGATGAAATAATGTATTAGATGTTATAGATAAAGTTAAAATAAGAAAGATATAAGAGACGTAAGATAAGATAAGATAAAATTAGATAACCCGGCAGATGTTCTCGGGATACACGAACTGCGAACTTGGGTTCCCAAAAATATGGATTAACTGATAACCCGATAATCCCACACACGAACTGCGAACTCAAGATTTTTTACCTGCCGCTACCGGTGGCCAGGGCGGGCCGGTCATCGAAACTCGTCAACAATCAAATTAGGAATTTCCTTCAATTACGTCTTGGAAATAAGGGTAGGGGAATGGGGATGCAAATATGATATTGTTTTTATTTTCAAGTTTAGTTTATCAGTTTAGTCTAGTCTATCAGTTGAAGTTGTCAGATTTAGATTTATGTTAGTTCTTGTCATTTAAAAAAAATCAACTTTCCTTAAAGTAAGTATATTCATTTTTAAGTGATTTTTTTCATACATTTTCATACATTTCTAAAAATGAAAAATTTCATACATATCTAAAACATATTATACATATATTATTTTTATCTAAATTTTAGCATCATGGCTGAGACTCTGCAGACAATGTTCAGCCAAAGAGGTACTATTTTGGTAGTTTACGAAGGATTTAAGTTTAGAAAAGTAAAAGAATTGATGTCAACTGGAGAAATTCTGTGGCACTGCACAAACAAAAACTGCAAAGCAAGTTTACATACAATTGGTGCTGATTTTTTGTTCTCAAAAAAATCAAAAGAACATAATCATACACAAATAAGTGAAAAAGTATTAAATAGACAGAAAATCAGCAATTCCGTCAAGAGAAAAGCTGAAAACGATTTAAGCGAACGGCCAACAAAAATTATTCATAGAGAATTGGCATCAAATAGAGAAATTTTAAAAACCTTTAACGACCGAGACATGACCTACGTACGAAATAACGTCAATTATACAAAATTAAAAATTCTACCTAAATTACCGAAGAACTCAATAGAAGTACAAGAATATTTAAATTCAATTGAAATAAATACACACTCCAACGAATCATTTCTTCTTTATAATGGAATCGACGAAGAAATTATAATTTTTGCTACAAATAATAATCTGCGAACGCTTTGTGCAGGAGAAACAATTTTTATTGATGGCACTTTTGACTACTGCCCGAAATACTTCTTGCAGTTATATACCATTCACACGTATCTTGAAGGAAATTACATACCAGTTGTATTTTGTCTCCTAAAGAACAAATTGAAAAGCACGTATGAACATATGTTAAACATTTTAAAAAACAAATGTTCAGAGGCAAGATTTGATTTTTCTCCGTCAAATGTTGTTGTTGACTTTGAGATTTCGGCTCATAAAGCTGCAAAAGCAGTATTTCCTACAGCTAATATAATTGGTTGTCGGTTTCATCTTGCGCAATCTTGGTATATTAAGAAAAAATAATAATATGTAACACGTAATAATTATTGAATTTTTTATATAGGTGGCGTAAGATCCAATCTCTTGGTTTAGTTCAAGACTACCGAAATCAGGAATCACCCATTGGAAAATGGCTTCATCATTGTTTCGGGTTGATGTATTTGGAACCAGAATGTGTTGGCGATGCATATGTTTTTGATCTTTATGAAGACAAGCCTGAAGATGACCGGTTAGAAGCATTCTCTGATTACATTGTTAACAACTATATTAGTGAAGAATCAACATTTCCCCCAAAGATTTGGGCTGCATTAACAAGTTGTCCAAGAAGAACAACTAACTCTTGCGAGTCATTTCACGCTAAATTCAATTCTTACTGCTGTTCTCCTCACCCCAACATTGCCATTTTCTTAGAATGTTTAAAAAAAATACAAATAGATGTTCAAATATCTATAAATAATTATGTTCAACGCCAAAGAAAAACTGTTCCAAAAGTGAGAATGCTAAAAAAACAATATTTAGATTCGAAAATAGCGTTATACATTTCTAAAACAATTACTAGGTACCATTACATAAAATGTGTTTCATACAAATTTAATAATTTTTAAAAGTTTTTATTTTAAATTTTAATATTTAATAATGTGAAATAGTTTTTTATATATTATATTCGTTCGTTAAATAGAAACTTACCTGTATATAGTTTGTGACAAATACATATTTTTGTATTTTTTAATATAAATGTTTTTTACAGTTTTTATTTTAATTTTTCTTTATTTTAAATTTTATAGTTTTTAATTTGAATTTTGAGTTTATAAAAATTTTTTGTCAATGTAATACAGCCAATATAATTGTTATACAATACAGAGTTTATGACAAGTACATATTTTTGTATTTTTTTAAATTAAATATTTTATTAAATATTTCAAATTTAAATATTTCTTTATTTTTTTATTTTCGTTTTCCACTTTATGACTTAAATTTCGACACTTAAATTGAGAGTTCGCAGTTCGTGCAAGGGATTAACGCAAAGGGTACAAGGACGTTCGCTCAGTTGGTGGTACCATTTAATTACCTGACCATGGTTCGCAGTTCGTGTATACCCGATGTTCTTGCTAAAAATTTAAATTACACACTTTTATTAGTAAAACTGGAAAGAGAAAGTTATACTTACTTTTTGTTCTTACTTATCACAACGGCTCTACTTATTTTGATCAAGTCAAAAACTAAAATTTATGAGTGAAATACGTCTTATTCTTGTTGTTAATAAGATTAGATCAGAATAACTTACACCAGGTCAGAAAATAAAACATATAAATAAACAATAAACAATATTTATTACTGTGTGTAGTAATAAGTCAAACAGATGAACGAAACAAATAGACATATAAAATATCAACAATTAAATAAGGTAAAATACAGTAAAACACATTAGTGTTTAATCACATATAGAAACAATATTACACATTCAATAACAGCTAAGTATTTTTATATTGTTATTTCTGTGTACCCATTTAAGCAGAATGTGATATGAAAAAGGAAATGAAAAGTATCAAAATTTAATAAAAAATTGTAAATCACTTTTAGCTTAAAAGATGTTTTACTCGAGTAAAAAATTGGGGGTACCATATAATAATTTAATATTAAAACATTAAAATTAAGATAAACATCAAGAAACAAAAAAAATTATCATAAAGGTGTTACAAAAATATTTAGTCAGACCCTGCGTAACGCTTTCACTGTTAACTAAAGCATGTATGCGGCGAACTATTTAGAAATTTGCACACTGTAGAAATCTGTTGATAAGGTACTAGGTTTTTTATAAAAACCGGTTTCACTGTGGATTTTATGAGCACTTCTTACGTTAATTACCCACACTCTGATATTATTCCGGTGAGTCACAATTAAGTTTTTGTGCCAAAGAAAAAAATGGTATCCCAAATTTCTGGTAATTAAGAGATAGTAATTATATTGAAAGACTTACAGTTTGTTTCCTAGATTAGAGAACTTAATGGGGCCACACCCAATTCATACGCTACCATAAAATCTGGTAATTAAGAGATAGTACTGGACAGCTTTTCCATCAGAGAGGTTCTACACTTTCTCACTGACTTTACTTTACTTAGAAACACTAAATTGCAAATAATTATTTGCAAATTTAAAAGAAATTTGCCGGTATTTGAATCTAGGGGTATACGGAATCAACTTATCAGCACAAGTACCCAAGCTAGACTGACTGTTTGATCGCGGTCAAAATTAAAACCGCGTCGCTTTAAACCACCCCTTTTGCGCCACATCATCTTATTCCTCCGATTTGATTGGTCGGGCTCGAAAAATCGATAGTTTTGACCGTTAAGCCGTTAAGGGCGAGAATTTTCTAGAAGATAAAATGATCAGGGTCGGCTTAAGTAAGAAAATATAATAAAAAAATAAAAATTTTGCATAGTGTTTTTTGGACATGCTACACAGCCCCTTCCGAAGAGAAAAAACTGGGTAGAAAACAGTTTTTAAAGAAAGATAAGCTATGGTTGGAACAACAGTAGTGTGTCTAAAAAACTGAAGCTGATAAAGATAGTAAACATCAAGGTGTAGAAAAGCGATCTTAATGAGAACGACAATTATTTAGGTAGAATTGGGGTATTAGTGTCAGTTATTGAATGTGATATAATATTCACACTATTCCTTAGTGCATTTATATACAAGTGAAACTACACGAGAGTTTGAAGAACCACAAGGTAGGTAAAATGTATCAGATCCGTAGATCTTTGATACTAAGTGACCAGATTTTTATAAACGGTACCGGCCAACCGGAAGATCACGAAGTGATCGGGAACAGGTTTACTCCGAAGTTTCTGCACGGAAACAAAAAAGTGTACAGCTCGGCCTAGACGGGCAGCACTAAGTGGTATCTTTAATGCAAATCGACAAAAAAAATATTTATATTGCCCTTGACATAAGATGACAGGACACATGCTACATTCACACACACAAGGAAGAAGGTAAAGAATGCTATGTTCCCATAAGTAAAATTTCCCATAGGAGGCACAACGCGTATATCCCTTTTTAGGAACTCCTATAAAGAAAAAAGCTGAATTTAAACCAAACTGTTTATAATAATTTTGAAAAGGAAGAAAGAAACACGGACGATAGTTATAATTAGGAATCTAATAAGCCTACCGGCTCCATTAGATCCGACAGTCAAGGTAAGTACGTGATACGTTAACATCTGAAAAGATGTTTGGAAAAGTTCCGTCCTGCTTGGTTGATATTAAGGATATCACCAAATATGCAGTAAGGAAGAGAAGAAAACAGTAATTACTTAAGATATAGTTCTCATTAAAAACATAAAATAAAAAAAATCTTAAGGTAATAGATCACACTAAGACATTAACAGGAATCTAACAAATCTTAAAACCAAATTATCCTAACAGTCTTCAATCCTAGCTAAGAAAAAAAAATAGAGTAAGTAAAAGAGGAAAAGAAGGAGAGTAGAAAGAAATTTTATCTATCTTCCTTACAATCTCAACAGACTCACTACCGGAAAGAATTCCCTACGGCTTTCCTAGGCTTATCTCTCGTGACGAATTGCAAGGTCAAAATAAAATTCCAGAAGAAGTAGTTAAGATTGAATTTTGTTAGTCAAAAAAGTAAAGTGATTCCAATAGTAGTCCTGTTACGGATCAAAGTTCTTTAAACCAACGATACGTAAAGGTATAAAATTGTATGAAAGAACGAAAAATAATTTTTTTAAAAAATTCAAAAAAAAATTTTCAAAAAAAATTTTTCTTAAAAAAATTTTCATGTGTCTTCCACTAAGGTACGATAACCGTCTTATATCCATATCAAAGATAACAAGTAGTTTATGGATGATGAACGAGGAATAAGGTAATAAAAAAATGTTTTCTAAACATAAAACAGTAATAGATATTACTGAACGATACAATAATTAATTTACAAGTGCAGACGCACTTGTACGGTAGGTTAACGGTAGGTAAAGGAAAAAACTATTTTTGTTCCTTCAAAAAAAATACAAGTGTTAAAACACTCATAAGGTAGATATACGGTAGTTACGAGAAACATCTTTTCTCTTTCGGTACGATAAAAACAAGTGTTAATACACTTATTAGGTAAATGGACGGTAAATGAGGGAAAGTAAATTCTACTTTCGAGACGATAGAGATAAGTATTAAGGTACTTATTAGGTAGGTAAACGGTAGGTAAGAGAAAAGTATTTTCCCTTTCGAGATGAAAAGTTCAAGTGGTAATATACTTAAACGATAGATAAGCGATAGTTATAAGTCTGGATACACTTAAACGAAAAATATAAGTTGGACATAGAGAAACATATAGCTAAGGAAGTTAACAAGACATAAGGAAATTGAACAAAAGAGAAAAGGGAAAAGGTTGCACTTAGTCGCCTCTTACGACAAGCAGTTTATCGCTTTGGGGGTATTCTACATAATCCCGCCTCCTAAACGGGGAGGAGATTAACGAGAAGTATGGAGTTTGAACGAAAAAGAAAAGGGAAAGGGGTTCCATTTAGTCGCCTTTTACGACAAGCAGTTTAACACTTTGGGGGTATTCTTTATATTCCCGCCTCCTAAACGGGGAGGAGATAACGAAACATATTTACAGTTGAGTCAGGGTGAGATGTTGAGAAACGGAGAGGTCGAGAAAAAGAAAATGAAAAAGGAAAGCTTATACTGATAATTCTGAGAAAACAGAGAAACATTAGTTTCTATTCGGAGAGTTCATCTTCAGAAGAATCATCGGAATCAGAGACATAAGGCTTTGGAGTGTCAATTTCAAGCTTAATGAAGAAACTAGGGGAGATAACGAGACATATAGACAATGATAGTTTTTACTGAACGGTACGGTAGTTAAACGAAGTGTGTTCTCACTTACAAAAAGATAATTTCAAGTGTTAATACACTTGAGCTGGTAAACGGTAGTTAAGTGGAATATGTTTTCACTTACGGTAAGATAATTTCAAGTGTTAGTACACTTGAACGGTAGGTAAACGATAACAATGGCGGTCATGCTGTTGTTACGTATAAAACCCAGGAAGCATAAAGGAAACGCTGTCTGGAATCCTTAATGTGAATCCTCGGTACGATAAACGATAGGTAAGTGATTTGTATATTCTCTTATAGAAAAAAATACAACGGTACGACAGTTCAAGTAAAAACAAATTTTCCACACTGGGACAATACAGAGATATTTGTCATGCGGACTCCACTTTTATAACCGTACAGAGAAACATTGGTTAAGTAGATGGATAGAGATAGATGGTAAACGGTAAACAAAAATTTAACGAAACGTTATTTTCCCTAGTATAAGATGCAGAAAAAATTAGAGAAATGAAAAATATTTCCCTTTAGATAAAATACGGTAGGAAGTAGAAAAATAAGAAATATTTTTCTTTCAATAAGATACGGTAGAAAGTAGAAAAATAAGAAATATTTTTCTTTTAATAAGATACGGTAGAAAGTAGAAAAAATAATTAAATTATTTTCATTTAGATAAAATACGGTAGAGAATAGGAAAATGAAGAATATTTTCCTTTAGATATTATACGAAAAAGATATAGAAAAATAAAATAGATTTTCCTATAGATGAAATACAAGAAAAGTAGAAAAATGGATATTATTTTCCTGTAGAAAAAATACGATAGAGAGTGGAAAATTAAGAAAATTTTCCTCCAGATAAAATACGAAAAAAATTATAGAAAAATAAAAATTATTTTCCTTTAGGTAAAATACGATATGAAGTAGAAAAATAAAAAAATTTCCTTTAGATAAAATACAAAAAAAATATAGAAAAATATAAATTATTTTTCCTTTAGGTAAAATACGATATAGAGTAGAAAAATAAAAAATTATTTTCTTTTAGAAAAATTACGAAACCATCGATAAAGGAATGAAGAAGAAAATGGTCGAAAGAAAAGATGTGCCGACATAGTTAGTTCCAAGTTAAAGTCAGTCTTTTAATTTATGTTTGTTAACGATACGAAAAAGATAGACGAAAAAAATATTTACATGTTACTGTACCATTTGTTTCTTTAGTTAACATTCTTTTGAGGACTTTCTTTTATCCTCTATTTTCCTGGTGGTGGCTGTTCTTCTGATCTTAGGTACTTAAATAATTTCAACCGCAGTTAAGAAATTTACTTCAAAATTGGCCATTGTGATAAGAAAAAGTAATGGAAATGGTCGATATTAAAAGTGTGTAATTTTATTGTCGGAAAAATAGGGATTTTATCATCAAGCCCCACGTCGTGGGCGTCATTTAAGTGTAACCTCTTTTTTCTCAATGATGTTAAATGCTCGTTTATAGAGGCTAACCAATGCGAACGGCACTCAGGGGGTAGGAGGAGAGCGAGCGTGGATTCGAACGAGCTAGATGATATTGTATTGAAAAGATATAAGGGGATATATTTACTATAAAAAATAAAAGATAAAAGAATTTAAAAGGGACTAAAAGGAAAATGAGAGAAATGATGGAAAAGGGAAAGGTAAATGGGCGCCACTTATTTTTTTATCTTAAGGATGGGGAAATATAAGAAACCCAGATGGAAAAAATGTTAAATCTAGAAGTTGGATGAAATAATGTATTAGATGTTATAGATAAAGTTAAAATAAGAAAGATATAAGAGACGTAAGATAAGATAAGATAAAATTAGATAACCCGGCAGATGTTCTTGCTAAAAATTTAAATTACACACTTTTATTAGTAAAACTGGAAAGAGAAAGTTATACTTACTTTTTGTTCTTACTTATCACAACGGCTCTACTTATTTTGATCAAGTCAAAAACTAAAATTTATGAGTGAAATACGTCTTATTCTTGTTGTTAATAAGATTAGATCAGAATAACTTACACCAGGTCAGAAAATAAAACATATAAATAAACAATAAACAATATTTATTACTGTGTGTAGTAATAAGTCAAACAGATGAACGAAACAAATAGACATATAAAATATCAACAATTAAATAAGGTAAAATACAGTAAAACACATTAGTGTTTAATCACATATAGAAACAATATTACACATTCAATAACAGCTAAGTATTTTTATATTGTTATTTCTGTGTACCCATTTAAGCAGAATGTGATATGAAAAAGGAAATGAAAAGTATCAAAATTTAATAAAAAATTGTAAATCACTTTTAGCTTAAAAGATGTTTTACTCGAGTAAAAAATTGGGGGTACCATATAATAATTTAATATTAAAACATTAAAATTAAGATAAACATCAAGAAACAAAAAAATTTATCATAAAGGTGTTACAAAAATATTTAGTCAGACCCTGCGTAACGCTTTCACTGTTAACTAAAGCATGTATGCGGCGAACTATTTAGAAATTTGCACACTGTAGAAATCTGTTGATAAGGTACTAGGTTTTTTATAAAAACCGGTTTCACTGTGGATTTTATGAGCACTTCTTACGTTAATTACCCACACTCTGATATTATTCCGGTGAGTCACAATTAAGTTTTTGTGCCAAAGAAAAAAATGGTATCCCAAATTTCTGGTAATTAAGAGATAGTAATTATATTGAAAGACTTACAGTTTGTTTCCTAGATTAGAGAACTTAATGGGGCCACACCCAATTCATACGCTACCATAAAATCTGGTAATTAAGAGATAGTACTGGACAGCTTTTCCATCAGAGAGGTTCTACACTTTCTCACTGACTTTACTTTACTTAGAAACACTAAATTGCAAATAATTATTTGCAAATTTAAAAGAAATTTGCCGGTATTTGAATCTAGGGGTATACGGAATCAACTTATCAGCACAAGTACCCAAGCTAGACTGACTGTTTGATCGCGGTCAAAATTAAAACCGCGTCGCTTTAAACCACCCCTTTTGCGCCACATCATCTTATTCCTCCGATTTGATTGGTCGGGCTCGAAAAATCGATAGTTTTGACCGTTAAGCCGTTAAGGGCGAGAATTTTCTAGAAGATAAAATGATCAGGGTCGGCTTAAGTAAGAAAATATAATAAAAAAATAAAAATTTTGCATAGTGTTTTTTGGACATGCTACAGTATTAAAACCGGTAGCAATAATTCGTTCACAATGCCAGAAATTAACTGGAATTAATTAAAATCTTGTCTTCATAATGTTTCACCTTTTGATGAAGACTGTAATACCCTAAATAAATTTATAAAGAGCCGCTAACGATAATGAATTAAATAATAGTAGTTTACGTAACAAGTCCCGAAAGTGGTCTTTTACTGAACGAGTGGGCAAATTGCAGGGCGAGCCACAGGCGAGCCCTGCAAGTCTGCGAGTCCAGTAAAAGCACTTTTATGACGTATTATTTTCGAAACAATTTAACAAAAACTTGTAGGCCGTGCCGAAATTTTGATTGGTAGCAGTAGCGAATTAGTTGATTGGCCCAAATTAAAAGTCGCTTTAATTTAATGTTTTTTAGACCGTAGAAATCTAGATTGCTTAGTTCAAGAGCCTACTCGAATATGACCTTGAAAAACTAACATTTAATTAATTTCGGAAATAGATTACAGTAACTTAGAAGTAGTTTTGTTTAAAAAAATTGGTAACCATTTAACTTTAAGTCATGAGAATAAAATATGCCAAATAAATCACTATGAAAACACTGCTCTTAACAATTTTATTGCGGGTTGTAACAGCACCCTAAGAAATAACATGCATTTTAGAAAACAAACTTTTTGAAGACGCTGCGCGCTGTGGCGTATGTTATTTGGAAATTTTGTAAATTTATACGCTAATTTAAATTGCCATAAGCGTTTCCCTAGTACACCACCGACCGACAAATGATTTCAACAAATACAACAATACAACCACAAACTTTTACAATCTATTCATAACATAGACAATTTATTGATCCAAATGTACAAAATTCTCGAAACAACTTTCAGTTCAATTAAGTAGGGAAATCATCATCCTCATGTCAACCCATAAATGTGCAACCACAGCAATTGCCATTTCAAAAATTTCCAACTACTTAATCAATAAAAGAAGTCTTTGGCCCTCCAAAAAATATATTTCGTCCCAGACAAATTCGGCCAAATCAGCTTTATCAACCAACGCCTTTGTTGACAACTTAAAAAATCCCATCCACTAGAAATCAAATACCGAATTCCACCCCGATGTCAATTAGTACCAGTTTCTCTTCTCAAACATCTACAAATCGAAATGGAAATTATCAAAATTACGCATAAAATCGCCTAATATATTGTAATCAATTCATTCTTCATTTTATGTATAAAGAATTATTTAATAATGAATATGAACCACAACAAGAGTTAACATATTCATATAATTATGATTCAGGTGAAAATTTCTCAGAAGAACCTGCCATAAATGAGTTTGCTGACACAAACTAATCGCACGAATCGTATAAAACAAACGGAGAACCCTATTATAATCCAACTAATACTAAAAATACAAATGTTGAAAATTTTCGGGAAAAAGGCCCTCTATATCAAACCAGATACCGAAACTCAATAATTTCTCTAGTAATTTCCTACCGTACATCCAGATTTATAAACCAAACGTCAAACTCTTAACAGACACAAGAAGTTCTCATTCGGTCATCTGGATCTGGAAATTTGGGTGGGGGGGGGTGGGGTAGGTGAGCTAGTGCTCAGCCAGCACTGAGGCCACATATGACCCATTGTGCATCCTCCCGTGTGTAGGGATATCCTCACCTCAGGCTGTCACCAGGCCTAGTGATTTAAAATAGGTGATAAGGCTCCCGAGGGGGATCTCCCTGACATCGGCTGGTGTAAGCCAGTACTCGCCCAACACGGATCTTCTGATTTCAGAAAAAGCAGAGCAGTCATACATGATGTGTTCTACTGTTTTCTCTTCTTGTTCGCAGCCTCTGCATAGCGGCGATTTTGTTAATTTCATCCTAAAGAGATGTTGTCGCAATTGGCAGTGACATGTCAAGATTCCCACAGCTGTTCGGAGATTTTAACTGGTCAATGCCTTAAATCTTTTTGTTGTTTCCTCGCCAGGATGAGGTAATAACTCTCTGAACAGTCTACACTCTACAGTTCTTAGTTTTATCCCACTGTATAAAGTTTTGGTGAGAGTGCTGTTTGGTAAGGCCCACGACTGCGGACAATGTTAGCTTGGTAGATGGGCGAGGGCTAACATATTTGTAGACCGTAGCCCTCCTTGTTAAATTGTTTGCAATGCGGTTACCTTAAGAGTTCCCATGTCCTTTAATCCAGCTGAGAGTGACCACGTTATTCTGGCTGACTTCAGTTAGAGATTGGTGACATTCTAGTACTAAACTTGAAGTGAAATGTGGTCTATTCAAGGTCAGTAGTGCTTGTCGGCAGTCTGTGTATATATTTATATTCCTACCTGTGATCTCATTCGGTCATAAAACCTTCTGTTACAAAACAATTTTTCCCTTACTCGATATATAACACCGATACTGTAATAAGAACTACAACAGACCAACGAGACAATAAATATAAAGCTACCATAAAAGCATTCCTTGAATTTAAATCTAACCATGAGATAATTTTTTTTTATTTGACTTTCATGATTAGTTTGACGGTATTATAGAAATAAAAGATCTTATTAACATGAATTTAAATATTGACTTGCCAAATCAAAGACTAGTTGGTCCTAACCATCAAATTTCGTTTAAATATAGACAACATAACGAACTTTATCCTATAGAAACACTTTCACTCCAGAACAACCCTGGGGACACCAACGATACATTTTTTTTAAATTCTATAACAGACCGACCTTTAAATAGGTATATAAAAAAATCAAATTTTCATAACTACAGGGGATATAAAATTCATTATAGTCAGAAAAAAATACAAACACTACCGACAGTAAATGTAATTTCGCATATAAAACATACCTTTGCAATAATTTTTCAAAAACCCGAAATCATTCCTACTAGGACAATGCAAGCCACTTTTAAACATTTATTTTTCAAAATGGTTTAATGTACTGAAGTGCTAATACAGATGATCAAAATGAAGAATTAAAATTTTATCATGAAAGCGAAAGTGTCACAAAGGTATAAACGAAATGAGGCTTTCTCTCACTAAACGGTATTACTGGCCCAAAATGGTTGACGACATTGAAAATTATATAAACGAAACTGCGAAATTTGTCAAAAGAACAAATACGACAGAAAACCACCTGCTATAAAATTTAACTTATCACCAACCTGTTGTCGACCTTTTGAATATCTTTATATCAATGTTTTCAAAATTTCAAACCATACATGTCTAACCGTCATTGATAGCTACTTAGGTACATTATGGACAATCCTATCCTTTACCATCAAAAGGTGTCTAAATTGCCGAATGTCTCTTCAATTTTATTACACTTCACGGATTACCATAAACAATAAATACAGCCTCGAGTTCTGAATTTAAAAATAAAGTGTAGAAAACTGTTGTGAACTCTCAACAGAACTTCATCATAGCACAGCTCGTCACAGTAACTCAAACTCACCTGTCGAACGTTTTTACTCAAGATCATAGTAAACTTTCGATGCATGAGAGAGGAAAACAATAATACCCCAGGCTACAGAGAAAAAAATAGGTATTTAGTGTAAAAAGGTTAGCAGATATCTGAAAGATGTAAATGATGATAAATACATAAAAAGATATAGCCAGATATGCGTTGTTTTTCATAAACAATGGGAAAAGCCCAAAATTTAGTATTTTGATTGTAAAATTTTGACACATGTTTCCCTACCATCCTTTGCTCCCAAGTACCCAACACTTTTGCTAGCCAAGTGCAATACCTTACTTGGTTATACCGCACTGATGACGGCTAACGAGCCAGAAACATGCATGTCTGCGGTTACCATTCCTACTCGTGACCCTATGATCCTTTTTGCGTACATGCCCATTGATTTGCCCCCTTTTGTTTGTGGTAAGTACGCATACTTGGCACCCTTTATATATATATATTTTATAACATATATGAAAATGTAAATGTATATTATTAATTGTTTATAATTTTGTGTTGTTTATCTGATTATATGTTATATTTAAAATGATGTAAATTTAAAATAATTATATTTAACTTTAAAATTTGATGTGAATTGAATTATTGTTTATAAATTTTTTTATCAACGACTCTATCTCAGGGCAGAATCCAATGTTTTATTTTATTAATTTGATATTGTCTTGAAATTATATGCATAATAACTATTATGTACCAAATGATACCTATGGATGTTTAAATTAAAAAGAAGAAGATCTGTAACCTATCTTCTCGTCAATGTGAGATTCTATGATTACTAATTATGTGAGTAAAATGATATGAAAAGATTAATAAATGGTGGTATTATACATATCAAAAAATTCTTAAAACTAATAAAATATGTGAATAGAGTAAAAGTGAAAATGAGGAAATTAATTGTTCATCCAATTATATATATAAAACACAAGAAAGTTCTTTATTAAGGTGAATAGTGCAATATTAATACCGTGACTCCAGGATCTATGAATTCTCTCAGCTAGTCTGCTACAGGATTATCAAAAGAAACCATAAACTCGTTCAAGAAAAAGGTCTTCTAACTGCTTAATGAACTCTGCAACGCTGGTATGTACTTATTCCTTCTTTCTATTTAACACGTACTTGGAAATTCAAGATTACATTCATAGCACCATTTGCTATCACGTTCTCATCTTCTGATTTCTTTTATTTATATAAAAATTAACTTTCTGCTTACCAATATACTTTAGTTTTCTTCTTACAGACGTTTATAATAATATTCAATTACTCAAGACTGATTTATATTGAAATTTTTTAATAAAAATCGTAAAAAATTACAAGAGCAAATTTAACACGTCTTTTCTCTTTCTGAACAAAAAACAAGAGAGAGTCGTTTAAAATCAACAACTTCCAAAACAAAAATAACAAAAAACAACTATCCTAACAATTCTTATTAGTATCTATCTGATGCCTACTTGATAATAACTTAATTTATGACATCCGTGCACTTGATTAATTTCTATTTACAATTTATCTTATACCTAGGATTCTTATACAAATTTATGTTTTTTATTTATTACTATTAATATTAAAACTTTTCATTTCATTCTTTTAATAAATTTTTTCATTTAAAATTTAAACCATAATAATAGCTTTTAAATACTCATATGCATTAGTTAATACAGCATATAATTCTACATTTAATTTATATTTGAACTTATTCTTTGCATAAAAAAAAAATATTATTTCTAGCATACTTTCTCAGACAAATTTCTTGTTTTATAGAAAGAAAAGTACATGATTCCTTTTATTTATAATTATGAATATATCATGGTACTCCTTATATTTTATTTTTAAATTTATGTTTCCTTTTTTTTAGGAACGAAGAAAAAATTAAAACAACACTAAAACTAAGGAACTTGAAGAAAATTAATACTATTTATATACAACCTAAATTTTGTATTCTGCCCAGGATCAAGAATATTCCTTTTTTTTAGTGAATTTATTAATAACTTAATTTGATCTGTTCTTTAATTTATAACATATAATAGGATAATATCACAAATCCCCCAATTAAAATTTTTACATGAAACATTTCATTGATGTTGGATTAAAAATTATAATTTTAATCTATTTTTTTTTTTTTTTTTTTTTTTTTTTATAAATAAACACTCATTTAACAAAAACTTTAGCCTCAATTAAAATTATTTGCACAGATTGTATAAACCTTTTTTCAATAAAACCATTCAATCTTAATTTAATATTTACATCTTAATACTATTATTTACAAAACTTTGCTATTAATATCATCTACCCCTCTTCTGGTGTAAACTTGTACACATCCTTAATATTTAAAACTCCCCTTAATCTCCCTGTATCCGGATATACTAACCGATAGCTGTTTTCAGCATTATGATTATCTACCACATATGGTCCCTCAAAAGGCATCAATAATTTTGCACATAAATTTTCCCTTTTATCCGCTACTTGTAAAGCTCTTATTATGACCAGTTCTCCCTTTTCAAATTTAGTTTTCTTTTTCAATTTCTTTTCTTGTCTCTTGACATATCGTTCTGCGTTTCTTTTTAAATTTTTATTAACTTTATCTAATATTTCTTGGATTTCTTGTCTTCTATTCCATTCCCACTTTCTTTCTGGTACTCTACCTTTAAATAAAAACTCTGGACATTCTTTCGTCACTCCATGAGGTGTTTCATTCACATATCTTTGTACTTTATCCAAGTTATTTTCCCACTGAACGTGTTCTTGTATACATAAAATTCTCAAATATTTAATTACTTCTTTGATATATCTTTCAGCTGGATTTGACGATGGATTTCTAATGCTAATAAAATTTACTTGTATATTATAATGTTGACATGCAGATAAAAATTTATAATTCTCAAAATATGTGGCATGATCTAAAATTAATTTCTCTGGTTTTCCATGAATTTGTATATAATTTTTAATGCATTTTAATATTGTATTGGTATTTGTTCTTTTACAAGGATACATCTGTACATATTTTGTAAATATGTCTACCATGACCAATATGTGTTTACACCCCTGAATACTCTCCACTAAATTACTTATAAAATCTATTGCTAAAATTTGTAATGGTTTTTGTGTCACTATTGATTTATTTATATTGCTATTATGATAATTTTTTTCTTTGGCTAATTGACATATTGTACAAGCTTTGCATATTTCTTTGGCTCTAGTTAAATCCTTTTTCGCATAATAATTTTCCCTAAATAGCATCCATAATTTTCTTACTCCGATATGACCATATTCGTGATGAAGATTATATAGAATTTCCTTTGCATAATTAGTTGTAATAACATACGTATCCCAATTTTCTAGTTTTTTATAAATAATATTGTCTTCTGTAAAAGTTCTTCTCTTTTCCACCTCTGTCAAATAATTCTGATCTTGTATAACCCTTTCCAAAGTAAATAATCCCTCTTTATCCAATAATTTATTTATACCTATTTTGAATTTTTTATAGTCCCCTTGTTCTCCACTTTCCCTACTTAATGCATCTGCTATGATGTTACTCTTTCCTGGAATATATTTAATCTCAAAGTCGTATTCTTGCAACAATAATAACCATCTGTGTACCCTATTATTTGCATACCTATTTTTCATCATCGCCGTTAAAGCATTATGATCACTCTCCACTATAAACTTTGCTCCTAATAAATAAAACCTTAATTTGGTTATACAAAATACCACACTGGCCATCTCCAATTCCGTAACCGTGTACTTCTTCTCACAATTCTTTGTTACTCTTGATACAAAACTAATAGGTACTTCTCCTCCTTCCTGAACTTGTATTAACACTCCTGCTAATCTTTCTATCGATGCATCTGTCCTAAGTATAAATACTTTATCGTATTGTGGGTGATACACTTTTAAATTATTGGTAAAGACAAATTTTAATTCTTGAAAAGCTTTTTCTCTCTCGGGTGTCCATTTCCATTTAACATCTTTTTTCAGTAGCTCTAGTAAAGGAACTTCTTTATTTGACAAATCTGGTATTAATCTTTTATAATAATTTATAATTCCAAGGAATCCTCTTAACATCTTCAAATTTTTAGGTGTTTGATAATTCATAATAGCTTGTACTCTTTCAGGATCCATACTTACCCCTGTCGTATTCAAAACATATCCTAAATATTTAACTTCTTTTTGATAAAATTTACACTTTTCCACATTTAATTTGAGTCCAGCTCTTTCCAATTCTTTTAATGTAATTTCTAAATGTTTTTTATGTACAATTTCATTTTCCGAATAAATTAAAATATCATCAATGTAGTGTAAAATGAATGATTCATATTTATTTAAAATTGTATGTAAAGTTCTAACTAAAGCTGCACATGAACTTTGCAATCCATATGGCACCACACAAAATTGATATACAATACCATCTACCATGAAAGCTGTATATGGTCTACTATTTTCTTCTAAAGGAATTAACCAGAAACTGTGTTTAAGATCTAATTTAGAATAAATTTTTGCATTCGTAATTCTTCCAAAAATTCCTTCCACATTCATAGGACTTTCATATTGTTTGACTGTATAGGCATTTATGTTTCTTGCATCAAGACATATTCTAATCTCTCCTGACTTCTTTCTTACACAAGTAATTGCATTTATGTATGGAGAATCCGATCTTTCTATTATTCCATCCTTCAACATTTTATTTAATTCTTCATATACTTCATCTTTTATTTTATACGGTATCGGATAAGTTTTTATTTTAAAATTCTTAATATCTTTATTCATCTCCAACTTGTGCGTGTAATTTGTAGCTATACATATATCTTCATTAAACAATTTATAATATTTCTTACATAATATTTCTACTTCCGTCCTATACAATCCACAATTTTCTTCTAATTTGTCAAACTCCATATTTTCTATGTTGTTGTACATAACATTCTTATTAATTTCCGAACTTTCATTTTTTTTTACTATAAATGGTATTATTTGTTGTTCCCATCTTAAACATTCATCCTCATAATCGATGATAACCTTATGATTATTTAATTCATCTGAACCCTATATAATGTCATAGTTCAAATTTTGTATTAATAACATTTGAAATTTATACATTTTAAACCCTATTAAAATTTCCCCCATAATCATATTACTTGTTTCATATAATTTCTTATTATTCGCTCCCACTAATGACAATTTATTTGTTTTTATCACCATAATATCATCTTGTTTGATTTGTGAAACCACCCTTTGACTAATTAAAGTAACCTCTGAACCAGTATCTATCATAATTTTACATTTAATATTTTGGAAAACCCCCTCTATAAAAATTAACCTTTTTAGTTCATTAATTTTAACCTCGTCATCATTCACAATAAATTCCCTAGGATGTTCATACTTAGAAGAGTAGATGATATTATGCACATGAGAGCGATTTATGCAAAATCCACGCTCTGTTCCTGGCCTTGACCAGTCACATCACTCTGATTAGCACTTACAACATTCACCTGTCTACTGTTTTTACCTCTATCTCTCCTTTCATTATCCCGATTTACTACATTTCTATTATCATAATTTCTATTACTATAATTATTATCTCTGTTCCACCTATCACCTGATCCTACATTCCTATCATAATTATTATTATTTGGAAATTCCCTATTTCTTCTATCAGAATTTCTATTCTCCCCATTTCTATTATATCTATAATCATTCCTATTTACATTTCCCCTAGTATCATTTCTATTAAAATTACTATATCCCCTATTAAAATCTCTGTTCCTATTATTGAATCGGTCATTGTCATTATTTCTATTTTCATCCCTATTTCTATCATTAAATCTATTACCCCCATTACTTCTATTTTCATATCGATTCCTTTCATTACCTCTTTCATTCCTATTATCCCTATTCTCACTCATCATACTTCTTTCCAGTCGCATCAAATAGTTGGATAAATTTTCCATAGTTTTGATATTGTGTAGAGCTATTGTTTCAGTCACATCATGATTGTACTGTCTTGCCACGTACAAAACTATTTCTTCTTCCCTCATTTTCGGTTCCAAATATTGAGCATTGTTGTATAGTTGCATGGCATAATTATTATAATTTCTTTCCCTACTATAATCGTATTTTCCAAAATATAGTTTTTCCCTGAATATCGCTTGTTGAATCTCCCCCCAAAAATATTTACAAAATTGTTCCTCAAAATCAAGGATTGACAGTATTTGATTTTCTTTATTACAGAACCATAATAAAGGATGTCCCGTTAGCATATTACGTATTAATAATTTTTGTTCAATAAAATCTGTTGTATATTTTATTTTGCTTTTTATTATGTTGATAAACACCTTAGGATGAATATTGTTAATGTTTCCGTCAAATTTGATTCCATTATTGTTGTAATTTGATATAATATTAGGCATAACTCCCCATGCATTTCCTCTAACATCCTTCTCCATAACTTCTTGTAACTTCTTATGTATATCCTCCATTTCTTTATTCAAATTTAACCCTGTTAATTCTAAATTTTTACTACAAGTTTCTTTTTGATTCTGTATTTCTCCTTCTATCCTTTCAAATTCCTTACCTAAGTTAATTTTTAAATTGTCTACAACTTCTTCATTAATTTGCTCTTGCAACTTTATCTGTCCTATTTCTTTTTTTATTTCTTCTGTTTGTTTACTCACTTCTACTATTTTCTCTTCTACAATTTTAATTTCCCCCTTAATTTTAATCCCTGTCTCCTGGATTTCATTCCTTAATTTAATATTTTGCTGTTCCATATTCTTGTCACAGTCTATCTTCATAATTTTCATTTCTTCCTTGATCTTCAAATTATCTTCTTTAATACTACTAATTTCTCTTTTAAAAATCTTATTATCTTCTTTTATTTCATCTAATTTTTTATTAATATCTTCTTTTTGCTGATCCAATTTCTTGTCCATGTTTTCTTTTTGCTGATCTAATTTATAATTCATATCTTCTCTCATTTTTACATTATCTTCTTTTTGTTGATCAAACCTCTTGTCCATAGTCATCATGATCCTTTGTAACATGCTGAGCATGTCTAATTGACTTTCTTCCTTTGATTGTGTTTGTACCTCCTGTTCTTCTTTTTCATCTCCACCACCAGTTACATCTGTCTCCATTTCAACCATAGTTTGATCATTCTCTCCCCCTATCTCCATTAAATTATCACCTTCTTCTGATTCTGCTCCTTCCTGTTGTCCAGTTTGGATCAATTCCTCCACTCGATAATCTCCTGCTCCCAATACTCTCTCTTCATGTACTTGTACCGCAACACTCTCTACCTCAATCTCTCCTCCATCATTATTCTCGCTATCCTCTCCTACTACTTTACCATCTCTCAATCTCATTTTTCTATCCATTCTTACAATTTAAAATACCCAGATAAATACAAGTAATGTGCAAATTTCTAAAGAAATACCTTTATACCAATAAATATTTTATAAGCTATTACCTTTGTATTTAGCTTATAACTAATACGGAATCACAAAAAAAAATTTTCAAATAAAGTTTTCAAAAAAAAAAAATATTTTAAATATTAATTATTTAAATAGGCTCTAGTTTGTATTATTTAGAGCCCCACGTTGGGCGCCAATTTTATAACATATATGAAAATGTAAATGTATATTATTAATTGTTTATAATTTTGTGTTGTTTATCTGATTATATGTTATATTTAAAATGATGTAAATTTAAAATAATTATATTTAACTTTAAAATTTGATGTGAATTGAATTATTGTTTATAAATTTTTTTATCAACGACTCTATCTCAGGGCAGAATCCAATGTTTTATTTTATTAATTTGATATTGTCTTGAAATTATATGCATAATAACTATTATGTACCAAATGATACCTATGGATGTTTAAATTAAAAAGAAGAAGATCTGTAACCTATCTTCTCGTCAATGTGAGATTCTATGATTACTAATTATGTGAGTAAAATGATATGAAAAGATTAATAAATGGTGGTATTATACATATCAAAAAATTCTTAAAACTAATAAAATATGTGAATAGAGTAAAAGTGAAAATGAGGAAATTAATTGTTCATCCAATTATATATATAAAACACAAGAAAGTTCTTTATTAAGGTGAATAGTGCAATATTAATACCGTGACTCCAGGATCTATAAATTCTCTCAGCTAGTCTGCTACAGGATTATCAAAAGAAACCATAAACTCGTTCAAGAAAAAGGTCTTCTAACTGCTTAATGAACTCTGCAACGCTGGTATGTACTTATTCCTTCTTTCTATTTAACACGTACTTGGAAATTCAAGATTACATTCATAGCACCATTTGCTATCACGTTCTCATCTTCTGATTTCTTTTATTTATATAAAAATTAACTTTCTGCTTACCAATATACTTTAGTTTTCTTCTTACAGACGTTTATAATAATATTCAATTACTCAAGACTGATTTATATTGAAATTTTTTAATAAAAATCGTAAAAAATTACAAGAGCAAATTTAACACGTCTTTTCTCTTTCTGATCAAAAAACAAGAGAGAGTCGTTTAAAATCAACAACTTCCAAAACAAAAATAACAAAAAACAACTATCCTAACAATTCTTATTAGTATCTATCTGATGCCTACTTGATAATAACTTAATTTATGACATCCGTGCACTTGATTAATTTCTATTTACAATTTATCTTATACCTAGGATTCTTATACAAATTTATGTTTTTTATTTATTACTATTAATATTAAAACTTTTCATTTCATTCTTTTAATAAATTTTTTCATTTAAAATTTAAACCATAATAATAGCTTTTAAATACTCATATGCATTAGTTAATACAGCATATAATTCTACATTTAATTTATATTTGAACTTATTCTTTGCATTTCTTGTTTTATAGAAAGAAAATTACATGATTCCTTTTATTTATAATTATGAATATATCATGGTACTCCTTATATTTTATTTTTAAATTTATGTTTCCTTTTTTTTAGGAACGAAGAAAAAATTAAAACAACACTAAAACTAAGGAACTTGAAGAAAATTAATACTATTTATATACAACCTAAATTTTGTATTCTGCCCAGGATCAAGAATATTCCTTTTTTTTAGTGAATTTATTAATAACTTAATTTGATCTGTTCTTTAATTTATAACATATAATAGGATAATATCACAATATATATATATATATTTATATATTATATAACACAAAAGCACAAAATGGCGATAGGACTCCTGTGTGAGCGTTCGTTGTTTTTGTGTTTTTTGTGTTTCTTGACACATGTTTCCCCAACATCCTTTGCTCCCAAGTACCCAACACTTTTGCTAGCCAAGTGCAATACTTTTCTTGGTTATGCCTCACTGATGACGGCTAATGAGCCAGAAACATGCATGTCTGCGGTTACCATTCCTACTTGTAACCTATGATCCTTGTTGCGTACATTGCCCGTTATCCTCCTTTATATATATATATATATATATATATATATATATATATATATATATATATATATATATATATATATATAAAGGGTGCCAAGTATGCTTACTTATGCGTACTTATGACAAACAAAAGGGGGCAAATCAATGGCACCCTTTATATATATATATATATATATATATATATATATATATATATATATATATATATATATATATATATATATATAACGTGAAGTCAATCGTGGAGTTGCAGTCAACGTTTGGCCAAGGTAAGTAAAGAAAACTCTTTGATTTCAGTCAAGCTTTCGAATTTATTCAATTCTTCTTCAGGACATCTGTGGTGAAGAACAATTTTTATATAATAAAGAAATATTGTTACAAATGTGATGACTTACTAATCGTGAGGTTATAAAAGAAGCGACGAATTCCGTTTGACAACATTACACTAATAAAACATTTTAAAAATCAGGTACATCACTATTAAAATACATAAAAATATATAAATTTACACCATAAAACTTATAATTTTGTTATTTTTAGCATGGAGGTTTGTCTGTAAATGATTGAATTTTAATGTCTCTTCAATTTCCTTTTTTTTATATCTGTGTGTTTTTTATATACTTATGGTTTTTATTTTAACACAGTAGGAGAGCAAAACATTTAGATGATTTATTTATTTAGATTTAATTATTATATCAAGTAAAATTCTGTAGTCATGAAATGCGGGATTTTAATATAAAAATGTATTTGTTAAATTTTATGAACGTTGTTGTGTTTTTATTTTTATTTATTTTAGTGTTATATTAATCTTTATGTTTGTAATCATGTTTTAATTTATTATTACTGTTTATTTATCTTTATATTTATATATTGAATTTTTTTATTTATATTTATTTTTGAAACGACAGAATGTAACAATAAATATTACTCAGCCCTTCTATATCCGATTTTCTATTAATACATGTTTCCCTTCTGTCAATGTGTGTCATTTCTAAGAATAATCGTTTCTTAAGGTTCCTTTCCCTTTCTAAAATTTTTGTTTCTTCAAATTTAAAACTATGACCATTTTTAATTGCATGTTCAGTTAGTGCGCATGCTTTATATTTATTATTTTTAATGTCACTTTTATGCGAGATGTTCCTGCTGTGTACAGTTCGGCATGTTTCCCCAATATACACCCTTTCACAATCCGAGCAAGTGATTTCATATACTACATTTGAACTTTCTAAATTACTAAGCGGATCTTTGGTTCGGGTGTATAATCTAGAAATGGTTTTGATATTTTTCGTGCCTATTTTAAAATTTTCATAATTTTTTAATAGTTTTAAAAGTTTAGGAGTGAGTTGTGGGATATAAGGTAAAGAACCAAAAATTGGCTGTGAAATTTCATTAGACAAGACACCTCTCTCAATGTCAAATGTTTGTTGTTGATTGAAATTATTGTTGTCACTTATTCTTGCAATGCACGTGGTACTAAAAATTAATTTATTTAATAATCCCAAAGGGTATGAATTATTTAACAGTATTCCTTTTAATTTAAGTAAACCTTGGTTTTTAAATTTTGGGTCTGATAGTTTTAAAACCCTGTCTTTTAATCCCAGAATTAGGTTAATCTTAGTTCTTGGAGGGTGTTCAGAATAAAAATTAATAAACCTGTTGCTGCATATTGGTTTACGGTACCATTCAGTTTGTAGGATGTTGTTTTGTGTGCGATGGACGATTAAATCTAGGAAAGGTAACCTGTTATTAATTTCTTTTTCCACTGTGAATTGCAGTTGTTTACATTGGTTATTAAAAATTTTTAGGACAAGATGAACTTTATTAAATGGTATCGCAAGTATTAAATCATCAACAAAACGTTTGACAAAAGGAATTTTGAATGGTATTTGATTAATACTTCTCTCTACCAAGTCATCCAGTACAAAGTTACAAAGAATCGGGGACAAAGTACTACCCATTGGTGTGCCTAATATTTGTTTGAAAAATTTGTTATTAAATTTACAGATATTGGTGTCAAAAATGAACGTTAAAATTTTTTTAAAATTAGTTAAGCTTAATTTGCAATTAGGTTCAATGTTAATCCACTGTTTTTCAATGCAATTTATTATTAGTTCAGTTGGCATATTCGTGTACATGGAGACAACGTCGAAACTCACTAGAATATATGTGTCAGGAATTCTAATGTTGTTAATGAAATCACTAAAATGGAAAGAGTCTCTTATTATAAAATTATTATTAAAATTATAGGTTTTAGATAAAATAGATGTTAAAAGACTAGCCAATTTACTGTTGGGAGAATCTATAGATGACACAATGGGGCGCATTGACAAAATGGGTTTATGTATTTTTGGGAGTGCATAAAATCTAGGAGCTACTGAATTGTATATTCTTAATGATTTTGCTTCTATTGAGGAAAGTTGTGATTGTTTTTCCAAGTCACTTATTAATTTATTGGCTTTCTGTTGAAATGTACAAGTAGGATCATTTTGTAATTGTTGGTAATACCTTTCAAATGTAGTATATGAAATCACTTGCTCGGATTGTGAAAGGGTGTATATTGGGGAAACATGCCGAACTGTACACAGCAGGAACATCTCGCATAAAAGTGACATTAAAAATAATAAATATAAAGCATGCGCACTAACTGAACATGCAATTAAAAATGGTCATAGTTTTAAATTTGAAGAAACAAAAATTTTAGAAAGGGAAAGGAACCTTAAGAAACGATTATTCTTAGAAATGACACACATTGACAGAAGGGAAACATGTATTAATAGAAAATCGGATATAGAAGGGCTGAGTAATATTTATTGTTACATTCTGTCGTTTCAAAAATAAATATAAATAAAAAAATTCAATATATAAATATAAAGATAAATAAACAGTAATAATAAATTAAAACATGATTACAAACATAAAGATTAATATAACACTAAAATAAATAAAAATAAAAACACAACAACGTTCATAAAATTTAACAAATACATTTTTATATTAAAATCCCGCATTTCATGACTACAGAATTTTACTTGATATAATAATTAAATCTAAATAAATAAATCATCTAAATGTTTTGCTCTCCTACTGTGTTAAAATAAAAACCATAAGTATATAAAAAACACACAGATATAAAAAAAAGGAAATTGAAGACACATTAAAATTCAATCATTTACAGACAAACCTCCATGCTAAAAATAACAAAATTATAAGTTTTATGGTGTAAATTTATATATTTTTATGTATTTTAATAGTGATGTACCTGATTTTTAAAATGTTTTATTAGTGTAATGTTGTCAAACGGAATTCGTCGCTTCTTTTATAACCTCACGATTAGTAAGTCATCACATTTGTAACAATATTTCTTTATTATATAAAAATTGTTCTTCACCACAGATGTCCTGAAGAAGAATTGAATAAATTCGAAAGCTTGACTGAAATCAAAGAGTTTTCTTTACTTACCTTGGCCAAACGTTGACTGCAACTCCACGATTGACTTCACGTTATATTGAACCAGTCACTATACCAATATTCGTATATATATATATATATATATATATATATATATAAAGGGTGCCAAGTATGCGTACTTATCACAAACAAAAGGGGGCAAATCAATGGGCATGTACGCAAAAGAATATAAAATTCCAAAATTTAAGAATATCTTAATTTATTTCTTAGGACTCAGGTTACAGTTTCAAAAAATAAATTTATATTTGCTATTGATGTACCAATCATTAAATCCCTAACTTTCTATCACCTCTACCCAGTCATCCAGCAAAATAATATGTTCATACCAAAATTCCTATATTTGGCACAACAATTTTATTGAACCAGTTTGTGGAAGATGTCCAGTTCTAGAAAACACCAATACTGTATACAAAAACTCTTTTAAGACGTCAATTGTATAAGTAACACACCACTAACATCACTTGAAGAAATCTACGTAAGCATTGAAGAAATCATTGTTGAACAAATTACTTAAAAAGAAGTATTGATTATTCCAAATACTACCCAATTACTTTCCAAATTCAGATCAGCCCAGTATATTGAAATTAGAAAACCTACTTCATTGAAAATTCCAGAATCCTGCAAAATTGAGAACAATGACCAGAGGTTTTCCAATGATATAAAATTTTAGCAAGGTAATCCTTTGATTTTGCCAAAACTAGATATTTACAAATTACAATCAAAGAAAAGTTACCACATTCCACATCTGAAGAAATTAGACCTAAACGAAGTTTACAAAATGACTAGAGAATAAAAAAAAATTTACTCCGATTATTTATTATTTACAAAAGTACTTGAAACAGATAATCTGCCTTACTCTAATCTTTATTATCTACAAAATTTTTCAAAATTAGAGATCAATTAAAAAGCCAGGAAATGTAGAACTTAAAGGATAAGAAGAATTTATTCTGAATGATAATTAAATTATTTTCGGAAGTTGAGGAGGAAGGAGTTACATATCAAGAAATCACCGTTTATTCACCAGTTTCCATAAAACATAAAACTTTTACACAATAATTTTTATTCATTCTTTGTTTAAACTTTGTTGCAATAGTTTCATTTGTAATCTCTGTAATTATATATAAAACACTGTCATAGTGATCTATCAACACACTGCCCACACCACTGGACCGATCGGGCTAAAATTTGACATGTATGTAGGTGTTGTGACATAGGCATCCGCTAAGAAAGGATTTTGATAAATTCTACCCCCAAGGGGATAAAATAGGGGATGAAAGTTTGTATGAATCTTTGTCAATTTTAAACCGATTGGGTTGAGACTTTGCATGCAAATAGCTACTATGACTTAGGCATCGCCTAAGAAAAGATTCTAATAAATTTCTCCCCTAAGGGGATAAAATAGGGAATGAAAGTTTGTATAAATCTTCTTAGATTTTTGACTGATTGAACTGAAATAAAGATTGGATGATGAAGACGTCCGCTTAAATAGGATTTTGATAAATTCAACTCCCATGGGGATAAAATAAGGGATGATGAAGGATATAAATGTATTAGTTTGAACCGATCAAATGTTGACGAGCTATCGTTGTGTTTTCACTGAGTTACCTACATATACCCGATGAGTGGCCGCCGTATCTTATAGTACATACTCTACCTAAATATTTCTAGCGGATTATATTTAACGATTTTGGCTGCTCTTTTCTTGGCATATTTTGGATTGAATTTGCTTTGTTTCGGTTTAGTAGTTATGTTTATAGACTCTGCTTTATTTGTTTTCTTTTCGTTTGGTTTAAGTATATGTTTTGTCGGTTAAACTTTTTTAAAATGGCTAAAGAAAATCTGAACGTTAATGGAGAAGTTGAAGAATGTACCTACTGTCGTCCTTATTGTTGGTGACGGTGCATGTTTGTTTCATGCTCTCTCTTATTTAATGTACGGAACACCTGATGAATATTTTGCTAATATGATAAAAAATGCTACTTAAGCCACGCGCGTACTTTGTAACGGTACAAGACTGCAAGTAAAAGCGTTACATCGCAATATGGTGGAAGCCACTATATTAACTGGGTGTGCGAAAGAGGAAACTGTATTTATACCACGAATCCCATTAATACTGAATGATATCCCGTTCGAATTTAAACGATTACAGTTTCCTCTAAAAGTCTGCTTTGGCATGACAATAAACAAGTCTTAGGGGCAAACCCTAGATTAGTTAAGAATATTGTGTACAAAGAAGTTTTGTATTCCCTTATTTTTTACACACGCTAAACAAAAGTTAAGCCGCAAAAACTATACCTGATTAATAATTATACTACTTAACTTTCTTCTTAATCTTTATCCAAATTAATAACTTATTTATCACAGGCACTTCTTTTTGAACAAAATTACCCTTTACAGTATTTGATTTCAAACAAAATGTAAAGTTTTTATAGTTTTAAAATAATAATGGTCTAATACCCCGCGCGCATTAATGTGCGGGGTGTGTGGAGTGGTGAGGCGGTAGCACGCTGCTGCTGGCCGACATGACACTGTGGATAGACGCGAGTCTTGAAAATTGGAGGATTAATTTGTTGTATTACTTAGTGGTATAATAAGAAAGGATTTTTTAAATTCCGTTACTAAGAGTTTAAAATAGAGATTGCAAGTTTGTATGAAAATCGGTGGCAAAATACCAAAGTCCCCGCGAACGAAGTCGCGAGCGGCCGCTAGTTCAAAATAATTTGTTTTTAAAAAGCCTATTTTCGGGACTTTTTACTTAATTATCAGCACTTTTACTCACCTTCAAGAGAAATCCTTTAAGATTTTGATATTTTATACTGATTTTTAGTATTATGGAAGAACAGAAACACATACACACAATAAAATTTTATGAAATAGCTTTTGTCACTAAAATCTTTGGAAAACATAATCAACTTATCATACCATTACAAATGAGTGGTTCTAGCTGCAAGTGAAAGAGCAATCAAAAATTTATTCGGTTAAAGAGTCTTTCACGTCACTCCTTACCTGGGCCGAATGGGAGGCCAATAAAAGAGACCTTTTCCCCGACCCTAACAGCATGTGGTTGTATTCACTCACGATTTTACAATCTATGGTTTAAATTTAACAAACATATATGTGTTTAATTTTTTATAAATAAAAAAAATAAATATCAGAAAATTTCGAAGTTTGCAGATATGACACCAAAATATTTTTAATTACACTGAGAAACAAACAACACTCAATATAACATAAAATACCTTTAGCGCCTGTATCTAACAGGACTTGTCAATAAATATTAATGCTATTAATAGTAATAAATATACTCATCACCAACATGTAAAAAGAAATCTGATTATTATTAGCAGTGTTAAAGTTTGTTTATTTTCAAAACCTGAATTATGAGATTATCCCTTGCTGTCTTGGATTTAAATTTAATAATTATTATGCAAATTTGTAGCATTGAGTTTTTTTTTAATGTTTATTATTTTCAAAACCTCATGGGATTATCCCTTGCTGTATTGAATTTAAATTTAATAATTATTACATCTGATATTTATATATTACCATTTAATATTATGACAAGCCGAATATTTTAAGTTGTAAACAGTCAATTATGTCAACTTCTTCTTCTATTTTCTTTCTGCTATATCCAATATAAGACTACCGATCTACCGTTAATGCAGTGTTCATTTTAAATTAACAATAGAATAGTAAAAGGCCTCTTCTGCGCCGTTACTTTATGTCAACACGAGAGACTTCGTTCTTTCACTTCCTTGTTAACCTTCTTGTTGAAAAGTACTAAGTGTGTTTTTTGGAGGAATTTTGTCATGTTGGATTTTAAATCATGGAACATCCGTGGCACTAAATCGTGGATATTAAAATCAAACCCTTATTTCCAACTGGGCGTGTTAATCTACGTTTGGTTGTTATTTTGTTGATTATTTTCGTGTTCAGTTGGAAAATACCACGTGTGGGATTTGTACAAGATTTCCTGTCGATTTAATATCGGTACATTATAGGACGACTTTTGGATTTAAAAGAAATCAACGCCCCGGACTATTGAACGTCCTCGAGGTAGAATACCCTTTTCCACCTAGGGTCCTTGGTACAGGCTTATTTCCTTGGTACAGGCTTATTTCCTTGGTACAGGCTTATTTCCTTGGTACAGGCTTATTTCCTTGGTACAGGCATATTTCCTTGGTACAAGATCAAGAACCAAACAGCTTTGGATTACTGGAGATTGGTAGCCACTAGTACCAATACAGATAAGCATTATAAGACCTAGTAATTTGTATAATCTTTTCTTGAATTGTTGTTGTAACTTAGTTTTAAGCCGTGCGTGTGATCACACTGAAATTTATTTGACTTTTAATAATAAGGCGCTAGTGTACGCGGTTAGTCACAATTTGGAGTTTGTAATTTGCAGTAACCTCAAACATTGTTTTCACATTAAAGGAGGGTCTAGTTTTAAAATTGATTTGTTTTATTTAGCTCACTTTATTTCATTTCGTGGGATTGTGTAAGAGTTGTTAGGGCCTATTAAATCTAGGGGTTTCCGGTTTGTACCGTCGAAGTCGGTGGCGCGGTTCACTTGTGTACCATCCCTCTACGGCTGAGCTCGGGCATAATTTGCCAGTAGAGTGACCACTAACAACCCTCGCGCAATTTATCTATTGTTGATATTGGATTTTTCTCAATTATTATTTTATTCTTGAAGAACCTTAGTAGTTAACTAAGGAAAAATCGTGGCAAACCTCATTATGGGATTATCCCTTGGTGTCATGAATTTAAATTTAATAATTATTATGCATTTTTCTAGTAGTATGGTTCTTTTACATATTTGTTATTTTCAAAACCTCATTATGAGATTATCCATTGCTATCTTGGATTTAAATTTAATAATTATTATGCATTTTTGTAGTATTTAAGGCTCTTTTACATATTTTTTTTTTAATTTATTTATATTGAGTATAAGATTCAGGTGCCAGAGGTATTTTATGTTATATTGAGTGTTGTTTGTTTCTAAATTTTGCGTAAGTATTATATATGGATGAAATCAGGAAAAAATTATCTTTACGTTTCTGATATTTTTTTTATTTATAAAAAAATAACACACATATATTTGTTAAATTTAAACAATAGATTGTAAATTCCTGAGTGCATACAATCACATGTTGTTAGGGTCGGGGAAAATGTCTCTTTTATTGGCCTCCCACTGAGTCCAGGTAAGGGGTTACTCTTTAACCATTTATTGTTTTAAAAAAGTGTACAGTTTTTCTTGTTTTGGATTATCCACAAATTATTTTCGTACTTATCCTTATCATTGAACAAAAAAAAACAGATCAATGTTGTACCCATATATGAATTTGTTTTATAGTAGATACATAGTTTGGATATTTAAGTGTTGAATATTAATTACAATAAAAAAAACATTATAAATTTATAGTAAACCAGTTTATTACTTTTTTCATTTTACAATAGAATGTGTGTAGGTATATAAGTTGAGACAAGATGTACAAATTTTCGGTGGTAAACGATCTGCCAGTTTTATAAACAGATTAAATAATCTAAATAATAATTGTTTTCCAACTATTAACCTGAATATAAATACGTTGTATATTAATTCATTATAAAATTAATTCCTAATGTTTATGTAGCAAATAATAATTGTTGATATGACGTTGCTTGAAATCTGCAAAGAAAAAAATACAGTATGTTAATTGCTTTTTTCTCAAACATCTAATCTGGAGGTAACCAATAAAGTGGAATTTTTATCTGTGTGTATAACTGCGGCCACGCAATGAAAAGTTCACAAATATTAAGCAAAATTTGCAAATAATTACTTTTTCTGAATTTAACTTTAATTTTAAGTTACCAGATAATCTTACAAAAAGAAACAACATCAACACATAGATAAGTATAAAACTGCAATTAATGTTAAAATAGATTCAATTATGTATTAGTAAAAAAAATATTTTGAGATATTTCCTATGTGTTTTTTTTAATTTTTAGAAAGTATACAAACAAGGATATATTAAATGTCATTAGGGAGAAATTTAAATAAAGACAAAAAAAGCGAAATAATAAATTCTGCATTCATAGCTTAATTGTTTGAGAGTTGCTGCGTAGAGGCAAAGGTTGTGGGTCCGAGTCCTGTTAGATGCGAATTTTTTTTTAATTTCTCCTTAATGTCATTTAATCTATTCTTGTTTGTATACTGTTACGAGCCAGTCCAAGCCTGTCGCCCAGACGAAGGTGTGAGGTGTTTTTTAAATAGCTCGAAAAATATATTTTTGGTGCGATAGGTAAAACAAAACTATAAACTTTCTTTCCTTCTCTATCTCTTCTTCTCTTTTATTTTTCTTAAATTTATTTTAGTTGTTGGCGTAGCAACGCGCGCCTGGTACAGCTAGTAATCTATATATTAATACATACAGTAGCTCATATAATGTGAAAAGTTTGTTTTTAAAGGTTTTATCATTTATAATAGTCTACCAGATAATATAAAAAAGTCACACAGCCTACTTAAATTTAAGCCAAATTTAATATTATAAGTACTAAAGGTGGGAGGAAATAGTATATTGTTTTACGAGCAAGGAATGATACTCATTTCCCACGAGTACGATGTTTGCAGCATGAGCCGCAGGCAAATGCTGCAAATCGTACGAGTGGGAAATGAGTTATTTCTTGCGAGTCAAACACTATTTTTTTTCTACGGTTATACCACATAATAATACAATAATTCAAAAATAAATCAAATACAAAACAAAATATAACAATATAAGTTCTATGATTTAAGTAAAATTAACTATTATTTACAATATTTACAGTTATCATACCTTAATTTGATTTGTTAATTCAGAAAAATAAGCTTAAAGCACATTTTCTGAAACGGAATTTGTTGCCTTTTTCTTTTGCCAGGTCACGAAACTTTCATATGCATTCTGGTAATTATGTTTTGAAATTTCGGAAATCAAATTCTGACAAGCTTCGTTTGCCGCTTCTCTTATTTCAGGAGGAGTTAATTCTAATTCATTTTCATCACTACTTAACATTTTTAATTAAATAACAATCTAATTTAAATATTGTATTAAAAACTCTCTGTTGTCACTACTTTATTACTGTCAACCTGTACTATTAGTCAATAGTATATTGTAATAATAATAATAATAATAATAATACGTATGCTTTATTGTCACTAAAAAAAATACAATTTTTATGGACAAAGCAGGATAAGATTAAAACACACTAGGGAAATATATAACACAAATATATACAAAAACAATTACTGATTGATATAAATAAATATATCATCAATGGTTATTAAAATGTTAGAAAATATAAAAAAATTTAAAAAAAAAGAACAAATTTGTTACCTAAAATAATTGCAAAAGTTTAAAAAAAATACAAACTGCAATACATAATATGAAAAAATCAATAAAATACAAAAAATTTACAGAATTTCAAATAAGACTTGCAGCTACTGGAAGTGATATTCAAGACGTTTTAATTATTCATTTAGGAACTCATCCACTGAATAATATGATCTCTCAATGAGATACTCTTTAGTCATTTTTCTAAATTTAGTAAAAGAAGTCGCCGATTTAATTTGCACAGGGAGGTGATTGTACAATTTTTTTGCGTGATAAATTATTGACTTTCTTACTAATTCGGTGGATGGGATTGGCAAATAAACATCATAACTCGAGTTTCTAGTGGAGTAGCCATGGTTGGGTCTCGTAGGAAAAATATGTAAATGCTTTCGAATCAGACATACAGTTTCTAGAATAAATAATGAAGGGAGTGTTAGGATTCCGTTCCTTTGAAAGTATGGCTTGCAGTGGGTTCTTGAGCTAAGTCCAAGGAGATAACGAATTGCTCTCTTTTGTAATTTAAAAATAGCGTTGAATTGTGCAAGGCTACTAGAACCCCAAAAGGGAAGTCCGTAGCGAAGATGAGATTCAAAGAGAGAGAAATAAGTTATTTTGGCAGAGTGGAGATTTAGTTCTTTAGAAACCGATCTAATCGCGAAGCATGCTGATGCTAGTTTCTTCGTTAGTGAATCTGTGTGAAGAGACCACTTTAGACTGCTGTCAATGAAAAGACCTAGAAATTTTACAGACTTAACGACACTGACGGAATTGCTTTCAAGAAGTATTGGATGAAAGGCTTCTTTATAGGATAATGCAACTGTCTTCTCGACATTGAAGCAAAGCAAGTTACAATCGGACCAGTTTTTGATTGTAATAATATCATTAGAAATGTCGGCATGTAAAGATGGATTATCGATGTTGCTCCAGGTGATACTAGTATCATCAGCAAATAGAAAGATTTTTCCTTTAATTTTTAAATTAGTGATGTCATTAATAAAGAGTAAAAAAAGTATAGGACCTAACACGGAACCTTGAGGTACTCCACTAGTAATTAATCTGCAGCTAGAATCTTTACCGTTTGTTCTGACTAGTTGTTTCCTATTTTCCAAGTAAGACTTGAACCAGTTCAGTGAAATGCCACGAATACCGTAGAACTCTAATTTTTTTAATAAAATATTATGATTTACACAATCAAATGCCTTGGCGTAGTCACAGAAAACTGTAGCGGTGGAATGATTATTATTAAGAGATGAGTAAACTTCATTGAGCACTGAAAACATGGCATCGTTTGTGCACTTATTTGACAGAAATCCAAACTGATTTTGTAATAGAATATTGTGCTTAAGGAGAAAAGGCATGAGTCGGACTTTTATTAATCTTTCGATAATTTTGGAAAGGGCCGGTAACAAAGCAATAGGTCGGTAATTACCGGTAATTGAGTGTTCACCACCTTTGTGAAGAGGAATGACTATAGCCGTTTTCAAGCATTCAGGAAATACTCCGTTTTCAAAAGATCTATTAATTAGAGATGATAGTATTTCTATCACATTATCAGGAAGGTTTATGAAGATTTTGATAGATAAGCCGTCTGTACTACAAGAAGATTTACTTTTAATATTGTTGATTGTTTGTTTAAGTTCTGAACAATTCACTGGATTTAAAAAGAAGGTGTTTGCAACATTTTTAGAGGCGGGAAGAAAAGAGATAGGATCGAACTTAGGCGAGATGTTTGCAGTCAGATTATTACTGACATTAACAAAGTATTCGTTTAAATCATCGGAACTGGGAAAGGGGAATTTTTGATCCACTGAGTTAGTTTTATTACGAAGATCATTAATAATGGACCAAGTCTCTTTAGAAACATTTTTGGAACTATCTAGTTTATGTTGGTAATACCGTTGTTTAGCTATTTTTATTATTTTTAAATAAACATTCCTATATTTTTTTATATATTCGGTGACATGGATGTTAGCAGTAAATTTCTTGATGTATAATAAGGAGCGCATATTCTTGGCAGAATTACGTATACCTTTAGTAGTCCAAGGTTTATGACGTTTGGATTTAATGGGTTTAAGAGGAAAGGCTTTGTTAAAAGCGTTAACAATTTTGTTTAAAAATTTACTGTAGTTTGAGTTGATATCATTGGACAGAAAGTTCCAGTCGGTAGATAGACATAAATTATAAAACTTTTCAAAGTTTTTGACAGAGAAAATCCTACCCAAACGCCGAGATTTAATTGAAGTTTTAGATGGAATAGAGAACTTGGTGAAAACCGCTTAATACAAGTGTTACAATGACAGGTTTCGTAG
Organism: Altica lythri; assembly: GCA_964028335.1. Taxonomy (NCBI): domain Eukaryota; kingdom Metazoa; phylum Arthropoda; class Insecta; order Coleoptera; family Chrysomelidae; genus Altica; species Altica lythri. The sequence goes on along the minus strand of OZ034803.1, from coordinate 64,924,437 downwards.
TACGAGTGAAGTTTGTGAAACGAACCGCGAAGCGGTGAGTTTCGCAAAGAACCAGTACTACAAACTGTCATTGTAATTCGAGTTTTACATACTATTTTTTATAATGAACTTTTAAAAGTATAAAAAAATAAATAAAATGAGAGTTTTTTGAAATATTTATTTATGTTGGCGATCTTGACACTTTTGACACTTGACAGTTTTAATGATTTTAAATTTAAATGTTTGTCAAATTTGAATAAAACATTCTGAATTTCTCAATATCGCTGATAATGTAGTTAATACAACATAATTCTTAATTTTGAACTCTTTTATCTTTCGTTGATAATCAGTGCAGTGCAACCAATTGTGTAAAACAAAAAGTTACCAAAAACAGTGTTACAATGAATCTATTTCGATACTGTTTTTAGTGTCGAAATAGAAACTTTGTAAACGTGAATTATAAAAATATATGAATACATGATTGTCAAAGTATACTTGATAAAGTTAAAACAATAAAGAAATGGACACTTTGTGTTATCAGATAAGGAAATGAGATATTTCTTTATTTGATATAACAACGTACCCCATTTCTTTAGAGATTCCTCTCAAAAAATGATACATTTGTATAATAACCGTAGAAAAAATAATTTAATCGATTTATTTCTTTAATGTTATAATTTTATCATTGTATATTCAAGTGTTTTGGCATGTTGTAGAATTCTTTTGTATTATTATTATTTTTAAGCTGCGTTGTGTATTTGTTTAATGTTTGTTAATTAGGATTTCCCTATTTTGAATAATAAATAAATATATAAAAAAGAAACGACATAGATAGTAGGTACAGATAATTATTGTTTATCCGGAAACACTCACTTTAATAAATATTTAAAATACTAAAAGTAACGAAATACAAAAAAACATTCATAAAATTGATAATGCTTTTAATAACGGAGCGATATATAATATATACTTTTTAGTCAGTTATAATCACTTGTGATCCCTTGTAATCGCTGGTTGTCAGTTAGAATCGGTTGTGATCACTTGCACTTGTGACAACCTGCAACACTTGAAACCACTTGCAATAAGGAATATGCAAGTATTTTTTTAGTTGTTTAATTCTTTTTTCACTTCGTTTTAATATAGTAAAATATAATAGTATTGTAAAAAATGTACTAATTAAATTTTAGAATAATAAATAAAATGCCGATTTCGCAGTGTTGAATTTATTTTAGTTTAAAGAAGATACAAAGAATTATATGCTATAGCGGCAGATGCCCTTGGGCTGAAGAGGAAGACCCTGCGGAAAGTGGTTGGCTTCATCAGCGGCCACTGGGTATTTCGCGGACATCTTCATAAGATGGGAATTCAAGTTAAAAACCTCTTATGTAGAAAATGCGGTGAGGAGGAGGAGACAGCCTTCCACGTGATATTCATGTGCCAAGCCCTGCAAGGTCTGCGTGTGAGATCAAAGGGAAGAACGGGTAACCATAGTCAAAAGGATCTCTTGGTTCATTAAGATCCTGGGATTTGACGGAGAATGAGGACCTGTGAATGAGGGTGCACAATCAGCTGTACTAGCTGCGATGGAATCCCATGGTCTACCCCTAAGCCTGGCCCTCTGTAAAAAAAAAGGAAAGAGTACCTTGTATACTTAAGGGCCAAAAACGAAATATGCTACTATAAAAAGAAGGAAAATGTGCTGTAAAGAGACAAAGATTGACACTTATAAATAAAGCTCTCTTCGAGTATGTTTTCAATAGTGTAAATTCTGCAAAAAGTGAAACTTCAAGAACAACTGGTCACTAGACTGGGCCGAGTACTTCTGGTATTGAAGTCTAATATAATACAGATTAAGAGACTGGACCAAGTACTTCAAGTCGCTAGTATTACAAAAACTATGAACATGGGCCAAGTATATATTGGAAATTCAAGTGACAAGTTACATAGTGACAAATATGTGTTAGTAAATATTAAATCTAAGTACAGAGGCAATGGTGTTAAAGTTATATGTCACAACGATAAAAAAAAGTAGCTGTATCGCCTATTGCACTTTCATTACAATACATTGGAACTTCACCGTTAAAATCAGCTGCAGCAATAGGTTACAAAACCACTTTTGTTATGGTTCTTGTTAATTACCTACTACTGTATACAAACTGTGTAAAACACTACTACAGGATTGAATAAGAACAAAAATTTTAAGCACAAATATCACGTTTCGTTTAGACTAGACTATTTTGGGCCTTTTTCTTAGATTTGAATTTCGCGCACAAAATTTACTTTTTGATTTAAATTTTATGGAATGAAATCCAAATTAAATAAGTAAATAATGGTTTAGATATAGGTAATGTCAAAAGCATAAATTATTGAGGATATTAAAATCAAATAAATCTAAATCACATGCATATTCTTTATTACTTGTGATTATTTGGATACACTTGTGATCACTAGTCGTCTGAAAACACATGCACCTCTGTATATTAAAAACCAAAATGCTTATTTGTCAATGATTAGAATGTTATTTAAATGTAAACGCGATCAATTGGTATTAGTTAAAATTTACAATATACCTATGTATAAGTTTGGTTTGGAGATAAAGTTATTTAAAAATAGACTTTACTTTTATAAATGTTAACCAGCTTGTTCCACAGATAAACGTATTTACATAGTATTTGATGTGTTTTTATTTTTGAAGTGGTTCAGGAGTGGATATAATAGCAACATCAAAGTATTACTAAATAGTTTTATATTTTATATCAAAATTCGTCACACATTTCAAGGTTGTCTACCACAAACGTAAATGAAAATATTTATATTTATTTTATTTTTTTTAGAACAGACATATCCAAGTATTGTTTTTGATTTAATTTTACGTTTTTTTTGTTATTAATTCATTGACATAGCTTTTATGAAATGTTTACTATTTCTACAAACATATATTTTTCATACTCCAATCAACAGTTTTCGATTAAAAGTCGATTTCCTTGAAAATTTGGTTTTAGGTAGTATTTAAACCTTTTTTCAAAATCTATCCCACCACGAAGCAGACTTTTGTAAACAACCTCATCTAGGGGATAAACATTTTATTAATAAAAATAATTATAAAAGGCTATAGATTGACGAAATCAAAGCAATTAATAAAGAAACAAAAAGATTCATATAATTTAAAGTGCCCCTCAGAAAAACGGAAACAGTTCGATGACAATAGTATATTACGAATCACGAACTGTCAGCCAATGCACAGCCTCTTACGATAGTTGCGTGGGAGATCTAATGGGTATATCACTTCTTTATTGTTCCCTGCACATGTGCAAAATCCGGTACAGAGAATTCCGCACACTTTTCCGCACAGGTACGGAATTACTCACTTTGCATTGAAGTAAGTCTATTTGCATTCTTTTCAGAGTAATCGTAGAAAAAAAATATATTACAGCCCACATCATAACTTTTAAACCACTATATGGTCACCCTGTACATGTCTGAGTCTTTATTGTCGACCAGATCCTCTCCAAGTTCTCTTTAATTAGGGTGAAACAAAACCTAGCTTTACCTGTTATCCTGTTAATAACCCAGAACTCGATTCTTTTAAATTCCAATGCTCATGTTGTTATGTATATCTTAATCTTAGTCCATTAATTTCATTATTTAACATAGAAACCCTCAATGGAAGTCAGACGTGCAGGTCAGCTTCATGTAATATATTTTTCAAAATTTTATGACATACAGTAATGTTGTGTGTATTTGCTATGAATCCCACAGAATTAACATGCAAATTTTTACAAGATTCTAGTAAGCAGTTATACGTTGGCGACCTTTATGTCTTACCGCGACATGACCTAATTGTGCATATAGATGCCACAATCGCGAAATTATGTTCCAAGACACGTCAAAATGACGTGCAACATTAGCTTGTGAAAGACCAACCTCAGTCTTTATTCACAGGACTCATCATTTTTACATGTGTTAAATGTGGACGCTTTATAATCTTAACTGAATCTTTACAATTTATAGCAAACGTGATAGGACTAATTTTCATCGCAGATCTTGATAGAAAACATGTTTTTAAACATGAATTAACAAAAATAAAAAGTTAAAGATTTTACTAACAAAAGAAAAATTTTAATGTATATTTCCTAGTGATAGATAGCCTATCAAAGCATGTAACAATAGGCATGTTGACAGTAGTTGTAAATCCATGTAAAGTTTAATTTAAATGATTAATGGTAATATTTAAATACCTAAAATCATATTTATTAAACGCAATTAAGAATATTTTATTAATTTAAATTAATTCAAAAAACTTTATTTAATACACATTATCACGTGAGTGTGAACGCCAATCACAGCGCATGACGTCATAAACCGATAAACAACTTAGCGTCGCTTGTTGTCACTGTGTGAACGAGTCATTTCTTTGATTTCTCTCGCTAATTACTCGCTATTAGTATTTGTAACTCACTTGTTATCATAAACCGAATTGTGTTTACATTATGGAGACTGGATTCATCAAAGGAAACAGTTCTAACTTGCCGAGAATCGATTGTTTGATGGTGGCGAATTTCTTTGCTATAAACAAAGATTTTTGTGCAGCGGAACTTAACATAATTTTTTTATAGCCTGTTTTTCTTCGTAATTACAATGTTCAACTCGTATATTTTTTAGATTAGATTTTAAAACATTATCGGTGTATTCGTTTAATTCAGAATCGGTTTCCATTTTTTCAATAAAACTAATATCTGCGATATCTAATTTTTCACATTTAAAAGGTTTATTAATATTAATTTTTATTGGTTCTTCTCTTGAATTAGTAATTGTGGTTGTTGCAAAAAAATTATTTACGTTTACAACTGCACAGGGTGATTCTATTTGATTGCCAAAATTAATATAATTTACAAGTCCTGTTCCGCTTTCTATGTCAACGGGTAATTTTACAATTTGGGATGTCCTAGCGGGAATATTAATAGATTAATTTTTTACCTTTAGTTTCTTTTTTAGTTGTGTTAATTCTTCTAATTCGTATATTATTGGTATTTCTGTATAAGGAGTTTTTTCTCTAAATTTACAGTTGCTTTTAATTATTTTAATAAATCAATAGATACCAATTAATCCGTCATATTTTTAACTAAAATTAAATAAATAGAACTTATGTCGTTTGTTAACTTTAAAAATTTTAAAAACAGGTATATTTATAACTTCATTGTGGTAAGAAATACTGTGGGCTGTTTGAATATTAAAATCTTCATTTTTTACATGTACCTACATCTACATACACACACACACTTTGTATTTGTTATTAACTAGTATTAAAGCCTAAAAATAATTATTCCTCAAGAAAACTTTTAAGTTCCTTAGAGTTTGACAGATCGTGAGCATTGTTTATCGGTTCGTGACGTAATCAAAGTCACATGACAGTTTTGGGCGTTTTAGCGGGAAATTTTAAATCTCTTCTAATTTATCACTTTTTTTCTTTAAAATAAAACCATTTTTATTATAAAATATCTATAGTTTATCTATAAAATAAAAGCAGATCCGGAAATTAGTCAACATCCCTATTCTACAGGGCAGATATTAGATGTGTTGTTAAAACCATCTAAACTTAGTAATTAAAATAATTTTACTTTTTTTATATAAAAATTCTTTTATTAAATCAAAATTTACATTAAAAAAATCAAAAATGCATATTTCTTTAGTCTGTGAATAAAACAGCAAATATTAAAAGTAACCCATTACTTTTGGGACTAATACGTTATTTCTTTTTAATAAACAATAATCAAGGGTATTCAGTTATTTTTGTATTATTTTATAATTAACGGTAATGTGTTAAATGTCTAAATAACAAATAAGGCAAATTTTAGTTATTGTGTATGTAACGTAACAAGAAACAAACAGAATATTACAAAATTTGTATAATAACAATAAAAATCTCAGAATCGAAATTTTTATTAAAAATTATCAATTAAGACATAAAGAAAAAGTATAAAAAAAGACGTAAAACTGTAAAAACGACAGTTCAAAAATAACCGGAACTAAAAAACAAAACCATACCAAATGGAAATTTAGTAAATAACAAATAAGGATCATTTTAATAGATAATTATAGACATTTTCGTATTGGGAATTTCAGTTAATCAATTAATATTGATTAATTATTATGAAGTACTTACATTTTCTCCGGTTATGTTTAGAATAATTTATATACTTTTTTTTTAATCTTTCCATAAGTAAACAATAGTTATTTGTGACACAAGGACGGAAAATGACATTTTGCAAGAGCGAGTATACTTGTGTAGCCGAGGTGCGTAGCACCGAGGCGAAACAATACGAGCATTTGCAAAACATTTTCCGGACGTGTAACACACACTATTTTTTGGTCCAACTAATTTTTAATATTTTCAAAAGTTCTGTTATGTTCAAGAGTTGACCGCTTGTGCTACCTAAAGTAAGACCAGTGACTAGAAGACAGCCGACAGACTGTCAGCTGGTATAACGTGATCTTCGGGTAGATATAAGCGCCACATTGGATGTTAATATTATAGTTGTATAATAACTTGTTTGATACTTAATATACGTGTTTAGCAGTTATTAGTGTTTTAATTAACATATGTTGCAAACACAACAAGTTTAAAAACTTTTTACTTTGTGACATACAAGATTAGATGTTTATTGACATCTATTGCACGATTAAAAGAATTAGTAATAAGGAATGATTTTCTGATAATCGATTTCAAGATCCTTAATTTTTATACATACAAATACTGTGCTAATAAGCAGCACAGTAAAAATTGTTATATTGAAAATATTAACATTGATATCTAATAATTTTATATAAAAATAGCAGAGACAATGAACTATTTTCATAATCGAATGAAAAGTAGTTGTAAATTAACATAAATGTCAAATTTTATAATACAAGTTGTGAGAGAAATTAAATGTAAATTAGAATCCTACTTAAATTTAGAAAAAGTTATAGGTAAGTTTAGTATATTATACGCTGTTTTTAAATAAATTTAATTAAAATTTGTATTATTCATTATGTATTTTTGATGAATTAAAGTTTAAACTCATAGCGCCATCGCTTTAGATAATCTAAAAACTACTTTGCCGGCCTAGGCCGGAAAATGTCATTTTCCGGACGATTTTGAATTAATTAATGGTATTGTTTCTGGACGGAGGACCAAAAAAGCTTTTACTGGACTCATTTTTATTTTCTGGCCTTGTCCGACAAAATGAGATTTTCTGACCTAAAAATAAACCGGAAAGTTCTAATTTCTGGCCGGTTTAAAAAAAAAAGTTATACAGAAGTAGAGACTTTGTAAAGTAAGATCTAATAAGAACAGCGTTACGTTACTCGTTACTTAAATAACGCAATTTCGTTATTTCGTATTGTTTCGCCTCGGTGCTACGCACCTCGGCTTCACAACTTTACTCGCTCTTGCAAAATGTCATTTTCCGTCTTTGTGTCACAAATAACTATTACCGGACTCATTTTCATTTACTTTCCGGCCTATATTTAATAAAAAAAACAATAAAATAGTTAGTCTAAGATAGTTGACCGCTATCTTGGTTTCTATGGTAATCGAGTTTTGTATATATTTAAAACTATAAAATAAGTTGACATATTTTGACGTTTACTTGAAAATGTGAAATTTATTATAAAATGGATATTTAAAATGATGCATTTGATTGTGGATTAAAAAAAATGTTAAAATTAGTTAATAAAGAGTTCCTGTTATAAAAATGTAAACTGAATAATATGAAGTTTATGGTACAACAATGCCCGTTTTAAAAAAAATGTACGTAATACGTCCCAAAAGTGCTTTTACTGGATTCGCAGGCTTGCAGGACTCGCCTGCGGCTCGCCCTGCAATTTGCACACTCATCCAGTAAAAGACCACTTTCGGGACTTGTTACGTAAACTATTACTACGTTCATTACAATATAATGGTTTACTTACTGTATCGGATAAAAATATTGCTGAATTATTGACATCAACTGATAAAATGAATAATTTCCCTTTATAATAGGTGGTAATCTAGAATCCAAGTTCAGTTTTAGGAAACCACTATTCCAGCAAATATATGTAAATGCCAGAAAAAATACTGTTCTTCTAGTTATATCAAAATATCTAAAAAAATGTATATTCGTAAATCATAAATGACTTAAGTTAAATAATGAGTAACATGTAGTAAAAATGATAATAATAAATAAATAAAAATTTTAAAAACTATTTATCGCAGACAAAAAATGTAATTAATCAATGGAACGAATTTTTTTAATGATTTGATTAAATCCAAAAACTGTTTTGAATTAAATAAATTTCAGATCTTAATTTATTATTTTTTTTTAATCGTCCTTTTCTACATTTTAATAACGTTAATTTTAAAATTATTGGTAATATTAATATGGTTTATTTTAAATTATTTTATTGTACAATTTTTAAATTTAATAAATACATTAAAATCATTGTTGTATTGTTAGATATTAATAGAAATAGTAAAATTCATATAAAAATATTACAATTTATAACATTGCAAAAGCTCTATAGTAAAAGGTAGGTACTTACGACTTTTTTTCCATATTTACAATTTTCACAAAGTTGCCAGTAAAAAGCACCGGCAATTTTAGAACCTAAATTACAAACGTTCGATTCTATGTAACAATCAGAAATGTTTGCATAAGTTTTAGCCTTGACAATCATTTTTATTCTTTGCGTATCTGTTGCGCGTGTCAAACATTTCTGGAAATTAGTAACAAAATGTTATTCAACACAATATTTAAAAAAAAAATACTGCCAATGAGAAAATGGGTCAAACTATAATAGTTAGTTTAACTTAGTGCAATAAATTTATTAATTGGTAGCTGTTAACATTTTGTGAATCTTAATTTTACAAACAAACAAATTTGGATGTAAACTCAAAATAAAAACTATTAAAATAATAACAAATAAATTAAAATAATTTTGAATCATGTTAACTATTTTTATATTTTTTTTTATTCAAAAAGCCTGATTCTTTTCCAATTACAATCTAGTCTCAATGGACCAATAAGCAATTCTTATCTAACCTAAACTATCTAAAATAAGTACTGATCTAAGGTTTACCTCGACAGCATCATTAGTGTTCTGACGGTGTCTTCCTATTTTGTGAATTCCCGTTTTGTGACTAGACCTTTTTCAGGTAAAATTTTTCCCATTTTGTGCCTAGCCAAATTTTTACCTGAAAAGACCCAAGATGAATTTCCCGTTTTGTGACTAGCGTAAAATAAAGCCACTTATTTTAATACCTACCTGATTTAATCATTTTAACTTAAAAATCATTTTTGTTTATAAAGTCGTCTTTTCTCATTTCACCCATTTAAATAATAGTCATATGAAATATAAAATACATTTATTACAAAATAATATAATATTAAATAATCATCAAAGAAACTTATATACATTTTTAGTTGGTAAAATAATTGCTAAAGGAAAATTGTCATTGCATTCTTATTATGAATGCCAAACTTATTAAGCAATTGCCAACGTCCAATCTTTCTTCAACGAAGTCTGTAACTGTACGGCGAATTCTTTCATCCAGTTGTAGGTACATACTTGGTTTTCCTTCGTTTCGGTGTCATATGCAACTCAACTTGTACTTTTATATTGTCGTAATATGATGCTTCTTTTTTAAGTGCTTGTGTAAGCTCGAAAATGTATGGATTTACCCTAACAATTTTTGTATTTAGCCGGATGTGCCATCCTTCTAAGGAATTTGTAGTCCGTTGCCTTTTGTTATAGCACATTCACATTAGTCCTAAAATATTGTCGTCAAGCCACTGTTTCACAAAATCATCATTAATTATTTCGAGAAGTGGATGATTTTCAAAATTCTCCATAATCCACATCCAACCGACGTCCACTTTCTCAGGAGGAAGATGTGCTAATGCAGCACACATCCTTATGTGGGTACGCACTATTTCGTTTTCCTTGTATAGAGAAGTTAACCCAATTTTTTGAACTTTTCGCCATAAACATTTATTAAAATGAAAATTGCAACCAGTGATGTTTATATTAGGAAGGTTTTCTCAAGTGACTGGACTTCAAAATCAATTTTAAAGTTTTTTGGTTTCCACTTTGGTATATGTTTTTCAATTAAAGAAAAAAGCCTGGTATACGTCATTTCCTTTTTTATCTGGCGGCAAGGCGAAAATAACAGGAATAATATTGGTTTCAGTACCCGTGCTGCCAACATCGGCGTGGATTGTTTACAACAGATTTTAAATGTCCCATCACCGAAAAAAATTATTGGTTTCTACGAGTGTCTGTCGCGTTTTAAGCGAAGCAAAAAACCAATATTTTGTCCTCTTTGCCATCTTCAAATAACAGAAAGTTGTTTGTTATCTGTTCGGGGAGGATGATTTCTTTCCTTGACTTGAATGTGACGACTCCTAACGCCTTGTGTCGAGCGGAGTAGACCGAGTAGAGCTGATTTTTCTTGTTACTGAAATTTGGTATCTCAGTAGGTAACAAATTCCAGCCCTGCATCCATAAGGGGCACTATTTCTTCGTTAAAGATTTTTGAAATCGCTGTGGTCTCCTCACGGGCTCTTTTTTTTGCTTTGATTAAACGTATGTCTACTTCGTTTTTAGCGACGTTTGGCATACATTTGTGTTCTAAATTTCGCACAATGTCATTCCTGTAACAATAAAAATACACTATATGATTACATATCTTAAGATATATAACTGAGGGAAAGTATTGTGATGGTTAAAAATTTCGACTTCGAGATCCGTGATTTTTACGAAATTTTCACCAAAAATCGATTATGTTTTTTCTACAATTTTTCAAAAATTTTATACCCCTTTAAAGTTCGCCATCCTACGTTCTGATTTCTCCCAAAAACTAATCAGATCCACATTATTAGATACATATTTTACATATCTTGGGAAAAGTAAGAAATGGCTGAAATTTATTAAATATTCATCAAAATACTTACTCATTTAAAATTGTCACGGATCCAGAACACCGTTTTCTGTTCACACACATCCATAGTGTGGGACAGTTTATATATTTTTTTCAAATAGTACCGTTGACCGGAATTTAAAAGATTTCTTCCTCCACCATTACTTTAAATTTATTGAATATTCATCTTGAAAAAAAGAACGCAATGCTTCGAAAACTATAACATCACAATATAACACAAGGAAAAATTGCACGACATAAATCAAATTAATTTTAAAAATTGCTACTTATATTATCAATTGGCCGGATACGAAATGCCTCCCGAAAAAGGGTTTCTTACCTGTCGCTAAAAGGGTCACATACGAATTGCCTCCTAAGCTCTAAATAAATTACCAGCTTCTAATCTTTGTACGAAGGTGAGACGTTGCCAAACTTTCGTCCTTTTATAGAATTTCGTTAATAACTCAATATTAACCATTATTTTTTGGTTTTAATATTTTGATTATTTTGATCAAAAACATAAAGACATGATAAGTATTTTATACATTTATTAAAACAAATCATCAGCAGAAACTTACAAAATTACATAATATTATCATCGCAGAAAATTTAAAAACACCAATTTTTAAGAAAATTACGACTCAAACAATAAAATTCAGTCTGCAGACTGAACTATTCAATTTTATATACAAATCATCAGAAGAAATTTACAAACTTACAAATTATTTTTCCTAAATTTGTATGACACTAGTTTCACAAATTCTAATTTATTTATTGTACCTTCTCTTAATTGTAATATTTTTTCATTTACAAAATTGATTTTTGCTGTACTTTCCTCAACAATTCTTTTTGGTACCGAGACAGAATTTATTTTAATATAGGTATTTATTTGAAATTGTAAAATAATCTCAATAAAATTATTTATATTTGGATGAGGGCAGTAGAAAGACGAGTTATACTTGGAATGGAAACTTTCACATGGGTTTGTGGTTCTTTCTAAAGATGAAGAGTGCTCAGCCCAGAGATGTGGCGGAAATTTCGAATTTTCCGATATATAATTATCCACAAGATAATCACAAAACTGAGTGACCCTTTCATCGACTGGTTTAATTTCGGACAAATCTATTGCAAAAAAATCGCCAACTTCTTCAGGATCTAAGAATGATAGGCCAAAAATATATGACAGAAAATGGGTAATTTCACTTGAGTCAGCACCTTTTTTCTGGTATTCTGGAGCTAAGCCCAGTGCTTGAAGCTTTCTATACCAAGCCTGACCCAAATGAAAACGACATCCACGAAGATCTGCTTCAGGGAATGCCTTACGGATACCATTATGTATAGAAATTTCAAAGTCTGAAGTTATTACTTTAGGGGATACAGGGCAATTGAGTTTAATACATTCTTCTATGATATATTTAAACACGAGATAATAAGAAGATGACTTTTTATCTTCAAGTAAACAGAAGACGAGAGGAATATAATGTCCATTTTTTAAGCCATGTATAGTGAACAATTGGGTGAAAAAGCGAGGACAGTACTCAAAAGTTCCGTCGACATACCAATTGGAAACAGTCGAAAGAAAAGAAAGATTTGAAGAACAGGATAATATAACAATGTGATTATCTTTGTCATTTTTAATTATAAAATTTTCGTTCCTATTTGTAATAATCGAAGTTGAATCGATAGCAATATGAAATTCAGATATACTTTTAGGAAGTTTAATTAAAGAATTAGTTGTTCTAGCGTAATATAAATTCTGTCTCACCCTATAGATATCGTTGGTAGTAAATGTCTCTATATTCGTCTTCTTAAGTTCTTTACATATGAGCTTCATTGGTTTTTCGTTGATATCTTCCACGGCTGCTCTTTTTATCGAATTGCTTACGGCTTTCCTATTGGACACTTCGGCAGACAACTTCTCGTGATTGTGATCTAATATCGACTCAATTATCGAATTGTCACATCCCTGCGTTTTCACAAATGCTTTGCAGGTTTTCTTAGTACATGTCCATCGCTTTACCGTATCTTTGGCCAACATTTTTTGAAAATATCAAAATTATGTTTTGTATTTAACAAGTGGTTGGCAAATGCTGAATTTGTTTCTTCTAGAAAACTTTGAGTTATTACATCATTACACAAAAGGTAATAAACTGGACCTCTTAGAAAAGATGGAAATCACAAAAGCTAAAAAGAACCCTGTTTTATTATGTGTGAATGATGTGTTCAATTTCGAACCATCATTTATCTTTAATAATTTATTAGAATGAATATTTTAATCATTAATTTGTTATATAAAAATTTAAAATTTCATTTCATTCTACTTCATTTCAATGAATCTTTGTTTATATTTGTTTTAGTTTAGAATCATTCAAAATTATTTTGTTAATCTTTGAAAATAACGATTCTATAGATCAAAAGTTGGTACACCGTTATTTTTAAAAATTTTATTTTTTGAATTGTGTAAAGACCTTTAATTTTTTATTTTTCTATTTTAATTTCAATTGTTTTTTATTAATTCAACCTAAAAATTATATATGTAATTTGTCAGTGAGATGTACTTATGTTAATGTAAGTTTATTAATTTTATTTATTGTACTCCAGCAATTATTCTAGTTATATTTTAGAAGTCTAATGATGCTCGTATGAGCGAAACGCGTAACACTAAGAATTAATATAAATAATATTATTGCTGAGACCGAGACTTTAATTTATTTTTACTTGGTATTTACATACTCCGGTCTCTTTGAGAAATATGGACGAATTTTTTGAACTAACTCAAAAGGTCTACAATGGATTATAATTTACAATTATTGTTTCTTTATGAGACGCTACTGATCGATCCCGTGATGTTATGCGCCTGACAAGAACCGAGCCGAGCCGGGAGGAGAAAGTATCTTTTTTTGAAATTAGTATTGTTTATATTTAAATTTACCAAATTGTGTTTTTTTTACTTAAATTTGGCTGTGAATATAATAAATATATACAGTTCACTCTTAAGATTATTTATAAAGAAAATACAATTTTACGAATTTTCGTAAAACCAACAATTATGTTTTATATATATAATTGTTGGTATATATACATATATATAATTTCATTTGTTTTCTTAAACCACTTCTGATATTTATTTGTTTGTTTCTTGGGTATGATGAGGTTCTGTGTTAATGAAATAAACCATTATTTTTCGACGTTCTGCCTTATCATCTTAGGCTTTCTCAAGATATTTATTTTTTTCTAAAATTAATAAACATAACATTAATTGCAGTTTAAAACATTTAAATCATTATATTTTGTAAGTACAAGTAGGACAACACAGTTAGAAAAAAAATATTTTAACTAATTTAAAAAAATTCTTACACTTACAGTCTACAGGTGCCCAGGATTCGACAGGTACCCGGAAGGCTCCCTCAAGTTAAAAAGGAAAAAGCAGATAGAGCCCTTAAAGAAATGATTTAAAATGGCATAGTCGAACCATCCAAAACGTATGTTCCACTTTCGTGCCTTCCACATTCGGGACATTTGTTTTTATACCTGAATTTGTACCTTTTTATTCCGCTTTCGGGACTTAAAATTTATTTGCCTAAAAATAAGGTTTAATTTTTCCGCATTCGGGACTTTTACCTGAGATTCTACTAACCCTACCTAATATAAATAATTACAACAAAATTTAATAAAACTAGCTACGAAATTGGGGTCAATAATTCTTTAAATTCTGAATTCTCAAAATTTGGAGATTAGGATTAGGAAAAACCATTTCAGTCATCTAACTCTTAGGGTTTACCAAAACTCGCAAAGGGATGTCATTCTTATTCCTTGATTTTAAAAAATTATTATTTATCGTCCAAAATGTTATAAATAGTACCTACATCAGTTTGTTTCATAAAGTTGGTTCGGTTCAAGAATACAGTTATAGAGATGGATTCATTTGAAATAATTGAGAGTAAAAGAAAAAATAAACTTTTGTTACACTCGGGCTACAGGTACGACTTCAAACGTAAAAATAATAATGGAACCCAGTTTTGGACTTGTGTAATTAGGTCAAAATGTTCTGGCACTATGACTACGAAAGGGTAAGTGTATACACTGAATATTTTTTTACCGCATACTATGGAGGGTAGAGGTACCGCATACTTTACTCTAAATTTGTCAAGTTTAGCTTAATGTCATAATCTCCTGAATATAGAAATTTGATATTTTTGAAACAATTGTCTAGAGAACTTTTACTGGCTAAGAGCAATTTAAATTTAAAATAAGTGTATTTTATTGGAGTTTTATACATTTTTCATAATTTTAAATCATGCATAGATTCTACAAACAAAGGTTTACTCCAATCACTACAATCTAAAAAACTAAAACTAGTACCGAATAATAATTTAGATGTAACACCTCATTTGAAGGATAGTTTTAGGTATTTTTACTATCTGTCATTGCTCATAAATCATAATCAACCCATTTTTACTGTGTACTTATTTCACTATATCTTTACAGTGAAGACATCGAACGTGTAACCACCCATCAATGTGTTTCTAATATAGTAAGAAATGAAATAGACATAAAAATGAACGTAGTCAGGAAAAGAGCTCGGGAAGAACTCTGCAATATTCAATCAAGAGGTTAAACAATTAAAGGATGCTGGTTTGGAATTTGCTACAAAACTGCCTTCTATTAATAATAAAAAAAGTTCCTTTTACAACGCCAGGCAGAAAGCATTGGGAGTTTTGAAATTTAAAGATCGGCAAGATATTTTTCTTCCAGAAAGAATCACAAAAGATTTTTTGTTATTTGACGATGGAGACAAAGATAAAATTTTAGTATTTTGTACACCAGCTGCCCGAAATACGTTGGTAACATCCAAGGATTTTTTTGGATTTTTTTTAAAAGTTGCTGTCGCCAATTTGAACAATTATACACAACTCATGAAGGAGTGAAATGTATATATACAAATGTAATTCCTCTTATATAGGCTTTACTCCATAATAAGAAAGAGGAAACCTATATTTGGCTTTTTTCTCTAATCAAAAAGCATCTTCCTAAATATAAACTTCAGAATTTTAAAATTGATTACGAAAATGCTGTAATTCATGCCCGTTTTCTCAAGTAAATTTAACAGGGTGCAATGTCCACTTTAACCAGTGCATATTGTGGAAAGTGCAACAAATTGGATTGACCAACCTTTATAAAGAAAACACAGAAGTTCGAATTCACATTAGAATGTGTGCGGCACTGGCACAGCTTCCAGCAGAATGCATTGACGAGGGCTGGATGGAATTCATGACAAATTCCCCAAATAATGATTTAATAAACATATTTAATGATTACTTCGTCAAGCAATGGCTGGAAAATAATATTGTTCAATACATGTGGGTGTGCTTCAAGGAACGGCACAGAACCACGAATTTATTAGAATGTTGGAACAATCGCTTAAATAAAAAAGTAAACAAAATAAACCCGAATATTTTTTAACTGTTAAGTGTTATTAAAGAAGAGGCAATTCATTACGACTGTGTTACGCAATAGTGTGATTTATATTTAAATCCACGAAAAAGATGCAAAAACTATATAGATTTAGATTCTAGGATAGAAAAAAACAGTAAATGATTATATTGGAAATAAAATAACAATTGGTCATGGTTTAAAAAATTTATCTTATATAATTAAATTATAATAAGTAGATTATGTAGGCATTATTGTAAATCATTTTTAAATAGGTATTGGATAAATAAATGCTAAGAAGTAAAGGGTTTTTATTTACTGAATAACGTTTATCTTCTCTCTTCTCCACAGATTAAGAAGTCCCGAAAGCGGAAAGGTTAAATCTAGTTTTTAGGTATATTATCTTGGAGTCACGAAAGTGAAAAAAAAGGGTATAATTCAGGTATAAAGTTAAAAGTCCCGAAAGTGGACACAACCATCCAAAAGTCCTTGCGCTTTTCCTGTGGTATAAGTGAGAAAGAAGGATGGATGCGGATGCAGACAAAGAAAAGAATGTCTTTACCAGTGGATTAGGGTTATGGCAATACACGGTCCTTCCGTTTCGCCCCTGTAATGCTCCTGCGATGTTTGAACGGCTAATGGAGAACATTCTCCGGGGATTGTCATGGGAAACTTTTCTAATTTATCTAGATGACATCATCATAATGGGCAAGACCTTTAATGAACATTTATTCAACCTGGAAGAAGTCTTTTTAAACGATTACAGAAAGCCAATCTAACATTGAATGTTAAGAAATGCCACTTGTTCCAGAGACAGGTCAACTATTTAGGACATACCGCAAGCAAGGAAGGCGTTGCTGTAGACCCCGCCAAGATTCAAGCCGTTCAAGAATGGACAATCCCTATCGATAAACATTAGCTCCAAAGTTTCTTGGGTCTTTGTTTCTATTACCGACCGTATGTCAAGAGTTTTGAAGACGTCGCCAAACCCTTGACACGTTTGACGAAATAAACAGGTCCTTCTGTTGAAATGAAGAATGTCAAAAGGCGTTTGAACTATTAAAGAAACAGCTGACGTCAGCCCCTATTCTAGCTTATCCACTCCCTGACGGTAAGCTTATTCTGGACTATCCATGATAGTCTCCCTCGAAGCTGTGTTAAAAGCGTTCTTAGCATATATTGCTACCGCTGCTATCCACTTGGCCTCGCTGTGCTTGGCTTTGTTCACAAGCTGTTTTGCTGCTTGCACAGTCGATCTTTCTTGTCTAAAACCAAATGAAAGGAGAAACACAAGGTTGTCTACCTCCTCTTTCAATTTGATCTTCACCATCCCTTTATAGGCCTTTGCCATTGTGCTGAGTAGACAAAGGGGTCTAAACCCCTTTGGCTCCTCGCCTGGCGTTGTTTTCCCTTTCGGCAATAGCACGACTCTCGCTTCTTTCCATTCCTCCGGGACTCTCTGCTCTCTTTGTATCTCATTAAAGACATTGAGCATCACATCCGGTATTCCCTCTATGGCCGCTTTGATAGCTGCCGGGGGGATACCATCCTCTCTTGCGGCTTTTCCTACTTTGACCCTTCCTCCTACCGTATCCAGTTTTTGTCTGGTGAACGGCCTCATTTCTTTCTCCTGGGCTGTCCACCTACTTCTTCTACTCTTGGCTTCTGGGAACAGCTTCTGGATGCTTAGACTTCGCGTTGTTATCCTGTATCCATCAACCCAGACGTCCCCTTCCAGTTCCTCACAGTCAGTTCCAGTGGTCTCTTTTGCTTTTCTTTATAGCCTTTTCCAGGTTCCTCTTTTCTTTTTTTAAGCTAGCCTTCAGCTGCCGTACTTCCTCCCCACCATTTTCATGGTTTCAGTCGCCTCCTTGGTCGCTTGCGCAATGTCCTCTGTGAGCGTCCTATGGCCATATCCCTGCTCCCCTCTTATGACCGCCTTTCTTTTGATTCCTTCCTTGAACTTGTGTTTTTACTATTTTTTTGGGTTTTTTTAGTTTTTTCTCTACATCCCCATAAATATAGTGGTGGTGAGTATACACATTTACTCTATCTAGATGCCACCTAGTAGTCCGTTGTGCCAACTTTTCTGTTGCCATGGTCACATCAATGTGTGACTGCTGGTTTCCCCGACGGAACGTTGGTTCTCCGCTGTTCAGAACCACGAGTTTATTCTCTATCATCCATTCATGCACCATTTCTCCCATTGGATCTTCATGTGGGGCGCCCTATAATGGAGACTTTGAGTTGAAGTCCCCGGCTATGATGCATTTTCTGCCTGTATCCTTGGCATCCTGCATGATGGTATCTAGTTTATTCTAGAATAACCTAGAAACAGTCTTTCATATAAAGGTTCTTTTCTTATTCGGTTATCCCGTTACACTATCTTATAATTATTTTTTTAAATTAAATAGGAGGTTATATACACCCACACGTATGTTGATATGATGTTGATAACAACAAGCCTTCACTGATTTAAAAGTGCATTGGTACACAACGTGCATTTTCATTAACATAGTCTATACAGTAAGTATTTATTATTTTAAGTACATTAGTGTACAATAAGTCGCTTATCGATGATCTACAAGAAAATTATTTAATTTATTTTTGTTTGAACATTGTTACTCTAACGTATTGTATGATAGTAATGGAAGATGTGAGGTGAGTAAGATCTATACTGAAACCTGTTATCTTGCATTGATTAGAGGGGCTTGTCTGGTTTTAATTATTAAAAAAATAGAATATTGAATACCTTGTTACAAAAGAGATCGTTTTCTTTTATTTCATACTTTCCAGGTGTTTTGCTTTCACGGGGAGAAAGATCAATGTCTTTCTCAAAGAATCTACTTTCAGTTACTTCGATAGTTCCTGTAAGTATTAACTGTAGGAATAATTTAATTAATATTCCCATAGAGCGATGTACTTTTTTGGCATGATTTTCTTAAAATATATAAAAATCACGAAAAATTAGACCAGAATAAGTGAAAAATATATGTACGCTTATTTTGTGTCAATTTTATGTATATTTTTATAGTAATGAATTTTTATTACTATAGGAAGTGCAGAATATTTGCAATACCGTTTTGTAACATTGGGAGGGTACTCAATGCATATGCCCCAGATCCGAAGGGTGAGAAAGTAGAACACAGAGACCCTTTACATAAGAGGGACGGAGGGGCCACTGAAAATTAGATCGAAATAGCCATTGACAAAGTTGTCAACAACAAAACGGAATATAAGTTGAGTTAAACGCGGTGACTGTGATGGCAGACAAGAAGCTTGCATCAAGACTTCTAAAAAACAAAGAACGTAAGGGTGGGGCTGGCGAAGGGCCTGATTTAGAGGAGGCTAAAGATCGAGCAGTGTAAAAGATGCTTGTCATATAAGCATAACGCCAGCAACTGCTCTGATCCTGACAGGTCCTTAAGCGGTGATATTTGCGGAAAGGGCAAACATGTAGCTCAAAAGTGTTAAAGCAAGCGTTCATACGTGCTATGTGAGCGTAAAAAATATCCAGGGAGCACAGAAAGGGATCCAAAGATTGCTTAAGCTTCAAGAAATCCCTACAAAAAGCATCTTAAGGAGGGAAAAGAAGAATAAAGCTCAGGAATGGAAGCAATTACTGGCTAAAGTCGGTAGGGGGTAGGGGTGTTAGGAGTGCGATAAAACATGATTCCGGATGCAAGATTCAGGGCACAGATGAATGAATGAATGAATGAATGAATGAATGAATGAATAGTACTTTATTGTTTTTTAAAATTACAAGAATTTTGTAAACAAAGTATAAAAAGTAGTAAAAAGTATAAACAGGGTATAAACATATTACATTTTGCAAATTACAAACAAAAACAAAAAAGATAAGGTAGAGGACCTTATATGAACTAAAAAATTTATAACTTCAGAGAGAAGTTGGTCAAAATAAAAAAAATAAAACACATTAAAGAACGTCAGTAAAAAAATCATCTAACAAATAATATGCTTTTTTAACCAGCATGTTTTTAAGTTGTCTCCTGAACAGATTTAGATTTGGAAGGGTTTTCAGGGCATTAGGAAGATGATTATATATTTGCACCCCTTTATATACGAAAGAATTTTGAAATAATGAATATTTAGGAATGGGCAGTCCAATATTATGAGAGTCCTGTCTCGTGCTGTAATTGTGGAAATCGCCAACTTCAGTGAGATTACCCTTATGTTTATAAATTAAGGACGCAGTTTCTAAGATATAAATAGACATTAGCGTTAAAATTCCGTGTTTGATGAATAACGGCTTGCAATGTTCACGGTAACCTTTCTTACATAGATAACGGATTGCTCTCTTTTGAAGAGTAAAAACAGATTCAAAAAGATAGCCATGACATGAACCCCAAAAAGCTATTCCGTATCTTAAATGTGACTCAACCAACGCAAAATACACCTGCTTTGCTATGCGTACGTCACAATAGTAGGATATATTGCGCACTGCAAAACATCCAGATGAAACTTTATGACACAAATTGTTTATGTGAGGGTCCCATTTAATTTGGGAGTCAATGTTGATACCTAAGTATTTAGTGACACTTTTTACCTCAAGTGTAAGGTCGTTTATACTAATGCTATTTACCGTGCCTCTAAAGGACACCAAATTTGTTATATGAATATTTAACACGATTTTGTTTGTTGAGCACCAATCTAGCAGCAGGCCGAGGTCAGAAGATATTGTTTCACCCAATGAAGAGGAGGGCACATTCGACCAACACAAAGTAGCATCGTCAGCAAATAGTGTAAAACTGCTTTTTGTGGGTAACTTAGCGATATCATTTATGTAAAGCAGAAATAAAATTGGGCCAAGAATAGAACCTTGAGGCACACCACTATTGAGAGCCATCTTTATAGAATCTACTCCTAGATTCCTTACAATTTGTTCTCTACCTGTTAAGTATTAGCTAAACCAGTTTAAAGTCAATCCTCTGATGCCATATCGCTCTAACTTTTGCAAAAGTATGTGGTGATCAACACAGTCGAAAGCTTTGGAAAAATCGCAAAAAACGGCAGCTACCGGAGAACCGTTATTTAAGCCAGTGTAGATATTCTCCAGAAACTTATAGACCGCATCACTCGTGTTCTTATTTTGCTGGAAACCAAATTGAGCATTACTGATTATCTTATTGGAGCTAAGGAATGACATTAATCGTTTTTTTACTATTTTTTCTATTATTTTAGAAAATGTAGAGAGGAGAGCTATTGGGCGATAATTAGCAGCATCAGCTGTACTTCCTCCTTTATGTATGGGAACGATTATAGCAGTTTTTAGAGATGAGGGAAACTGACCTTCCTCAAATGAATTATTTATTAGATGGGCCATTGCACTTATGACCACAACTGGTAGATTTCTAATCAGCTTTAAGCTGATGCTATCTACTCCAGCCGAGCTTTTGTTTTTCATGCTACTTATTATTTCTCCAATTTCAGTAGTATCAGTAGGACTAAGAAACAGGCTGTTACTTACCCTAGAGGGTAAATATACCAGCGGACTTTTGCTACACTTAAGATGACTAGTTAGTTGGCCAGCTATAGAACAAAAATAAGAATTTAATTGGTTTGGATGTATGCTAGATTCATTACAATTTTTCTTTTTAGTTCTTCCAGTGACGTCATTTACTATTCTCCAGCTTTCTTTATTTTTGTTATGCGAGTTAGCCAATCTCTGATCGTAATATCTAGATTTTGCGTTTTTTATAATTTTTTTATAGGTTTTGTGATAAAGAGTAACATAAGCATTGAATTGCTCATTTTTAATGTATTTCTTGATGTATTTTAAGGACCTTAAGTTTTTTGAGGAATTTTTTATTCCTTTTGTTATCCATGGTTTTCTCGATTTAAATTTTAACTTTACAAGTGGAAAAGAAGTATGAAATAATTCAATTAACTTTTTGAGAAAGTCAACGAAGTTGGTGATTTCATTCCAATTGATAACCTCACACATATTATAAAACTTACTATAGTTTTTTTTTGAGTAAACCCTGCCAAATCTATTTGTTTGCGTCAACAATTTAGGAGAAGAGAAGGAGAAAAATACTCCTTCATGATCAGATATTTGAGGTGACACAACAGTACATCTTACGTTAGTAGTATCTATATTTGAACATATAAAATCTAAGATGGACATAGATGTACGTGTAATATAGGTAGGAGACATAACATGCATTAGCAAGTCAAAGGAGTTTAATAAGTTTAAGAGTGATACAGTTTCAGGTGCCAATTTATTTTCAAAATGTATGTTTAGGTCACCTGTTAGAATGATTTTTGAGCCCAGTGGAATACCTAACAGTAAATTCTCAAGATTATTTAAAAAAAGTTGAATGTTAGCATTGTGTGGAAGGTTCTTATTATCTGTACGATAGATGCATAAAATATATATGCTTAATTTACTGTTAAATACAAGTGCAAACTCGAACACCTGTTCTATAAGCAACTCATCATAGGTTGATACTTTAGTAAAAGACATATCAATAGGTACATTACATTTTTGCAATATTAAGACACCACCATGTTCCATTTGAGATCTATCATATCTTGCAATGATGTCATAGTCTTGTAAGTGTACACACTCTTGTTTTTCCAACCACGTTTCAGTTAACAAGACTATATGTGGAAAGTTGATTGATTCTAAATAAATATATAAGTCATCCATTTTAGAGCGAGCTGATTGTATATTTAACAAAAAAAGATTAGTTGAATGTGATGCTTCGATAACAAGATTTTTATGAGATTGGTCAAATTTTCCATATACATTTTAAGATTTTACTTAAGCCAGTGTTACAAGTATTTTTCAAACAAATCAATCTACTATTAGAATTAGAATTACTTGAATTATTTGAATTATTTTTTAGATTAGTATTATCCGAATTAATGCCTTCTATATTACACGTACCTACTACTAGGTAAACTAAAACTAAAGGAGGAATCTAGTCCCCCAAGGCACGTCTCACTAGTTAAAAATTTCGCTTTGAAGGGCTGGCAGAAAAATAACTGGCGTGGCTAAGTCTCGATCTCTGCAGGTGATTGATCCTTTCGTGGCCAACATATGACCTAAAAGTGGAAAGGTCAGCTACTACTTCATCCGCTTGTATACCATATAATCCGTGGTAATCAAAATATATTTGCGAAGGGTAGTCACATCAACTGGAAGACCTTCAGAAGCCAAAAGCACCTTTACACTAGTCACCGTAAACCCCTCATAACACACTGATAATGGTTGGTCATGAAGGTATGCAAGAAACAGCTTGATCGCATTAAATATTGAAGGTTCCCTTAACCTGGCCAGATGATAGCGCCCATTTTTTGCATCAAGAGATTTCATAGTCAATTTAACCCTAGGAGGAGTCAACGGATCAAGCTGGTTTATTTGTTCAGATCCACCTGAGAACTGGATAAAGTTATCATAAGAGAAACTCTTAGATTTGCAAGCGGAGATGGCTTGTTTGTCCGATGATATGGTTAACACTTTAGAACAATCAACATTATCGATTGTATGTGGGAAGATCTTCAATCCATGCCGTGGCTCTTTACAGACAATTTGCTTGTTAGGTGAGATGGATGCCACTTGCGCAGTACTGATGTTATTATTAATTTCACCAGGGGAAAGCTTTGACAGATTTTGTGAATTTTCATGAATCGTGTTGTGTGGAGCTATCTGGACAAATTTAAGGTTACAGGTTTTATTTTTAGCTGTGTAGAAAGTTGTAATTTTAACGTTTAGGGCCTCAGCAACTTTCTGTAACCCTTCCTTATTCAAGTACAGGCTATGTCTATCGTAACAAAAATGATTCAACTGATAACATAAGTCAACACATTCAATATTTAAGGAAAAGCTCTTGAAACGTCGAATTGTGTTGAGGATTTTGCGGTTAATGTGTGACGCATAACTGAAACCTTTACTATTAACAGGAATAGTACAGATCAACAAGTTTGTCTTAAAACAGCTGTTTGCCAATTTCGATAAGTCATCTAATTTTATATCCGAATTGTTAAAGCCAGCTAGAACTATTACAAAATCCTCTTTAGTAAAGTCCTTGATGAACAATTCAACATTTTTGGTAACCTCTTTGAACTTGGCATATGGTTTACTGATGATTTGCAGTTGAAAACCTTCGTCTAGGACTTTTTCCATAGGCCAATACAGATTTTTACCAAAGTCGTCTGTTAAAAACAAGATTCTTTTCTTCTTCGGATATGCTGTAAAATTATAGGGGCTAGCTTCTGTTCGTTTCACATGTGTTAAATTACTCGAACTGCCAGGTTTAGTTGGAATATTTTTTAAAGCTTTTGGGGTAGAAGTATGTGTAGGTTTGTTGTTTTCTTGGGCCAGCCTTACATCAGAATCAGCCACTGCTTTTTTTAACTTCAATATTTCATTATTTAATTTTAAAATGTCATCACAATATAATTTGTTGTCTGCTTCTAAAATTTTAATTGATGATACCATTTGTCTATTAATGCTCTCTAATTGTTTCACATCATTCTGAAATTTTTTAGACTCTTCAGCAATCTTTTTTGTTTCATTTTGCAAGTTACTAAAATCCTCATCTTTGGTCCTCACAACTTTAGTAAATTCTGATATAACTCTTTTTTGCTGATTGATTTCTTTAAGCAATGCTCCTTCTGCTTCATACGCAGATTCTTCAAATTTACTGTTTTTATTATTTATTTTAACAATGTATTCGTCTTTTTCAGCATTTTCATTGTTGAGTTTAGCCAATTCTACTTGAAGTTTTTTTACAATTTTATCATTACTTAAGGTAATTTCTTCTATTCTACTTTCTTTTTCTAACAGGAGTATTTTCGCCGAATCTAATTGATCATTAAGTTCTTTTGAAATCTTCTCAGCAAATTTCGCCGTTCGCTCACATTCATTAGAACAATAAATTTTATGTTCCGACAATTTTTTAACATTTTTCATTCTATCAAGGCAACTGGGGTGGAAAATATTGTAACAAACAATGCAACAATATTTTTTTAAAACTTTCTTGCAGCATTTAAATTTTCCATTCATTTTGAATATAAACAAAGAGTTCAATATTTACCGAAAACTATTTTAGGGTCACAGCCCGTAAGGTTGAGGAAGGTTACTCCAATTTAAACAAACAATTTGATCAAAACGACTGATATAACATTATGAAATATCTTTTTTCACAAAAATGTATCGTTAGTTACACATTTTTTACTTTATTTTTATTTTAGTGTTTAATGTTTAATTTTAATTAAATGTTAGAGACGACACCGTACCCGGCGCGCGTTCACTTCGAGTTCGAACCTATTTTTGTCGATGTTATGGAGGTAGCTTTGGAAGGAGAACCACGAACCACGGAGATCGAATAGATCCTTTCTTCTAGTTCCTTTTTCTATAAGTTTTATAAGGACATTCTGTTTTTGTTTTTTTTTTAATTTATACAAAGTTTTAACAGTCATTTTATACTTACATATAAAGCTCTTTACGAGAGCAAGGTCAATTGCAGATCGGGATAAGGAGCACATTAGAATATTAGAAGCGGAGTATAAACATCTGCGGGCATCTACAACAAAGGAAATAAAAAAAGCCGATGCCGCGTGGCTGAAATTATGCCAAGGATTTTAAGAGGATCCCTGAAGTCGTAGGTACAAGATCGCGACCCACAGACTCCAACACCTTACGAGATGCCACTAGCCGAGACGCTTAAAGTAGCACGAGAGCTATTCCCTAGCGCAAGGAATAGGCCCATTCCGGATAAGGTAAGCTGCCGTTAACCCCCTCCTTTCACAAGTGCAGAGCTGGCAGAGGCACTTGGCTCTGACGGTATATTTCCAGAAACCGTACAGGCGGCGACGAAGACTGCTCCGCAGGTCATACTTCTCATAATGAGTAAGCTCCTAGAAAAACAGTATCCCAACACATGGAAAAAACCAGGGTGGCACTGAACCCGAAGGGAGAAGAGTCTTAGCCCACAAACCCATATGACTGCTGGGGAAACCGCAAGATTCCCCAATTTGCGGTAGACTGCTGTCCAAACTGCCAGAAAACGGGGGCTTTCAGAGAAACAATTTGGATTCAGAAAAGGTACGAGTACGATAAATGCGGTACAGAGAGTCTTTAGTATATCCACCAGAGGGAGAACATGCTGGGGTGTGGTCTTTTTTATCGACGTCAAAAATGCATTTAACACGGTAATGTGGAGTGAAATCAGAATGGTGCTGAACGATAGGATGTTGACCGCATATATTGTTTACATTATTAGCGACTATATGAGCGAGAGAAGGCTAATAATAGGCAGGAATATAGAGATAGAGGTGAACCAGGGGGTATCACAGTGGTTAATACTCGGGCCTCTACTTTGGAACCTCTGGTACGACAGGGAGCTGGGGCTAGATCTGAATCGATGAAGCTTAAGGCCGAAGTAGCGTTAACAATAATATTGTGTGGGTCTGCAGGTAGCATCCCAAAAAAACAGAATGCCTAATATTAAAAAACCCTAGGCAGAGGGAGAAGATTCTTTTTAAGTGGCAGACACTAAAATAAAGGCTAGAAATCAGGTGAAATACATGGGCCTACGGCTGAGTCATAAGCGTGCGTTCACTAAGCACGTAAAGCAGACAGCCACTAATGCCAGCAAGAAATCTGAAGCTCTTATGATACTGCTACCAAATATAAGGGGCCCTGGTTGCCTTAAAAGCAGGTTGCTCACAGGGGTTCATTCCACCATCTTTTATGCAGCCCTGGTTGGTTGCAAGTCACCAAGTACCAAAAATATAAGAATATTCTGCTTAGTTCTCGGAGTACGTAAGTGGCGGCTTGCATGCTTAGTGGCGTCCTCCCTATTGACCTACAAATGGAAGAAAGGGCAAGACTCCACGAAATTGGCAGGAAACCAACTATCGCAGACAGAAAAAAAAGGGTAGCGACGTTGGACAAATGGTTACGGAGATGGGAGAGAATGGAGGGGCGGCTTATTAGTAAAGCAGTCAGTTTTGACTGCTTAAGTTAATGTTTATTACTATAGCCTTTTTTTTGTTTTCCTCAATAAATTTTTAGATATTAATAAAAGTAAATTTTACCCATGACCTAACTATTTTATTAAAATGGACGTCTACGGCTTTGTATGAAGATTTCTTTTATATAAAACAGACGTACCTAATGATTATGTTAGCACATAAAGAATATAAATTTTAATATCCTGAAATTAAGCAAAATTATTTTAAATTGAAGTGTACTATGGTGTTGGCAATTTTTTTTTTAGTTTGGATATATATTGCAAAACTTTGGCATCTTAGGCTGATCCTGTCACTAGAGCATTATGCGCCTCGTCATACATACTAAAAAGGCAGTTTGATTGGCGTTTGAAAGAATGTTTTTGAAATTTTGCTTATGGATTCTTGATGTAAATCCCATAATTGTAGCGACTACGTTTTTGCATAAAAAAGATGAAACATTGAATGAGCGGTAGCCTCTTATAACATGTAAGACGATATGATTATCAGCAACAATTATTTTAAGAATATTTTGCTGGATTACTGAAATAATCTGCTAAATTTATTAAAATTGAACCTTTTTATATTCGAAATTGTTTTCATTCGTATTGCTAATTTAAGTATCGCTTACTTATTTCACCATAAGCGTCAAGTTTGTTCAAACGGACATAAGTAGACTAAAGAGCATATGTAGAGGTGAAAATATTAAAAATAATTGTCTAAAAAGGCAACTGACCAAATGTTATTAGAGCTAAAAAATTAACAAACAGATAAAACGATATCACAGGGTATAAGTGCTATATTAAATATTTTCTCAAAGGTAATACCACGAGTCCTTAAAATTTTATCGATAAATTTTTAGTTTCCACGAAAACTTTTTTATTTGGCAAAAATACGAAAAAAAACTGAAATGTGATAAAATCACGAGTCCGTAGGACGAGTAATTTTATTATATTCAGTTTGTTTGAGTAGTTTTGCCTAAAATAAAAAAGTTTGAGTCTGGAAAATAAAAATTTATCTAGTAAAATATTACAGGACGAGTGGTATTTGAGAAGATTATTTTATTTTTTAAACCATAGATAGTATTGACAGTTGTCAGTTGTCGTGAGCGTCGTGAAAACAGGGTTATAATTTGAATAAATATTTATTTTTATACCTATTTATACAATTATATTATTAAAGAGAAAATTACCAAAATAAAAATTATTAGGTATATCTATTTAAAGTTTACCTACAAGACCACATTTGCCTGTAGGCATATAAAAGTTTTAAATGCATGCAGAACCAGGAAGCAGGTTAGTTTTAAAGTACCTACATATTTGATTTTTCATTATCGTTTAGATGAATTGAATTGTGATAATAATAATAACAAAATATATTTCAGAGTATTTAGATAGTATAAATGAATGTTGATTTATAGTAAGGTACTTATAAACAAGAAAATTGATTGTTCAATATTGTTGACAGTTCTATAATTTTATCAATACTAGTAAAACCACTAGTGGTTTTATCAAAATAAACCGGAATGATTGGCTAGATTTAGCATAAAACAATGAAGATTAAGCGATTTCATTGGACGAAATCACAAAATTGTGATATTTTGACAGGTGAAAAAAATAATCGCTCAAAATAGGTTCTAGTTTTAGAAATCAAGTTTGTTGATAAGCATATTATTGCATAAAAAAATCTCATGAATCAACTGGAAATTACATTTTCAGAAAACACATTTAAAAGTTTTCTAATATCTTTTTAAATAGCATTTTATGAACTATAAAAAAGTATGGTTCCAGTTGCACAAATTAAATGTTAGAACAAACATTGTTTGTTACAATTTTTATTTATGTTTGCAAAATCAATGTGTCACGTGCATAAATCGGCGTCAATATATTTAAAAGTTAAGTTAATGTTTTAACGCGATCGTTAGCCTCTTAAAAGGTTCTGGTCACCGTCGTTTGCCTTGACTCGTAGTGAGAGTATTTTCAGTGTTTAAACCGATAATGAGCGGCGCTTTTACTGTTTAAGCTAATAGCGAAAATTTTAAATTAAGTAAGCAAGTGCATCGATTTCTTTTGATATTAATAATACATTTAGTTTAATGAATTCAATTTAATTTTAACATCATTTCGGAAATCAAATTAATATCCAGCAAAGCCGTTTTTGCACAACGGAACACACTATTTCCCCTTCTATACTCACAAGTGTCATTGTGGGAAGGTATGCGTGAACTATCGTGATTTTAGGGCTCCTTTTGCATTTCAACAATTGTACGAACACATTAGTATTACTATCGAATTAAGCGACGCCATTTTGTGAAGTTGAAAGTTCTTCTGGCAATATTCAAGCCATCCTTATGGGTTTTTGAATTTCACTTCATTATATTTTATCTAAGCCTCATTTTTGGTTATTCCTTTGTGGTATTTTTGAGTAGGCGTATAGATAACTCCATATTTTTGGGATTTAATTAAATGGTGCTTTCTTCGGTAAGTTATACCTCATGCATAATTATATAATGCCTTTTCTTGACACAGTCATTCGATATTAGTGTGATTGCTAAGAGACTTCGTTACGAAGAAGCGTGGACATCCGATTAAGAATCACGAAATTTGCTACAGGGTGCTAGCGAAATAACATCGCAGATTGGCTGCTTAACCCCTAATCTTAATATAAAAGGGTAATGTAGCTCACAGATGGAGCGACTATCTCTGTACATATATATGGCATAAATAAAAAATACTATTTTTTTTTATTTATAGTTTTTTTTTTAAATAATGATTGATAACACATCTAAACATGAATAAGAAACAATTAAATATAATTTCATGTCTAGATGTTTTGTAGTTTTTCTGTAAAGTGTACCACAAAAAAGTGACAATTTGACCTAGTAGAGGCTCGCTTCGCTCGCCTAACTATAGTTTTGGGATAGTTTACATATAGGTAATGACTATTACTGCTATTCGTGATGACCTTACGTACGTCCCAAAAACTACTATTTTGCAATAAAATAGTGAAATTATTGATTTTAACAGTCTTTCTCATTGGTTAATTTAATAATAGATCAGTAGACCGTTACTTAAGTTTACAATAATATAGTATCGAGCATAGTATACCTACCTAAACTTGCGTACTACCATTCCAATTTTTTGAATTATTAGTCGAATGAAAAATGTATCAAATTTTTAAAAATTTTATAGAACGTAAACGAGAAAGGAACATTTATGTTTACGAACCTTAGAATTACGAATCTGAAGTTGTTTCTTTTTAATATAGAAGTAACAGCGCTAGAGCATTTTAGTAGGTATCTTTGTCGCTCACCTCACCACCAGTGTTGCCAACCTAAAATTACTGAAATTAGTGGATTATTACAAAAATAAAATAAATAGAAATCAGCAGATCTAAAAAACGGTGAAAATTTAAAAAGAGTGTTTATTTGTCAAAAAAAGATTCTCACCAGTTCCCACAAAAACTTCGACATCCGCAGTAAAATATAGATCAAAGAATATCAAAGGCTACGCGCAAAGTGATTCTACTATTCTTGTTTATATACGGTCGTTGGATACCTTTTTCATAAAGAAATAATTTGCAAGTAGTAAGTATTAACAACTTTAAGATGTTGGTCAAGGATACCCAGCTGATTGGAAGGGATGGAAAAGAGTTGAATATAAACGTGTAAAAACTTTATTGTTTTTAATAGTTAGGTATATGTACTAATTTAAAAATAAAACAAATAATTCAATTAAATAAAATGTCCTACTTAAATCGCTTTATCTACATACAATAACACAAAACAAGTAGTTATGTATTGTACAGTTAAGAACATAATAACTTATATCTCTTTATACTTTGAAAAAGAGGTCAAAAAATTTAAAAATGTCACAAATATGTAGGTATAGTTTAAATAGTGTTTTTTCGTTTAATTGTTACACGCATCTAATACCACTTTTTAGAAATAATAAGCAATCGTATAAATGTTTATAGACCTTGAGACGGGCTAATGTATGATCCAATCTAAATAAATCTAATTAGGTTCTCTAAACAATTGTTAATACAAGATAAAATTTATAGACTAATTAAAATCAATAAAGAAAAAAACTGCAATGTTTTGTAACTAAACGATTACTTATTTTAAAATAAAAAGTAAATAACTGCACGTTCTGTTAACGTAATCGCATAAAAAACAATACTTGACAAAAAAAACAAGTCTCGCAATTAAATTCTACCGTAAAAAGTTGTGAGATCCAGGTAATACCAAGTCGGTTATTAATTTATATTTAGTCCCTACTAAAGGAATCTTCTAATTTAAGTTGTTACGTATAACTATGTAGCCCAAGGTTGCTCAACTTTTGAAGAGTCGGGCTAAACGGTGGATTCAGACTTCACGACGGGCCACTGAAAATTCCTATTTTAGTTACTCTTAAGACCCAATAGATTTTTGATATAAATTCGACGTCTTCTTTCACTTATCCTACTTCTGACACCAATTGTTATAATTTTTCCTTCGTAGGTTTAGGATAAGTGATAACAGCAGACAAACTTAACAATTTATTAGTAAATACAACTAAATAACAATTTTCTTTAACTAATTTACACAACTTTGATACAATCACAATTACTGAATAACGTCTGTAAAATATCTCATACAACAATCCGCACTTTATCGCCAGCTATTACCATTACAATTAATCTCGCCAATTAATCACCACTATTATTTATCGCCAACTATTACATTCACCTCTCTTTTTTCTCCGTCCAGAGCGGTCCTTAAATAGCAAATTAATTCCTTCTAAAACACCGCTAAAGTTACATTTCTAAAATCGAACAAATAGAACATTGCAGAACATTGTGAGGAGCTGTTTGAATTCTTAGGAGCTTCGAAACTCGAGTACACTGCGGAAGATCCAGGAATTATCTGGATCTTCCGCAGTGTACTCGAGTTTCGAAGCTCCTGCGAATTCAAACAACACCTAACACCTTCGTCTGGGCGACAGGTCCAGGCTGGCTCGTAACACTACCCACTTTCTTAAAGTTGTTCATCCCGAACAACATTTATTTTATAACCCATACGTATATTCTATATCCTACTCTATATCCCCCGTCCATTGTAGGGCTCAACCTTTCGATGTGGACGACTTTTGGTTTGCTTCTCGGTGACAGTTGGATCCTATAGACTAGGTCGTTAATTTTCTTCCTTACCAAATAAGGTCCCTCCCAAGGTCATTGTGGTTTAGGGCAATATCCTCTTCTTCTCTGTGGTTGGTATAACCGTACTGCATCGCCTTCTTTAAAGGATATTGGCGTCGACTTTCTGTCAAATCTGACCGTCATCCTGTCACTTGTCATCTGCAGTTTTGAACTGACAAAATAGTGGACATTCCTTAGCCTCGTTTTAGGACCCTTCTTCGAGGAACAAATATCACACCGCTTGCACCAAACTTCCATCTCCTGGCGACATTTTACCCAGTAGTATCTTTTACGAACTTTGGCTAATGTCTTATTTACTCCAAAGTGACCTTTATGGAGCTCTTTGAGCACGTGTGGAACGCATGCTCTTAAAAGAATGGTCTGGTAACAGACCAGTTTTCCATCCGGGATTTCCCACTTCCGTTTGATTAGGTAATCTCGGATACACAGTAACCAATAACCCTTAACTGGTTGACCATATTTTGCGACTTCCTGCCACTGCGGCCTTGCTCCTTCGTTGATCCATTCTCGGACAAGCTTCAGGTCTGGATCCTGACTTTGTGCATCTTTCACCTTGTTCTTAGTTAATCCCTCATCATGGGTAGTCGTAATCTGCTGAATACTTTCTTGCGTAACGTTCGCACATTCATCATCACTATCATCAGGTATAGCCGTAATCTGCCGAATACTTTCTGGTGCAACATTCGCACATTTGTCATCGGGTATGCACCATCTGTCTCTTGGCGTTCGTAAAACTTGAAATTTTTCTCCAGTGGTGTTTTCGGAACGGGGTTACGTGAGGTAATCATGCCGTTTTGCTGGTCAGAAACGTAAGCTCTCATTATTGTTCGTGTAGCTCCCGTATCGACTTGGACGGCCCATTACATTGGCTGAGTAGAGTTTTTCTGAACTCATTTGTTTAGGTTCGGACGCAGTGTGTCGCCAGTTCCGCCTATCCTCCAATCTTAATCGAGACCAGCACTCCCGCATTAGATAACCTTCTTGTCCGCAGTTGAAACATTTTTGCTGCCCCTTTCTGTCATTGGTTGGCAAGCGTACCAAACTTTTTTTATGCCTATTAAGGTTTGGTTTAGATTCTCTTTTTCCTCTTTCGCTACCATCCTTACATGATGGAACTTATGATACTGATGGGAGGCATTTTTCGCTGCTTCAAACTTCAGCGCATAAACAAGAACATCCTTCAATATTTGGTGACCTCTCAGCCTCAACTCTAGCTGCATGTTTGTGTCCTCCACTGCATCGACGAAACTGTTTACAAAAAACTGATAGCTGAATTCTTCCGGGGCATCTGGATAGGCAAATCTGACCAGTCTCTCTACATCACCCTCATACTCTTGTAGAGTCTCGGATGTTCCTTGCATTCTTGATTTCAATTGGCTCTGATAGACTTGTTTTAGGTACCTATTGACTGCCATACCTAACTTCTAGGGCTGATACTACTGCTTCTCAATTAGTATAATTTGCAACCTTTCGGAAGCTTTTCCCCCCAAGGCTAACAAAAGAGCTGTTGCTTTCTCCTCATTGCTCCAGCCGTTACTTTAAGCGTTATTCTACAGCCTCTCGTTCTTCCTTTCTGCGTTGTTCTTCATTCTCTCGTTATTCCTTTCTTCGTTTTTCTTCAGCCTTTCGTTCTTCCTTTCGGCGCTGTTCAAGGCGCAGTTCCATACCTGCCAACAATTTCCCAATTCCTTTCATCTAGTCGTAATTAGTAGTTCTTGTGTTAACCATAAACTTTGACGTTTTCTTTCACTTATCCCACTTCTGACACCAATTGTTATAATTTTTCCTTCGTGGATTCGGTATAAGTGATAAACAGCAGACAAACTTAACACAACTAAATACAAATTTTCTTTATACAATTACAATTACTAAATAGGGTCGTTAAAATATCTCGTACAACAATTCGCACTTTATCGCCAGCTATTACCATTACAATTCCTTTCACAATCGCAGCCTATCGCCTACTATTAAAATTACCACTACTTAATATATATTGCCAACTACAGTTGAGTCCGTGATTCTTTACCCGTGCGTCATCATTTAAAGCATACGAAGTAAGTCGGAAATTGCAACTTAATAACATGCGGTAGCTGTTTTGTCTTTAGTTTCATGCGTGGAAGACAATGACGCTAGATTAAAAGTATGTGTTTTATCTCGCCAGGTATTAGTGACGCACGGGTAAAGAACCACGGACTCAACTGTAATCACAGTTATTACGTATCGATAACTATTACCATAACAACTGTTATTCTTTTCGTCCAAGCGGTGCCTTATATACCAGATTAATTCCTCCTGGAACGTAGCTAACGTTACATTTTTAGAATAGATCAAAACAGCAAATTCCAGAGCTACTCAAATTATCTGGATCTTCCGCAGTGGGGTCTAGGACATTTCAGGGCTGCCGATTCAGTGCAGCCGCCTCAGTGCCGCCGTTTCAGTGCGTAGACGTTTCAGTGTCGGACGTTTCAGTGCTGGGACCTTTCAGTGTCACAAAGATTGTTTTTCTTAAGACGATATTCAACGA
Source organism: Altica lythri (assembly GCA_964028335.1). Taxonomy (NCBI): domain Eukaryota; kingdom Metazoa; phylum Arthropoda; class Insecta; order Coleoptera; family Chrysomelidae; genus Altica; species Altica lythri. Next base: position 64,889,380 of record OZ034803.1, on the reverse strand, counting down.
TCAAGCCATCTTGAATTTTACCATATTTGTTGTTGTGTTAACTTTATATAAAATTAGCTCCACTTAAATATTTGAGACGTATCGCCCACAGCTATCAAATGACTTTTATATTAGTTAATAATAAAAAATTATTAAAAAAATTTGTTGGTTATTTATGTAAATATTTTTAATTAAACCTATTCAAACAAATTTAAAATGAAGAAATAAAGGTCAAATATAAAAACAAACTTTAATTATGTTATTATATATCGAATTTTTGTAAAAATATACAGGGTGATCTACTTATTTAAAGTCAAGTAATTTTATTAATATATAGCTGAATGACACCATCCCGGCACTGAAACGTCCCGACACTGAAAGGTCCTGGCACTGAAACGTCTCGGCACTGAAACGGCGGCCCTGAATCGGCCGCACTGAAATGGCAGCACTGAAACGTCCCATTCCCTCCGCAGTGTACTCAAGTCGTCGGAGCTTCTGAGAATTCAAACAACACCTCACACCTTTGTCTGGGCGACAGTTTCGGACTGGCTCGTAACAATAACATACCTAATATGACTTTTTTACCTTAGAAGTAAGTTATAAAGTTTAAGAACCTAGCTACCAATTTTTAAAAACATCAATAAAATCGGCTGAAAATAAAAAAAGTTATGAAACATTAAATTTGGTAAAAATTTCAAAGTGCCAATTTTTCTTGTCGGTCCCGATCCGTTTTCCTTAATATTTCTCTATTTAAAAATCTTGTCAAACAAATTTCAACATTTCTCATTTCTACAAACTACCTAACCATACTGGCAGTTAGGTATCTGACGTTCGTATGAAAATAAAAAAAAATGCACTTTTCTATATGCTGAGTAAGAGCCTTTTCAGACGAGGATACTGTATGCGGAATACAGAATCGGGGGTCCAAGTTTTGCTGGCTGCTGTATTTGATAATTTTTATTAACGAACCTTTCTTCCGTCACTTCAGAAGTTAGCCGCAGTGCAGTGCGTTTTATTATGGATGTTATGGTATCTTTAAAAAAAAATAAAAAAATAAAAAGGAGACGTACTATGTGGGTCCATCCTATAGTGGATTTAAGGGAAAGCAAAGGACCCTATAATTTACTTTATCAAGATTTAGTGCAAGAACCATCAACGTTTTTTTTTTGTATGTCAATTCAATCGTTCGAAGAACTTCATAATATTTTAGAATGTAGGGGAACGTGGTCTGAGATTTCTATTACAAAACGGGAAACAAAATTAAAATTAAGAGCAATCCTGTATCAAATAGTCATTTATTAATAGCAAGTAAACAATCTAAAAGTTTAACAAAATTTATAATTTATTTTAAAAATAATCAAAAATAAAAACATATCAAAAATCCATCTCACCCAACCCCTACGGGTAAGACGGCATACCCCCTGTGTAAGATGGCATACGTTTAGTAACACGCACTGGATAGACCCAGATAGATGGAAAAGCAATGAGCTTTAATTAGCATATTTGAAAGTCGAATTACTTACAGATACCACAAATAACGCGTTTTGCAGTTTTCGGCAATCCGATACATTCTGCGTGGCACCATTGGCGGCAGATTTGGCATTGCAGCTACCATTCCCTGAAGCGGGAATGACTAAAACAACAAGCTCAACACATTCACCACTACTAATAATATAAATTAATTAAAACCACTGTGAAGTAGGTACACCCTGCGCCTATGATACGATATGTCTGCTCTATCAAAAGTATGCTTGTCTGAACAGGTACATATAACATAATGATAAATCAGTATCCGAGATACGCATTCTGTCGCCATCTACAATTGCATATCACTATTTAGTAAACATGTATTTTTTTAACTGTCTCATAATTGCGCAGATAAGATAAACTGATAATATTATTAGTATAAAAAGATTCTCTTAAAAAATATTGTATATAGAATGTGTGTTCGTTATATGGTACCATGTCGAAATTAAGTTTTAGTGAATATGATTGTGTGGGTTTCGATCTGGATATGGCTTTGGCTAGTTATAAACTAACAAATTACTATAAATTTATTTACGAACATATTTGTAACTACCTAGTAAAGGAAAACAATTACTCAGTGGACTTTTTGCTGCAACCTGTAGATTTAGATTTTCCAATAAAAGGACTGATTATAGATGACGAACATGGAAATTTACTACGAGTTTCCGTAAATGGCAAAGTTCTTAAAGCGACCCATGGAACTAAATGGTTAACAACCGAAGAAATATTGGTTTTTTATCAAAATGGGCATTGGTCAGAAACGGATATATTTGTCCAAGATCCGACAGGTGCCTATAATAAAAATATAATGAAAGTTTTACCTGATTATTTACATATAGTCATGTCATTAATTTTTGCAAGATGTGTTGACAGTATAGATAAATTGGAAGGACAAAAAATAAATTATCAAATTCTTCCAGATGTTGTAAGAGCAATATATGCGCTCTTTTTTGGAAGAGGCTTACGTGAAACTCAACAGGGCGTTTTTCCGTTACTAGAAAAACATCCAACATTAATTTTTCACAGGACTAGTGAAAAAGTATTAGAATGGATAAAAGAGTTAAAACAAAATGGAAAAAAATTGTTTTTGATCACTGGCGCTGATATTGGTTTCGCTGATTTAACAGCTAGTACTGCCTTAGGAAAAGACTGGAAGAAATATTTTGATATAATAATATGCTTCTGCGATAAAAGTCGGTTTTTTAAAGAAGAAGATAACTTTATAGAAAACGACGGATTTAAAGATTTAGGAGTAATAAACTCTGATAACCTAAAACAAGGTGGAATATATATAGCTGGCAACTGGAAAGGTTTAAAAAAATTCTTGGTAAATCTTAGCCAAAAACCTACGCCAAAAATGGTATATATTGGAGATAATGTAATATCGGATATCTATGCACCTAAGATTCATGCCCAAATAGATACCATATGTATTTGTGAAGAGTTAAGTGTTGAAAAAGATTTCAACATTACAGGTGGGCATCCAGATGAGAAATTTTTATCGTCCAACTTATGGGGATCCTTTTTTACTCCTAGTGAAAATAATGAAAAATATTTTTTAGAAAGTTTATTAGAGAAAGCTGATATTGTTGTACCGAATATTGAATTTTTGGCGAAGCATCCGATTAATCATAAATTCGAAAAAAATGTTTTTTAACTTAATTTATCTACTTCTTAATTAAAGAGTTAATATTATGTTTTTGTTAATTAAAATAAATATTTTGTTTGTTTATTCACTTTTTAAAAATAGTAACAAAACAAAGTTTTCAGTAGGTATAACTGTTTCTGGATCTTTGAAGTTACGAATATTGGTTACAAATTATCGAAAAGAGAATAGAATGAAAATATATGCACTAATATGTTCTTTATACAAAGTTTTACACAAAGCATCGCAACTTTCAAAACACTAAAAATATTTAAAATAAAAGAAAGAGTTATATCAAAAACACTAAAATTAGATAAACATTAATAACAAACAATGAAAGTATTAAAACTATTAAAAAATATAAATAAATAAATATTTAAAAATTTATAAATTAAGCTTTGGAGCTTCGCTATTATTTAGCAAAAGTATAAGGTCCTTGTGGAAGTTACGTTTATTTTTTAACCTATAACTTATACACAGTAATAACACATAATAAGTCCAAAACATTTCAATATATTTAGATAGCTTCTTTATCTTAATGTTTGTCTTTAAGACACTGTCTTCCAAAAAGAACTAGACATGGATATGAGAGGTAACGAGGAAATTCAATTCCTCGAGATGAACCGAAACTCGAATTTTGATTTTAGGACACGACGGTCCCCATGTTAAGGGCTATACTCCAGCTTAGGAGCGGCTGAGTTATACACCTTGCAGTAGGTATAAAATGTATTGGTTTGCGAAACACTATGTCGAATTTTAAAATTAAAAAACTCCAGATGAGTAGGGCAGTTGCTCAGAATTCCACACAGTTTGTTCACAGGCTGTCTGCTCCACGGATTCTAGAAAGAGCGTTCCGAATCTGAAAAGTTGCCAAATGAATCGGCACTGTTAGATCAGGTCACGTCCAGGTTGGTGGTAGAGAAGCTTTTTCGAGAAATGTTCTACCTTCTCCTTTGGTTAGCGATATTTCTGGAAGCACATGAAATAAACTACATAAAGTACTGAGTTGAATTTAATGGCGTGTTTACATGATGCCAGTAACTGGCGCCAGTCTCACTGGCATGCTAGTGCTTGACTAGGGTAGCGCAGGTACGTTTACACGTATCCAGTAGCTAACGACAGTCTCACTGTCACGCTAGTTCCTACTTGGTGAAGTCAGTCGTTTGTTAATTGTCATTGTCGGGTTACTTTTGCAAAAATGAAGTTGAAACAAAAGCAGTTGTTGAAAAGTGAATGTGTTAAGAAAATGTGCGATCTACTAAGGGAAAAGCTGATTAATATGTTGGAAGAAGAGGTAGAGAAAAATCGATTGTGGATAAGAAACTGAAACATTGATACATCTATAACAGGAGCCTCGTCTTTGTTGTTGCAACAACTACGAGTAGAGGATCCCACTGATTACAGGTTGGCGTTACGAGTTACGTCAGAAATTTTTTACAACCAATGGCGCAGGGTTAGAGGGGACCTGGACGAGGGCAACTGGCATGCAAAATAGACCAACTTTCTATTCAAGACAGCGCTGGACTGGCGCAAAAAAGTGTTAACATGATGCCACTACCATGCCAGTACTGGCATGCCAGTGAGACTGGCGCCAGTTACTGGCCTCATGTAAACACGCGATATTTATTATGCGCTTCTCCTTTAAAATCACAAAAATGTAAACTAAACTTACATGGTGCTTTGATCGAAAAATATCTGGTCTTACAGCATATAACTGAATACCGAATTGCTGATCAAAGTCGAGTTATTGTTAAAAATAATTTATTTCTAGCTGAAACAAATCCGAGATGAAGTTCTCGCGGACCTCCAACAAGAAAACACTGTTTAGAGAATGTACAAGAAAACGATCACAATGGCGAAAACGAGATTAACTTCGATAAGTAGGTACAAAAACGTCTTAAATATCGGTACGAATAATGCGAAAGCTAAATTGTGCAAAGCACAGGTGAAATTAGGAGGAACTTATCCAATAGGTATACTGAATAAAACTATAAACGAAGATGCGGACCGGTCAAATGAAGATATCATAGACGCCATGGCAAACGGAGATACTTGGGTTTCAGCAATCCAAGCAAGCCAAACAAAGAATTAGGGAGCAGTTTACAAAAACAGTAAGTTTATTATTAAATCTGATTTGAACGCAGGGAACCTGATTCAATTAATTAACATCTACGCTGTACCGGTTCAAATATAGGTACTCTTTTGTAGTCTTGAAATGGCTAAAGACTGAATGGGAATAAATTCAGGAATTCACTCGAACTATGATGACAACCCACAAATGACATCACCCAAAGGAACACTTCTTAGGAACACATTACCGCACAAAGAAGAAGGAACCATCAAACTTGCATGATGTTGTAGTAAAAGAAGATAAAAAATACTCTCCTCTAAACCCCGCGAACACAGGCGTAAATCTGGAAATCGTGGCAGAATGTGATTAGATTCTACAAAAAAATAACAAAAACGAATTTAAATAACCCCACAAAACAGTAAAAATATAATCAATAACAAAGAGTTTAATAGATTAACAGTCATGAATCCTCAACCCACAAACTTTTATTCCCTAATCAAACTACATAAAACAGGTTACCCAATATGTCAGGTAGTTTGATTTATATCAGCAGCATCTTATACATTTTCAAAAAAAAACTTATAGATATCTTTGTTTACCATTTAAACTTCACACCTAACTTCTCAGTTAAAAATTGATATGAGTTAACAAATAGATAAACTAAAAAACGTGACAACTCCAACCAATGCAGTCTTGTTAAATTTTGAATCATCAGGTTAGATGTCACAATAGATCTCACAGAAAAGTTCTAAGAAAGTTAATATTGTTAAAAAACATAAAATAATAGAATCATTAAAAATTTAGATATCCCACAATTATTTTGAATTTAACAAAGACATTTATTTTTGTAAAGATGCAGTCATAATGGGTAACCTTCTTAGTCAACTTTCAGCTGAAATTTTATTGAAAACAATATCAGTCAACACCCCTTGTTCAAACCCTTTCTTTATTAGCTTCGGTATGTTAATGACATTTTGTAGCCCTTAAATTACCCTTAGCTAGCTGTTAGGATCGTGGATTCCTTCTAAATTTCTTATCAATTCCTTCCCAACAATTATTAATGGGCGCCAAGTACAGAAAGACAAATAAAAGGTGTGAAATCAGTTTTAAATTGTTTATTCAATGATAAAAATTCTAATAGGAAGTTAATTAAAAAAATTAAGTAATTAATTATTTTCTTATCTTTGAATTAAGTGAAGTCTTCTGTCGGAGCTTGCGGAAGCAAGTGTACAATCTGTAGAACAAATTTAGAAGACCTCAGGACTGATGTTTTCTATAATAAACGGAGACCACTGGAAAAATTGGTTCGATTGGCAGACACTGATGTTTTCTTATAATAAACGGAGACCACTGGAAAAATTGATTTGAATGACCCTGAACTGGTGTTATAGGTGTTTTCGAAATGAAAGCTATGTCGAGAATCACGTCCTCTCTAGGGCCCTTCTCAAGATGGCGAAAGCCGTAATAAATAAAAAATAGCAATTAAACTCCGACCATTTAATCCTTAATTTCGTACACAATCGCTAAAGGTTTCTCCAAAGTTCGAGAAAAAAGTTAATCACTTATTATGATTATTTATTTTTAATTCAATAAAAAACTGATTCTTGACAAGCGATTTTGAACGAAAATTTAAATGTTAGTAAATTTTAAAATTAAATATCAATTAAAATATTCACCAAATTTTGGATTATTACAAACAAAAATTATAAAATTTAAATTATTAGTCACCAAAAACAAAGGGTGCAGAAAGTTAAGATAAACAACTTAGAATTAACAAATTACCATATGAAATGAAAGAATTTAGCATCGAATCTCACAGAGAAACCAATTTTCTCCTACCCAAATTAGATAAAGTAATCGAGTCGACGCAATAACATTGATATTTTTAAAATTAAATAGTCGAGGAGCTAGGCCCACAACGAACGTTACATAACTGGTTTTGTAAGCACTAAAAGACAACTTAACATATTTCTTAATTTTATTAATAACATCCAGGAAAACATAAAATTCATTATAGAAATAAAAGAATACCAAACAATTTTCAAATCTAATAATAAACCTTTTTTTTCTGGTTTCCATAAGCCAACACAGTCCGATACAGTAATACACACTAATTCTGGTCACCCCATTCAACACATTCACACTGCTTTCCATAGTATAATACATAGATAAAACATTTCCCGTTCAACGTAGAAAATTTTCAAAAAGAACTCAACATAATAACAATTGTTATAATTTTACATTAATAGATCAAATTCTAAAGAAAAAACTATATAAAAATTGTATTAAAATGATTTACGCTACAGGAAAGAAAAATAATAACAAGTATACAAACTATTAACATATCACGGTAATTTTAGTAATAAGGTTGTAAAATTTCTTTAAAAACAAAAAACATTAAAATTGCATATAAAACCAATAAATCAATAGAAAAACATATTAAAAACAACAAAACAAAATAAACGTAATAAATCTGGGGTATACAAATTAACATGTGCAGATTCTCCAATAACATATACACTGAGGTTCAAAAATAACGGATAAATTCATTTTCTCAGTTAATAAGCGTGTAAAGGAAAAATCCTGAAACACATCAATTTTTAAATTTAAAATGACACTCTATGACGCTAAAAAACCCCTTTCCAAGGTGTGACAGCACACTATTTTTTTAAATGGCTTGAGGGGTAATGTGATACCTCATTTAAAAGAGCATTTAATTGCCTATTCAGCAATGTAAAAATTTTTAGATTTCATTTTTTTAATTTCAAGAAAATTTGATTTACAGTTTTGGAATATATTACTTAAAATTTACTTAAAACGTAACAGGATATTAAGTAATTTTCATGGCAGGTATTCAAACTGATAGCCTATTGCAGTATTAAATATTGAATTTTCTTAAAAATAAAAATAAAAAATCTAAAAATTTTTACATTGCTGAATAGGCAATTAAATGCTCTTTTAAAAAATGGGGTGCTGTCACCCCTTGGAAAGGGGTTTGAAGTGGGGGGGTGGTGTTTTAGCGTCATTAAAGTTTCATTTTAAATTTAAAAATTGACATGTTTCAGGATTTTTTCTTTACACGCCTATTAACGGAGAAAATGAATTTATCCGTTATTTTTGGACCTCACAGTATAGGCCAAATAGGAAGGAGTTTTGAAAAACGATTAACTGAACTTTATACCAGTAATATACATAACAAAACGGAATCCAAACACGCTTATCCTTTTTATCTTTTAATAACAGCACAAAGAACTTGCTTTTGGGTAGAAATCCAAGCCTATAAATCCCTACTAATATTATAAATGTGCATGTAAGTTTGTTTGTTACGCTTTCACGCGAAAACTACTCAACCGATCATCATGGAACTTTGCACACATATTTTTGGAGGTATTAGAAGTAACATAGGATACTTTTTATTAACAAAAATTATTTTTTAATTTTTACGAAAAATAAAAAAATTGTTTGTCAAAAAATCTCAAAAAGAAAATGGAAAATACCAAAAAAACAGAAAAAATAAAGCCGAAAAATACCTTTCTAAATTAAATAGTATAACGCCACCGTTATATATTTAAACAAACAATTACTACTAAATCAACTACTATGACGCCTAACTAAAAGAAAATGGAAAAAATAAAAAAAAAAAACAAAAAATACCTGTCTAAATTAAATAATATAACGCCACCGTAAGGTGGCGTAGTTAATATCTCATATATTTAAACGAGCAATTACTACTTAATTAACTACTATGACGCCACATATTTAAACGAGAAATTCTTAGTAAATTAAGTACTATAAAGCCATCGTAAGATGGCGCAGTATATATCTAATATATTTAATCGATAAATTATAAAATACAACGAAAAAATAGTATAAACCTGATAACGAGAAAATGTGATATAATAAAAAAAAATGATTGAAAACAAAAAAAATTAAAAATAAAAAAAGGTCACGACAGTGTTATGCGGTACGAAGTCCACCGGGTCAGCTAGTACTCTTATAAATAGATTAAGACACCATTTGCCGAAAAAAAACGCTGTGGGTTATAGTCGCGTCAACGCCCGCGAAAACCTCGGAATTTTGTGCCACAGGTCGGATCGGGATGCGGTTTTCTGCATTCTCTTCCAAAACGATTATGTAAAAATGTGCCTGAGAAGATTTTCCCCGGAGACCGAAAATTGGCCCGCTGCAGGCCAAAGTGCACGCGAAAAATGCATTATCTGGGAGGCCTTTTGGAAGATTTTCAAATTTGATAAATAAGGGTCAGAACTCGCCCGGATCGGGTACTCGGGGGTTTTCGAGGCCGCTGATCACGAATATAATATTCAAATTGACCTTCGAACACCTGGTGCACCAGAACCTGACCCAAAACGTCATCTCCGGGAGTTTTCCTGACACAATCAAAGAAGGTCAACCAAAAATAATTTCGGGGGGTTTATTGGCCCGCTGAATCCAAATCTGGCATCGGCGAGCACCCCACTGGCACCTGGTGCACAGAAACCCGGGCTAGAACGTCGTCTTCGAGAGTTTTCTTGACAAGACTGCCAAAACCCACCCGAAAATCATAAGAGGGCAGTTCTGTGGGGCGGTGGTCCCGAATTTCACGCCGAAAACAACTCCCGGAACACCTGTGGCACCAGAACCTCACCCTAAACGTCATCTCCGGGACTTTTCCTGACACAATCAAAGAAGGTCAACCAAAAATAATTTCTAGGGGTTTTTTAGCCCGCTGAATCCAAATCTGGCATCGGCGAGCACCTCACTGGCACCTGGTGCACAGAAACCCGGGCTAGAACGTCGTCTTCGAGAGTTTTCTTGACGAGACTGCCAAAACCCACCCGAAAATCATAAGAGGGCAGTTCTGTGGGGCGGTGGTCCCGAATTTCACGCCGAAACAACTCCCGGAACACCTGGTGCACCAGAACCTCACCCTAAACGTCATCTCCGGGAGTTTTCCTGACACAATCAAAGAAGGTCAACCAAAAATAATTTCTAGGGTTTTTTTGGCCCGCTGAATCCAAATCTGGCACCGGCGAGCACCCCATTGGCACCTGGTGCACAGAAACCCGGGCTAGAACGTCATCTCCGAGAGTTGTACAGACACGACCCCAACAAACTCACCAAAAACCGTCTTATAATTTGACACATTTATTAATGTGTAACTCTGGCGTAGGGCCCTCGAAAAAGTTGTTCCAGTGCTGCAGGAACAACGAGAAGAATTCCCCCTCCCCCTCCCCCTAAGATCTCCAAAGCATGCCGAGCGGGCCTTTCACTTTCTAACGAAGCGTAGAGAGAAAGTTTGAGTTGGGTTAAATTTGATCTGAATTGAATAAACAGTTTTTAATCCGAAATTGTATATATATTGACTTCTTTATTTACTTTACATCAATTTCTCTACTCCTCGCATTGTGTAAGTAGAATCAATAATTCCACAAGATGTAAAGATAAAAATCCCAGCGTGGCAGGGGTCGAGAAGGTTGATTTGGACGTGAAATTCGGAACCACCGCCCCACACAACCGCCCTTTCATGATTTTCGGGTGGGTTTTGGCAATCTTGTCAAGAAAATTCTCGAAGACGACGTTCTAGCCCGGGTTTCTGTGCACCAGGTGCCAGTGGGGTGCTCGCCGATGCCAGATTTGGATTCAGCGGGCCAAAAAACCCCTAGAAATTATTTTTGGTTGACCTTCTTTGATTGTGTCAGGAAAACTCCCGGAGATGACGTTTAGGGTGAGGTTCTGGTGCACCAGGTGTTCCGGGAGTTGTTTCGGCGTGAAATTCGGGACCACCGCCCCACAGAACTGCCCTCTTATGATTTTCGGGTGGGTTTTGGCAGTCTTGTCAAGAAAACTCTCAAAGACGACGTCCTAGCCCGGGTTTCTGTGCACCAGGTGCCAGTGAGGTGCTCGCCGATGCCAGATTTGGATTCAGCGGGCCAAAAAACCCCTAGAAATTATTTTTGGTTGACCTTCTTTGATTGTGTCAGGAAAAGTCCCGGAGATGACGTTTAGGGTGAGGTTCTGGTGCACCAGGTGTTCCGGGAGTTGTTTTCGGCGTGAAATTCGGGACCACCGCCCCACAGAACTGCCCTCTTATGATTTTCGGGTGGGTTTTGGCAGTCTTGTCAAGAAAACTCTCGAAGACGACGTTCTAGCCCGGGTTTCTGTGCACCAGGTGCCAGTGGGGTGCTCGCCGATGCCAGATTTGGATTCAGCGGGCCAAAAAACCCCTCGAAATTATTTTTGGTTGACCTTCTTTGATTGTGTCAGGAAAACTCCCGGAGATGACGTTTTGGGTCAGGTTCTGGTGCACCAGGTGTTCGAAGGTCAATTTGAACATTATATTCGTGATCAGCGGCCTCGAAAACCCCCGAGTACCCGATCCGGGCGAGTTCTGACCCTTATTTATCAAATTTGAAAATCTTCCAAAAGGCCTCCCAGATAATGCATTTTTCGCGTGCACTTTGGCCTGCAGCGGGCCAATTTTCGGTCTCCGGGGAAAATCTTCTCAGGCACATTTTTACATAATCGTTTTGGAAGAGAATGCAGAAAACCGCATCCCGATCCGACCTGTGGCACAAAATTCCGAACTTTGTACCCATTTCCGCGAGCGTTGACGCGACTATTAAAACATGTAGCGTTAGTGAAATAAATTAGTATAGATTTTAAGTAATAGTTTCATTTTTATTTATCTTATAAATTACGTGGAATTTACAAATTGAAATAAAAAAAAAGTTTATTCTTATTGATAAGAAGAAATGTTTTAGAAAATCAACAAATAGCTCCTCTGACAACCAAACTAATGAATTACGGACTCTTTTACAACTAAATTGCCAATCGCCGAAATAGCAGAATTTAAATTTTAATGGCCTAGTTTGCATGTAGTTAACTACTTCAATAACTACTTCCAAAACAATATTTAGATCATGGCTTAGAGACTTAGACGCTAAAGCTTTCCGATGAATCATTCAATGTGTCCAAATAATATCTAAGGATTTCCTCTTCGCAAGCGATTGCAAACTGATCTATTTACCATACATGTTTTGGAATTCATTAGCGCAAATTCCAACACAATTTTCTATTCCAAATTCGCCGTAATAATAGCATTATTTGTAATCCTAAATAATTCATTGCCTGTAGTTCTTTCCTCAATAAGTTTGCAAAACACATACTGCGCCGATACTGTTACAGAATATGTCAGTTGCTTCATCAAGTTAAATAACAAATACTTTTCTAGTTAGTTGAGACTCAAGTTGCTCCTGAATGTTAGTAGTTTTATCCGAAAATCTTTGACAGATTGTATCATTTGACAAAGAAATATTGTCAAATTGGTTTGCATAGCTTTCAGCAAACAATATTTCCACAATATCTTTAGTAGCGGGTAGAATAAGTTGCTCTGCTATAGTGTGTGGTCTTTTACATTTTGCTGCTTTCTTAGACACTTTGTATGATGCTTACAAAGATACCGTACAATCCTCGTACAATTCTAGCACTGAGACAACTTAGAAATCTTATTCCTTTAAGGGTGAAATATTTGTTACACTTTTCAAAACATAATGAATAAAACAACATTACATTTTTATCATATTTTATTGCGGGTTAACAAAGACAATTGGATAGGTATAGGTATATCACATCCATGGAAAACATGATCTTTGATTTCAATTGACATACAGTACATTAAGCTCGATAGAATAAAATTTAAAAATAACAATAACCGCAAGCTTTATATTTTTGTGTAGTGTAGAAATTTAGAAAAATTTTCGAAAATAAAATCTACATAGCTACATCTAACGTATAATAGAATTGATTGCCGTAATTGGTTCGTATAGCATATAAAATTAGTTTCAAAAATAATAACGTATACTTGCTTCAAAATTGTTTAGTTTAATATTATATATTAATTTAAAATATACTAGATCTATTTCTTTTAAATGCTTTTAAAGATATAAAATTTAAAGCAAATGTACGTTTTTTAAATATAGCTATAATTCTTAATATTTAATTTATATAAACATAAATGTGCTATAAGCATCTGTAATATAAAGACAATAAACTAGCTTTATCTTAGTTCATGTTGGATTTTTATTTTGGTTTTCTAAAAATCTCGTTACATTCATGCCAAATTATAGTTTATTCTTTTATAGGTAATCTTAAAATAAATGTTTGACAAGATTTCTAAAAACTTTGTATAAATTGTTAGATATATCATATAGAATTTGTATATTTATTACCTATAGGTGTAGACATATAAATTTAATAATATTTTCAAGGATATTTATAATGATATGAGTTGGTAATATTGAATCAGTACGATTGTCTTCAGTGTGACCTGTTTTAGTAGTTATTACTAATCAGCATAGTAAAAAAGTTGTTATTAACTGCTTTTTATAAACCTAATCGAAATGCAGTAAAGTAAAAAGTTTTGGTTGTGTCAAAGCCACTGCTTTGAAACTAAGATTATGGTCATTACCACGTCATTACTATTAGACTTTGAAATTTGGAAATTTTTATATTATAATCACTGCTAAAATATCTTTTAAAAATGTCTTGTCATTTATTAATTGTGTATAGCAAGCAATACTAACTTTTTTACTATTTTGTTGCATCCAAACTAACATTGTTTAATAAATAAAATTAAAATAGTTAGTCAGTAAATGGATCAGACCACAATCAGTTGCGCTTTTAATATCTCCATCTATTTAACTTTCCGCTGTGTTTTGCTTTAGACAAGTAAATTTCTTTCTTTACAAATAAAAAGTTGTATTCACTAACATTTAAAAGTATACGACTCTTCAGCACATTAAAACCTTACAAAGTAGATAATTTTTTTCCGGGCGGAAACTAGTTACTTAGCACCATCTAAATATTCTAAATTATAGGCATTTGATTTTTATATTCTGATAGTTTTAATAATTCTATAAATTTTAATAGATGGCGGTGTAAGTTAATTTATCGGTATAAATAATATACCAGCGTTTTACATCTAGATTACAAACACACCCGTATATATGGCGTTATATTTCGATTTCTAAATAATTTAGTTAAAAATATTATTTGCTCTTGTTTTCACCCAGAATAGAATAATAAGAATTAAAATATGATATATAAACAGCATATCAAGTACACCATTACAGATCGCCAAATGAGAACATTAAAAATATTCAAAGATATGCCACCAGATCTGACTAACTATCTAATTTATTCAAGGCTATGTGTTACAAACAAGTGCAAGAAGTTTAGATACAATTTAGAACTTCCACTGTTTACATTTACTCAGTATTGTCAGTAAATGACATTAAATATTGACCTTACACAGAATTATACCTAATGTAAAATTTCAGATAAGTAAAAGGTGAGCTGCCATTTTGATTCCGCTGTCACTAAATGTTAACAGTCTATCTATGGTCAAACCTAATAGTAAACTTTTGTGAACTTGACACCAAATTTTTGGAACAAAGTTCACTTTCGCACGTTACGAACAGTTACGGCTGACGCTAGGAGCTAGCCCAAAAAAATTCATACCAAAAGTTGTCACGACACTATGCACCGACACAATGCACCGACACACGCATGTTTCTCTCTCTCAAAGACCAAAAAATAAATAACTCTCTCTCCCTCTCTCTCATAGATAGATATATTACAATTAAAAAGACACTATTTTAAATTAAAAGAAAATGTACATTAAAAAGAAAATACTGTAGAAAAAAACATAATTACCTATAATAGTATTATATTTTATTTCATCCTGTTTTTATAAATTAATAAATTCATAAACATTTTAAAAATAGTTCGTACTTGACTACGTCAAATTACCTTAACTGTCAGTCACTGTCAAATATTTTAATTTTAAATTTTTTGTATTGAATTGTTAATTCCTGTTTTAAATTATAAAAAGTAATTTTAAAAAGATGTGTTATTTAAAGCTCTGGTATTGTATAAATGGACACTTTTGTTAACAGAAACGAACTGTTAGGTAAGTAGAGATTTTATACAGACAATAATAAATGCTTATGTATGCTCTGTTATGTTTACAAATTACTAATTCCTTCACTAATTAATCGAAAGGAACTTCGTTCCATCCGGGTGTCCCTTGACACCTCACACTTTTTTTTTTAAAACAATTTCGATTGTCCGTCCATACTGTTCGATATAATTTTTTATTTTTCCGACAATTGTTTATTTAATAAAATAACAAGTTTTTATTCTTAAGTTAGCACTTTTTCAGTTAGGGACCGTGCGCGAAATATAGAGGCAGCACTATTGCCGAAGTAAGCGCTCCCTAGCGTTCTATTACCGAAGATAGTGTGATTAAAACATTTATTTCAAACAACATAAAAAGTAACAAAAAACGGAAAAAATAATAAAATATGGATTTCTACCAGTTGTTGATAACTTTTCCAGAAGGATGAAATTTAAAAATATTCAAAGATTACGTAGCAAATACTGAAAAAATACATTATAAATTGAAAATAATGTATTTGATACTTATATAAAATGTTGAAGTCTTTAGTTTGTTGATTAACCCGTTTCATATTTATCTTTACAAAAGCAATGTTGTATGTATCCTCTACTTCATTTTGGGTGAATTGATTTTTGTGTCCAGAAGAAGGCATGACAAAAATAGCATTTTTATTCTCTAATTTGGTTTTTATCTGTAAGAAACCTGTTTAGGAACTACATCATCGCAGGCTTGCAATTTGCCTACTCGTCCAGTAAAAGACCACTTTCAGGACTTGTTACGTAAACTACTATTATTCGTTTACAAATTTTTGTTTTTCAATCATAATATTATCACATTCAACATTATTCTTTTATTTAAGGTTCTGTAAAATAAAAAATGTGAATATAATAACATTTCAATCTTTACATAATGCATATTTATATAAGCTTAAAACAGAATGTAGAAACTGTTTATTTGTATAATTATATAACAAATCTTTATATGGTAATACTTCAATGGATTTTCAACAGTATCATTGTTTAAGACATATCTCTTATAAGATTAAAAATTGGATATTAAAAATTTACAAAGTTCCTACAGGAATCGAACCTATCTTTTCTTATATACACGAACTTAGTGTTATCCAATTTTGTTCTAAATGTTCTCTAAAAATCTATAACTTGTTTGTACCATTTTTTAAAAATATATAAATGATCTAAACATGGATTTTTTAGATATTTTAAATTGAAGGTAACTTAACAAAATTAATATTGATGTTGATAAATATTGTAGTAATATATAGTTAGAAAAAAAATGTATATTTTGTACAACCGTTTACAGATTTGTTTGGCATAAATCAACTAAAAAATAAGAACATCGAACATTTACAAACATTAATCTAAAGTAAGTTTACAATAAGTTTAAGTGATAGAAAAGTAGGAATTCTATGATAGCTTTTAAGTCAGTATACATTTATTACATTGATAAAACGACTTCTGAAACCAACAGAAGCTATAAAGTTATCATCAGAATAAACCCAAATCGTTTGTTTATTATTTACAGAACTAATTTATAAATTGTGCTATTGTACGAGAGTACATAAATATATGTCAAGAACTATTTAAATTTTAATTTGTCTTATAAAAATAATTTTATACTTTTGATTGTAATGGAAACGGAATAATTTTCAATATTATGAAATAATAAAATATTTTGTGTATTTCTCACGTTATAAATATACAGGATAGCAGATAAACCAGTCCTTACTTTGAAATATGTCAGTCACATACTTATTTAATAAAAGTGTAAACGTAAGTAAATATTTTCATTTTATACGTATTGGTTTTACATCGGCAATTTATTTAACCAAATCATGTAGTTTGGTAGCTTTGCTCTAATTTTTATTTTACATTTTTGTGAAGTAAATTAAATTTCGGATAATCCGTCACAAGGTGTTTTTAATAAATAAACATAGATTAAAAAACTCGGTACCTAACGATTTTCTGACTTATCTTACTCTGTTATACATAAGTAGTCACAGTGCCTAATCATAATGAGGGCTACCGTTTTTTTGCTCACCAGTTGGCGCCACTGGCGTTGTAGGTCCGTTCATAGAAAAAATCTGTAGGTGACACTTACCCGTCCTCACGTTTACAAATAAATATTAATCCATTGATATTTAGAGGAAAATGCTGCAGTGTTGCTCAGTATGTTCTTTTATCCCGCTTAACTTTGCACCTCTTTTTCATAGTTCTACTTTTAAAGCAGTGACATTCATTTACCCGTAACTCGTATTTTCCATAATTAAAACAATGTTTTAAATTAAATATTATTATACCTCCTAATAACTCCAAAGTTAATTAAAAAGGAAAATAGTACTATGCATCCCACCCTTAAACAGTGACGTGGGGACCTCCATCTACACTAGCGCCTCTAGCGTCAAATTCACACGCGGTAGCCCTGATTGGGAAAGTGCCGACAAAACTGAAATCTTTTATGCTCGCGTTTAGATATTAAATATTTATTTGAAAATAATATCCCACCAAAAACATTTTCATGTAAAATGTTGCCAAGACGAGCCCATATGACTCGCACTGTCAAAAAGTTATCAGATCTCATGTAGAGCCAAGCTTCTAACACTACACGCCCTAACTCTACAAGGCCTAACTTCACAAACTCTACACCTTAGTCAAAATATGTGGCTTGGCCATTTCGCTACATTCACATCGGCGTAAGGTGAAAAATCAATTCACTGTTCATTACTTTTGTGTTATACAATAGTTCTTGTAGTAACGAACGGCCAAGCCACATATTTTGACTAAGGTGTAGAGTTTGTGAAGTTAGGCCTTGTAGAGTTAGGGCGTGTAGTGTTAGAAGCTTGGCTCTACATGAGATCTGATAACTTTTTGACAGTGCGAGTCATATGGGCTCGTCTTGGCAACATTTTACATGAAAATGTTTTTGGTGGGATTTCATTTCTTTTTGTAAGTTGTTTGTAACAAAATTTTTTTTTTATTTATGTTTAAGACAATCGACAATCAACAAAACAAGACAATCGACGCGCTCGCTGTCAAGGACAATTTTTTTTTATTTTTAGCTACTGTGTGGACGTAAGAGGCAGGAGACGTTCGCACACTTCTATTCATTCATATTTATATGATCTGATCTGAAGTATATGTCTCTCAATATATGTCGATTAATTTTTTTTTTTTTTAACAAGGACTACCTATACATATATATATATATATATATATATATATATATATATATATATATATATATATATATATATATATATATATATATATATATATAAACAAAGTGCCAAGAAAATGCGTATTAATATAAACAAAACGGGAAAATTATTGGGCATGTACGCAAAAAGGATCAATAAGGCCACGAGTAGGAATGGTAACCGCAGCCGAAAACCCATTGGCACAGCTGGCCGAAAGCACAAAATGGCGATAGGACTCCTGTGTGAGCTTTCGTTGTTTTTGTGTTTTTATGTTTCTTTACACATGTTTCCCCAACATCCTTGCTCCCAAGTACCCAACACTTTTGCTAGCCAAGTGCAATACCCTACTTGGTTATGCCGCACTGATGACGGCTAATGAGCCAGAAACATGCATGTCTGCGGTTACCATTCCTACTCGTGGCCTTATTGATCCTTTTTGCGTACATGCCCAATAATTTTCCCGTTTTGTATATATATATATATATATATATATATATATATATATATATATCTGGGGGCACCAAGTTTTAGATTAGATTATTAGATTAGACCTCTAGCGTCATCAAAATTTAATTTAAAATTACAGGTCTCATACAAACTCCCATCCCCTAGTTTAAGGGGTTGGGGGATGAAAGTTACAAGTTTTATAATTTTTTTGTTGTTTGTGTGCTAATACTAGCTTACATACAAAATTTCAGCTTTCTAGGACATTAGGAAATACCTTAATAATTTTGATGATCATCAGTGAGTCAGTGACGAAATCAGCGTTTTTTAGATATAAATAAAATCTGAAGTATAAAAGCTAATGTAATTAAAACTTAATATGTTCAATAAGTCCGCTATTGACAATATATCCCGAAAATTTTGTTGATCTAGCATAATCCAAACCCAAGTTATGAGGGTTCAAAAAAACGACGAAGCGCTTCGAGAAAAGGTAGGTAGTGCCCGTGCGCTTCGCTTGGCTCGTCTTGGCGGGGGCACTACCGTGCCCCCAGATTTGAATAAATGATATTACAATTTTACAACACTCTATCATTTATCATCTTTAATTTCCAAACATTTAATTATATTAAAATCTTCTTTCTATATTCAACCGTCAGTTCATTAAAAAAATGCGATACACAAACGGCAGACCTTTGATTAACATCGAACAAAATACTCCCTTTGAGGCAATCTCTGTTCCTAATTATAAACTGCTAATGAGAACGTAATTTAAATTTTTATAATTATTTTGATCAGCATATATTTTTTTACTTGAAATTTAAAAGCAATCGGTATAAAACTCACTGAGATTATCGATTATATATATTGTATATTTCACTTGATCGACTACCAATAAATCTAAAATGTTATGGAATACTATACAGTGAGGTCCAAAAGTAACGGATAAATTCATTTTCTTCGTTAAGAAGCGTGTAAAAGAAAAATCCTGAAACACGTCAATTTATAAATTTAAAATGAAACTTTATGGCGCTAAAAAACCAGCCCCCACTTCAAACCCCTTCCCAAGCGGTGAGAGCACCCCATTTTTTTAAATAGCATGAGGGGTCATGTGACACCTCGTCTGAAAGAGCATTTAATTGCCTATTCAGCAATGTAAAAAATTTTAGATTTAATTTTTTATTTTCTAGAAAATTCAATATTTAATACTGTAATAGGTGGTTACAAGTAGGCATGCTTGGTATATCAATACGACACGTTTCAGGTACATTTTAAGTAACACATTCCAAAATTGTAAATCGAATTTTCTTGAAAATAGAAAAATAAAATCCAAAAATTTTTACATTGCTGAATAGGCAATTAAATGCTCTTTAAAACGAGGTATCACATGACCCCTCATGCCATTTAAAAAAATGGGGTGCTCTCACCCCTTGGGAAGGGGTTTGAAGTGGGGGGTGGTTTTTTAGAGCCATAAAGTGTCATTTTAAATTTATAAATTGATGTGTTTTAGGATTTTTCTTTTACACGCTTATTAACGGAGAAAATTAATTTATCCGTTACTTTTGGACCTCACTGTATACCGATTGCTCATGCATTCTCTTTTTTTCTTCACATGTAAATTATGCGTGACGCGAACGCAATAGTTTTGAAGTTATATTTGTGTAAAATTTGTATGGGAATAAATCGGCAAAATCATTACATATGTAAACGCATGAGTAAAAAACAAAGATAATATTGGTCATTACTATAAGTCTTTTAAATACCGTTTAATTATTTAGTACATTGAATAGAGATAGATATATAAAAAACAGTCTGACCTAATGTATTAGTATCAAAGTGACGTATCACATTGTGTTTGGCAGAGTATTTTATTATTCTGTCACGTAAGTATACATATTAAGTTTAGTATTTTATATTAATAATATTAATAATAATATTTAGTCATGAGTATTGTATTGTAGTCAAAACTACTATCACATGGTTCCAGCATAAGTTATATTATATCCTGCACTATGCTTATAAGCTTGTTGACTACATAAACGAAATGTATTTCAGTTAACTTTTTGGGAAATTATATTCTTTCATTATTTTCAAAATATTTTTTCATTCAACACATTATATATGTGTATAGGTTACTTCTTTGGGAATTTTCGAGTTTAACATTTTATGACTTGGTGTGAATACTTGGTGCAAGGGGTCAACAAATACGTTACCTCTTTTTAAAGTGTCGCTATTTAATGATAGTTTTAATATCACTCTCTTTCTTCGAACTTTCTCCATTAAAGAGGCTCCCTCACCTATCCTCTACGCATGTCAAAAGATTTGATACTGCACACGTTGGCAACACTGATTAACCTTATACTTTATACAGTTTTTAGTTGATATTATTACACACGATATATATTTTCGCAATAAATATTTTTAGATTTGATCGATAAGCGATATTTTGTAACATAGGTACTATTGGAAAGATGTAGAGTTTTATTATTCGATATAATTTTTTTGACTGTACATTGCATTTTAAACTATAATATGGACACGGAAGTTCGGATTTATGTTATAGTAGGTCCATTCTTAGGTCTATCCTTCAAGCATATAATGATTTTGCTAAATCATTTCCATACAAATTTCTAAACCCGAGCGCGTGCATAGAAGTAAACTCTCTACCGGCAGTCTCACTGACTGCGACACCCGTTTTTCCAACGCGTGCATACAGGTTTGGATTTAAAAAAAGTAGATATAAATAGAAATATAAAATCAAGTACGTGGATTTATTTTGTAAAGTAAAACATATAGTCAACTAAAAATTCTTAAACAATGAGACATGCATTTGCACCCTAAGCTCAAATCTAAACCAATTTTTTATTTGAACTTGTACGGATATAATTTCTTATGAAGATATAGGTACTTCTAAAGCTATTGAGCGATTATTGAGCGATTTTGTAAAAAACCGTTAATTGTTGTTCTACTTATTATATGCGTTTTGCTTGCAAAGATTTCGAAAATATCAACATCACCTACCTCCCGACAAAAAACTATGAATATGATTTATTTAGTGCGAGTTATCATTTTTTGGTTAATGTTATTATTTAAACGGAAGTTATAAAAATTAATTGTCACACAATTCCAAATAAAGAAAAGCATTTAATAAATTGTAAATATATACAAGATTTCAGTTCACCTTTTTAATATTTCAGAGCAAGGACTAAAAGTTCTACATGTGCAGTTAAAAATACATGTATGTACATAAAATTATCGGCCCATAATAAACCAGTAGAACAACCGTTCTTAATTTATTTTCAAAAGTAAATTATATTCACATAAAATATTATGTACTTGTTAACAATTTCATATAATTTAAAAACATTTCATAAAAACATAAATACAATTTCCATTTATTTTTCTACATAGTAATAACCATCACTACTGGTTTCTTTTAAGGATATCCCAAATATTTTGCAAATAGTCCTTGATGGTTGGTACCGTAAAATGGGGTGAGATTGTTTTGCCGGGGTGACATTGATCATTTGTCATTGTATTACATATATTTAGATAGAACCGGCATCAATGTAAAATAGTTGCTAAATTTGAAGGGAATTAATCTTAAGGCCTGTCTGAGGTTGGTACACGTGGTTGTTAGTTCGCAATCAACTTCAGAAGTTAGATTTGTTCCTTTCAAATTAGCAATAATTATTGGCCTGTTTTCTTAGTTCGAGTACTTTTGATTGTGGAGAAAAAACAGAGGTAAGTGGTTTATTTTTAGTATAGTGGATAGTTTTTGTATGGTCTTGTGATAGTAATTTTAGGATTTTAACAATTCAATTAAGTTCATTTAATAAATATGGCGTAAAATAACTAAATGGGGTGACATTGATCAGGTGATCAATCTAACCCCGTGTTATGTTAGGTTCCAAAAATTAATTTGTAATATTGTTTTACAGTTTTAAGAATATCGGCCAAATGGGAAGAATATACAGAAGAAAATTAGGAAGTAGAACGTATGGCAATTTTTCTGAAAATCAAATTAATCAAGCGTTGCACGATGTATTGGAAAATGGAATATCGCTAAGAAAAGCTGCAAAAAAACACAAATTGGCCTACGGAACATTAAGTAACAAGTACCATGGGGTTAGGGTCAATAAAACAGGTGGACAAACTGTGTTTACATATGAAGAAGAACAAGCCATTATTAACAGTGTTTTAACATGTGCAGACTGGGGTTATCCACTAAGCGCCATGGATTTGAGAATGTTCGTTAAGAGTTTTTTGGACAAAAGTGGCAGAATTGTATCTCGATTTAAGGAGAACATCCCTGGAATTGACTGGGTAAATTCCTTGTTAAAGAGACATCGAGGTATTGCTGGTAAAAGATTAGCAAGTAATATTAAAAAAAGTCGAGCAGAAGTATCTCCTGACCTGATTAAAAATTACTTTGACAATTTAGAAAAAACGTTAGAAAATATTCCCAGCGAAAACATTTTTAATTATGACGAGTCAAATGTGTCAGATGATCCGGGGAAAAAACTATGTATCTATCGAAGAGGTACCAAATACCCAGAAAAAGTATGCAACCATTCTAAGTCTGCTACTTCAATCATGGTTTGTGGGTCTGCTGCAGGTACACTTCTGCCACCTTATGTCATATATAGGTCAGAAAATTTATGGGATACTTGGACAGAAAATGGTCCCAAGGGCAGCCCATGCTGCGACCAGCCTTGTTGCTCAATGGGGTCACGATATAATCGAACGTCACACGGCTGGATTGATATGCCAACCTTCAATGACTGGTTTGTCACTTGTTTCTTACCACATGCTAAACGACTCCAGGGCAAAAAAGTATTAATAGGGGACAACTTGGCATCGCATTTTAATCCTGATGTTTTGAGGCAATGCGAAGAAAGCAATATACTATTTGCATGCTTGCCATGCAACTCTACCAATATTTGCCAGCCCTTAGATGTTGCATTCTTCAGGCCGTTAAAAGAAAGCTGGAGGAAAACTTTAACATCTTGGAAAATGAAAAATCCCAAAGCCTCTGGCATTCCAAAAAATGAATTTCCTATGCTGTTGAAACAAACACTTGAGAACATGGATAAAGTTCCTCCTAAAAAACCAGAGGGAGAAAAAAGTGCTATAAAAAGAAACTTACTTTCTGGTTTCGAAGCATGTGGTATTGTAGCATTCAATCCCAATCGTGTTTTGGAAAAACTACCACGTGATGCTATTAATGAAGACGAGCTAAGGTGCTCGCTCACAGAATTTTTGAAAGAACTGAGGTACAATTCCGGCTCTGTTAAAGCTCGACGTAAAAGAAAACTGTTAGCTGAAGCAGGTAAAAGTGTTTCAGCGCCGAAACCATCTGAGGAATCCAGTGATGGAAATGAAAATCTTGAATTAGATGACAGCGATAGTGATGTCGATATAAACAAACAGGAAGAGGAAATTGAATACTTCTGTCCTACAGTTAAAAACATCACCAAGGGAAAATTCATTCTCGTGAAATTTTTGTCTGGTTCTCGTAAAAAGGTGGAATTTCGCTATGTCTGCAAGGTAAGAGAAGTTTTAGAAGAAGAAGAAATTGAAGTTCAAGGACTGAAATCAACAGATTCAAGGAAAACTTTTAAAATAGTTGAAAACGACATATCCACGGTTTCCTTTAAGGACGTGGTTACTTTACTACCAGATCCATCACTTGAGAAGATTTCTGATAGGATTCAAAAGTATCATTTCTCTGGAGAAATTAATATAAAAGAGTGTTAAAATAAATTCCCTTAATTTTGACTTATTTTGAATTATATTTTGAGTTGTGAAAAATTTGTTTTTTTATACACAAATGATAATATAATAACATGATCAATCTAACCCCGCATGATCAATCTCACCCCTTTCAAAAAATCCGAAAAACTGCTTCACCGAATTAACTGGGGTTCAGATTGATCATTTTCTAGAGAAAGAACTACCGTTTAATGCTATGTAACTGTTGTGATCAATCTCCCCCCATTCACTGTTTAAGTTTGATCACCCATTTTTTCATATAATAGTTGGATTTTCAAAATATTTTTATTAAAACTACTGTTAAAATATTACTGTTTGGACCTTAATATAATAGTAGAATTATTTAAAGATAAAAAAAATTGAACTTTTTTTTAATTATAATAAAATAAAAAATAAAATTGATCAATCTCACCCCACTTCACGGTACCCAAATTAATACATGCCACTTAATACATCTTGATTTTTTGTAAAACTCAATCTAGGGAGGGAGCGAAGTCTTGATTTTAAATATATGGTAAATGAGTCTCATCTCATAAATCTCTGCATGGATTTCAAACAGTTTTTTTTTAATTTATACAAAGAAAATTATTACATAGTATTTAGCAAAAACAAACTGGTTTTAGTGTTATTTTCAAAATTTACCTTTTAAAAAGGGATTACAATCTTCCAAGGCAAATACCTCCAAAATAATAAGGCGATTTTTATAGTAATTTCGGTTCTGTAAAAAGGTTATAAAATTGAGTGGTAAAATAGGGCTTCTTCTGGGTGTTCAATCCTATGTTTTCGTTTTTTTTAGTAATAAAACTATGGTGGTACGTTTAAATTAGAAGAAATTAAAAATCTACATCATCAAATGAAATATGAACAATATGTAGATGAAGAAGGTTTATTTAGGACAGCCAAGTTTTTGTCATTTTCTATAGGTCTCTATAGATCTATCTTTACAATACCAAGTATGATCGGATCCGAATACAGCTTACGTATTTTGTTGTTTGATTTTATTAATCATATGCTATTAACAAATTTATGACTATTTATTTTCCCTTCCCATACTTTTATTATGTTTGCTATGCTTGACTTGGAGTTCATAGGTCTATACAATTATATTGGTCTTATAAATTTTTTATAAATTCTTATCCATGAACCTCTTGATATATTTTGGTTTTTTAGTAATCAATTCAGATAGTGGATAAATTTGTTAATGGCCATAATTCTCTTCTAAATCTCTGCCCTATTTTCAGTTTTTGAGATAATATAATAGTTGGTTGAAAAGTTTCGAAAGCGACACTTATTAACCATTAGAGGAATAAAAAATTATCCGCTATTTTAATATTTTATCTTTCATTTAAAAATACAATATATTCTATTTGGATTTGTCAATTCATTCTTTGTTTACAACCCATTTGAAATTATCTGGTACAAATTGGGGTACTGACGCACATACATTACATACATCCTCTCTTGCTCTGGTTTTTTCTGTTGCAGAATACTGCTGCCCAGTTTGGATGAACAGTGTCCATGTACACAAGATTGACACTCAAATAAATACAACAATGAGAATCATTAGTGGGGCGTTGAAGTCTACTTCAACCCCTTGGTTACCTGTTCTATCAAACATTCCTCCACCAAGTTTACGAAGAAAACTAACTGCGAAAAAATTGTGGCAGAAATATCAACTTAATGAAGACTTCATCATCTAGCAAGACCTCCATAACCAAAATAATAGATTAAAATCAAGAAATCCTTTTTGGCTATTAGTAAATAGTATCGAACATTTCTCAGTAGATGAAGATTGGAAAAGAATTTGGTTAAGTGAGAACGTTTTTAACCGAGATTTAGTAGAAGATCCAACAAAACCACTACCTGGATTCAAACATCCTAGAAATATCTGGTGTAAATTGAACCGTCTACACACTGGTCATGGACGCTGTAATTCCACTCTCTTTAAATGGGGTGTTGTAGAAAGCCCATTATGCGTTTGCAATATAGCCGAAGAAACTATTGAACATTTAGTCAATGAATGTCATCTTACAAGATTTGCTGGCGGTTTTCAAGAATTACATGAATTGACACAAAATGCCATTGAATGGCTCACACAAATCAAGAGTCTTTGAATATACAGCAAGTAGTTCTGATTAAGGTTTTTTTTCTGCGGTTTTTTTCCCTTAATCTCCAACACGAATGTGAGAACTGCGCACACCCTTTAAAAACTTTCCGCAGATACAATATTTAGAAGAGTCAAGTTTATATTATTGTTAATACCTAACATATATTGTACTACTACTATTTTCATACGAATATATATATATTACAATGAAAAATACCTAATATCGTGCTGTGATAAAATTCTTTGTTTTGAAAGGTTTTTTAGCAACAGAAATTTATACAATAGGTGAGACAACCCCAGAAATGATTTAGCAAGTCTATGATATTGTTTCTAAAGATGCAAGTTTAACTAAACCTAAAATTGCGGATGCCATATGTATCTCAGATAAACAAGTACTCCATGTTTTACATGAAGAATTACATATGAAAAAGCTGTTTGGAAAATTAGTTCCGAATTCGTTAACAATTCAACGAAAACTAAATTAAAAACAATCATCCTTGCGCAATTTGGAGCGTTTTAAGCAGAATAAAACCGATTTTGAGCGTCGTTTTATAACTACGAAGGAGATTTGCATCTAACATTATGATCCTAAACTGAAACAAGTACGTTTACAATGGACTGAAGCTGGTTCTTCAGCTCCAAAACAGGTAAAGTCAAAAAAGGTTACGGCATCAGTTTTTTTTTTGATGTTGTAACGTTCGTTTTTGGGCCGAAATCCACCTGACTATATTTGGTATTTATTTTAAATTGTATCGCGTCGCCGTGGAGGGAGAACGGGCGAATTATTTACTTCGTTTAGAATATTAGTTCGATTCGTTCATTTTCACTCTGTTTCTTCTTCAAACCAGAAACAATTTTGAATTCTTCGGCCCTTCGTTAAGTAAGTAATATTTTTGCTTCAGAAATAAATTTTTATTTGTATTAAATTTTCCAAATTGCGGTGAATTTGTTATTTTATAATTTTACTAACACATTAATTTCAAGTAGATTGCTATCGTAAGGTCCGTTTTTTGTGATCATAAAATTTATAAACATGTAAATATAATTAATTTTTTCTCGATAATATGGAGAACCAGATAGCGAATCTTCTTGATTGAAAATTATTAAAGTTTGGAGTTTTGATTATGATTTCATTACTAGGGTAATTCCCAAATCCAGAAGGGCCCTATTAGGCGAAATTTTGATTGTTGAAGTAACGTGACATTTTCCTTTTTCTATTGAATTCCGTTTCGAAGACAAATACCTTATCTTTCCGGAAGGAAGTATTGGAAGATTTATAAAAAGTGTAAGCAGTTCCATCCCGGAATTTTTTTGTTAGAAAGAAATCCTGATTGTAGAATATTCAACGACTCCACCGAAAAAGAATAAATAAGATAAGAGAAATAATTAATTATTTATTTTAAAATTTTCTTAACTTAAATTTTGATAAAATGAAGCCACCTGAAACTGATTTTGCGATTTTATTTGTTTGTCGGGAAGGATTGATAAAGACTCCGAAGGAAGCCACGAACCCAGGAACTAGCCTAGGGTAAATTAGGGTTACAATGCAAAAGAAATTTTGTTGATTGACTATCTTCAAAAAGGTAAAACCATTAACTCTGAATAGTATGGCAACCTTTTGGTGCAGATAGACAAAAAAAAATTTTTTCATCAAGACAATGCACGTGTTTACACAAATTTGTTGACGATGGCTAGATTGGCCGAATTGAAGTAGTAATTGCTTGAATACCTAGCAAATTCATCAGATTTGGATTCTTTTAATTTTTACCTCTTTAGAAACTTGAAACAATTCCTTCGTGAAAAGTATCTTAAATCAATACTACTCTAGTCAACATCTTCAAAAACGTGAAAAATTAAAATAAAGGTCCTAAAAATATGAGCGGTAGCTCATTGGATTCGGAACCACCTGAAGAAAAATGTTTTTGAAGAAAAAGTGTGCAGGCAAAAAATTGCAATTGTTATTAACAAAATAAGATGAAAAAAAACAGATGTTTATGTTTTTGTTAATAACTCGAAAAATATTAATATTTAGGCAATTTTGAAAAAAGCTCGTTAAAGAGGAGGAAATTTCCGAAAAAAAAGTCCGTCCTCCCGGAACTCTATCTCCATTATTTATAATTTTAATTTGACGTTGAAAATGGGGCTTTGAGCGACTTTTACGGCATGCCCGCGCTACCGCTAAACGGTGTTTATCAGATAAAATATTTTTTTTATGACATAAAATGTTATTTTAAAAATTTGAAAAAATTCCAGTATTTTCCTAATACTTGAAAGAATCTAAATCAGTTGGAAAAAACAGTTTACCACTGTTTTTCAAAAAGTTATTCAATTGTTAACTAACAAATTTTTTCCTAATCTCTGTTGACATAAACAATGGGATAAAAGGTATAAATAATTGGCCTAAAAATTTGAAACTTCGTGGAGCCCTTTTCATATGTATACTTTACAAAATCCTGCGATAAATCTTTATAAAAGTTTATTAATTTGTTAATAATACTTTCTAATATCATACGTCACGTTAACTGTAGCGCCAAATAACTTGCCAATTAAAAAAATTATATATCTTTTAAACTATTGGAGATATGATAAAGGATATTCAGGAGTTTTTTATAGATAATAAGTTTCTCTTTTAAATAATTCTAAGAGCAAATTCGTATTTATTGTTTATTAGGTACTACATGCATTTATTTGGAAAAATTCTATATTTTTCTTTACTTTTTCGCAATATTTTGCAATAGTTATGAAAAATCATAATTAACAAATTAATAAACTTTTATAAACATTTATCACAGAATCTTGTAAAGTATACATATGAAAAGGGCTCCACAAAGTTTTAAATTTTTAGGCCAATTATGTATACCTTTTATCCCATTGTTTATGTCAACAGATATTAGGAAAAAATTTGTTAGTTAACAATTTAATAACTTTTTGAAAAACAGTGATAAAATTTTTTTTTCAACTGATTTAGATTCTTTCAAGTGTTAGGAAAATACTGGATTTTTTTCAAATTTTTAAAATAACATTTTATGTAATAAAAAAAATATTTTATCTGATAAACACCGTTTAGCGGTAGCGCGCGTATGCCGTAAAAGCCGCTCAAAGCCCCATTTTCAACGTCAAATTAAAGTTATAAATAATGAAGATAGAGTTCCGGGAAGACGGACTTTTTTTTCGGAAATTTCCTTCTCTTTAACGAGCTTTTTTCAAAATTGCTTAAATATTAATATTTTTCGAGTTATTAACAAAAACATAAACATCTGTTTTTTTTCATCTTATTTTGTTAATAACAATTGCAATTTTTTGCCTGCACACTTTTCCTTCAAAAACATTTTTCTACAGGTGATTCCGAATCCAATGAGCTACCGCTTATATTTTTAGGACCTTTATTTTAATTTTTCACGTTTTTGAAGATGTTGACTAGAGTATACATACAAAGTCGCTTTTTCTGTCTCTATTTCCATTTGTATGCTTAAATCTTTAAAACTACTCAACGGATTTTGATGCGGTTTTTTTAATAGATAGAGTGATTCAAGAGGAAGGTTTATATGTATAATAACATCCATTAAGTAGTGGAGAAATACTGTTATTTTTGAGGTTTCTAATGTGATGTCGTTAATTATCAATTTTTTTCCGCTTACATTGCAAACGCAGGCTGAACCCTACGAGATTTATCAAAATAATGTACTAATTATTTGTACACATTGAAAAGGTTTACAGAAAACACCGCGATGGTATATGTCTATCTCTCATGGATATCCCACAATAACATTTTTTTTTGTCATTTACTTTTTACGACAAATAATGGCTAATTTTCAAAGCGATTTTAACCAATACAGCATTAATCCTTATCCAATTAAATGGCTTAAATACATTGTTGATTTAATATAGATCTATATGGTCCTTTACAGCACAAGATTTAAATGAATATTTTCGAAGATATTGCCGATTTAAAATTGCGGGACGTAACGTTTGCGGTGGTACTGGCCAGCGGGGACGGAGGCCGCGATTTTCCTTATAGCATTTTGAATTTTGCAGCGATCGGACGCGTTTATTACGAAATTAATCATTATAACGCTACCCTAAGGTGGCGCAGTTGAGATGTTATAAATGTACACCTGTAATTCTTACATAATTAAGTACTATGACGCCACCGTAAGGTGGCGCAGTTGATATCTCATATATTTAAAAGAGCAAAACTTACTTACCTAAGAACTATGACGCCACCGTTAGGTGGCGTAGTTAATATATAATATACCTAACCGATAAATTACAAAGTACTATAAATAATAGTAAAAACTGGTAACTAACGAGAAAATATGATAAAAAATACAAAAAATTAATCGTAAAAATAAAAAAAAATTGAAAAAACATTAGTGTTAGGCGATGCGAAGTTCGCCGGGTCCGCTAGTATTAAATAAAAAAACAATTTCATTAAAAAACACACACTCTTTCATTTTTGTTTTCAAAACTTTTCAACCAACCCGTAGTTTCTCAATAATAAAATATATAAAATGCTCTTTCAAATAATTATTGTTTTCCAATTCACATATTTTGTTTGCGATCCGTTGGTATTCAATCCTTTTTATTGTGATTGTTCGTACCTTTAATTTCTCTATACCTTTACTTCCTTCTCGCTTTAAGTAGGAATATAATTAAACAATATTGATGAAAATGTATCTCCTTTTTGTACACCTTTGTTTTTCCTAGTGTTTTTGTTCTGGATGTTTTATTAATTATTTATAACGACATTAACACAATCAAAGTCACATTAGTCAGTCACATTAACTAAAGACTAACTTTGTGGATCTCTTTCATTCTTAATTTCTCGAATGCTTGTTTGAAGTTTATAAACAGGTACCATGGTTGTGATAGTTAAATTCGTAGCCGGTTATATTACCCTTAATATAAAAAAATCCGACCTAGAACCATCCAAAACTTTTTTCAAAAATTTTGAGTATCCTTTAATGTGAAAAACTTAAGAGTCATCCAATTTTAGTCAATCTTGCAACAAGCGGAAAAATTAAATAATATATTTTTTAATAATAAATAATTAATATAATTTTATAAACCAGTTTCCTTTAGACAAATTTATAAACATTAAAAAGTAATGACGTTTCCAATTCTAAATTTGAAAGTAATAGAAATAGTTGTGAAGCTAAATAAAGGAAATGTAAGTAATTTATTATCAAATGAGGAGGAAAACACCAGTCATCTGCGATAACAGTAGGTACTGAAATAATATTGCGTTTTGGAAAATATAGGGAAACAATTTTTAAATGTTTTTTTTTTATTCCCTTCTACCTTATATTTTCAATGATTGCAGGACACATTTCTGTAATTATTTTTAATAATATTATTAAATTTTTCCGCCTACAAAATAACTCTAAAATTGGTTTACACTTATCATTGTTTAATTTTTTTTTCATATACATTTTAATGATATTTACAAATTTTTCTTTTGTGAATACATCTTAATGTTTATATCTATCACATATAAAACATTACACCGTTTGAAGATTTGAAGAGGGATTAGTCTTTATTTGCTGTCAATTCAATTTACTTTACAGCAAATCTTTGTTTTTGTTTTTTCACAAATTCTGTTGCTAGACGATCTCCATTTCTAGATTCTAATATTTGTAAAATTGGATGATCTGTAACAAAAATTATGTTATTTATAAGAAGTTTAAATATATTTAGTATTAGCATTTCCGTAATTTATTGAAATATAAGCAAGTGTAAAATGTTGATTAAAAATCCCTAAAAATAGTCAATTAGATACAGTTCTCATTTACACAATAATATGTTCGACATACTCAAAGAATAGGAATTTTTGTAAGTAGGTAATTTAAATATATTATCAGTCTTCCTGTACCTCATATACTTTTTAGATATAAGCAACTTATTGTAGCGAATTGATTAAAAATACCTCATAAAAACAGTACCTACGTGCTCATTTATATAGCAACATACATACTTTTAAAAAACGCAAAGCTGCGCTATCACGAAAAAATCATCTTAAACTCCAGTAACAAAAATAAAACAGTTTGGAACATTGTAAATTCTGAAATTGGTAGAAATAATAAAGACAATAGGCGTATCACATTAAATATAAATGGGACTCTCGAATCTGATCCTGAAAATATTGCAAATGCTTTTGGTAATTATTTTTCGACCATTACCGAGCTCAGTATAAATTCTTTTTATGGTGGCAATCGATCAAAAAGTTGTACTACATCGAGCAATTCTAATAAGAGTTTTTTCTTTTATCCTGTGGATAAGTATGAAGTTATTGATGTCATAAGAAATCTTAAAAATAATAACAGTGCTGGATCTGATTTTATATCTGCAAAAATTTTAAAAGCTGTAGTAGATAGTGTTGCTGAACACCTAGCATATCTTTTTAATTTGTCTATTTCTTCAGGAAAAATTTCCATCTTCATTGAAATTAGCAACTATTGTTCCCATTTATAAAAAAAAATGAGACAGATAACATAGCTAATTATCGGCCTATTTCTATTTTAAATACTCTGTCTAAAGTTTTTGAAAAAATAGTTTCCTTTAGAATGCTTAATTATTTAAAGTTATTTAATATTATTTCAGAAAGTCAACAGGGCTTTAGAATAGGTCATTCTACACAGACCGCCGCTTGCAAATTCATTGAATTCGTCTTTAAAGGTTTGGACAGTGGTTTGCATATTGCAGGTATTTACTTCGATCTGTCCCGTGCGTTTGATTGCCTTAACTTTAATTTTATTAAATCTAAACTTTATAATGTTGGATTTAGAGAAGTATTTTTAAAATGGCTTTATAGTTTTATTTCCGATAGGTACATGAGGATAAAACTAGAAAATTGTACATCTAATTTACATTCTATTGGCTCTGGAGTACCTCAGGGATCTGTTCTGGGCCCTCTACTATTTATATTGTTCGTTAATGATTTACCTGAATATATTGATTCAAATTTAATAACTTTGTTTGCCGATGACACATCATTAGCAGTACGAGCTCATACTCTTGAAGAACTCACTACTATTTGTGAAGATTTAATGTCACAATTTGTAAACTGGTGTCGTTTAAATGGGCTCTTGGTCAATATTAACAAAACCGAATGTATTTATTTTAGACTACAAAATACTCCTGAACGTAACAGACTGTCTTTAAATCATGAAAATATTACCCTGACCTCCACAAACTGTGTTAAATTCTTAGGATTATATATAGATAATTTCTTGAATTGAAACACTCATATTGATCATGTGGTCAAAAAACTTAATAGTTCTTATTATGCCATAAATAGAATAAAGAAATCCTTACCAATACACTCATTAATTAATGTTTACTATAGTTTGGTGTACAGTCACATTGGTTATAATATAGTGTTATGGGGCTGTGCCTCAAATTGGAAACGTATTTTTATTTCACAGAAAAGGATAATACGTTTGATTTTTAATATCCAACCTCATTACTCCTGTAAACCAGTTTTTTTAAATATAAAATTTTACAAGTTGCTTGCATATACATTTTGGAGTGTTTGTTTTATTTACGACAAAACATTCACCAATTACCTAAAATAGCAGACTACCACAATAATTATAATACACGTCATATGGATTTGTTGGCTATACCTATCCATAAAACGTCCAAATTTAAATGTACGTGAGCATTCAACTCTATAATCATCTTCCTAAATCGTTTAAATGCTTAAACACCACTAGGTTTAGAAAAGAAGTCAAAAAATTTTTGCTTACCAAATGTTATTATACTTAGTGTCAGAGAATATTTGGCAATTTTATTTAAATATGTAAAAGGTTATTTGTAATTTAAATGTTTTTGTTTATTACTGTGTGTACACTTTTTTTTTACTTTTGACTTATCCTATACATTATTTGTAAATGTCGTAAATAAAGGATCAATAAAATTATTATTATTATAATATGTTACATGTACTTGCAAGGTGAAAAAGGAATCCAAATATTTTTTTGGTTTATACGTATTTCAATAAAAGCAAATTAGATAACTAATATAAATTAACTGCAAAAACATACACAGAACTAAATTGTTCATAGAGTTCTTATTTACTAAGCAACATAATTACTTAAAATTATTTACTCTATGTTTATTGAATCGTATTTTTTCAATTCAATACTTCGGGGATATAAAGGTTCCAAGCAATATTCTAAAATTACTGAAGGAAGTTTTGAAGCTTTTTACTACACGTGTTGGTGCTATGCAAATGTATATTCATTTAGGATAAATAAATCTCTGCAGTATCGAGTTATGGGATTTATTAATCCCTGAGGTGTTCTGTGTCTTTCTATACACAGACATTATTCTAGGATAGGATCTAAAAGAAAGTTAATTTAAAAAGAATTAAAAGAAATGATTAGTCACCTAAGTGATAATGAGCTTTTTTAAGACAGTGATCATAGTAGTGATTAAGACAATAAAGATTCTGGTTCCAGTGATTCCATATATGATAATGATGGAACGAACAATTCTGAGTGTGAAAAGATTGCCGGAATGTTCTAAAAGCGAAAGCGATGCAGATGAAACGCAGGTAGACGATAAAAGCCAAATTTAGAATTTATCTGGGACAGAACTATTGATTTTTTTTACCAAAAAGAACGCTGGCAGAGGAAAAAAAGCTAGTCATTCTTGCGAATCTAAATAGAGATTCTACCATTTTTGATTGTTTCAACAAGTTATTTTGAAATAGTCTAATAAATCAAATTAACTACTACACGAACAGTCAGGTTCAAATCCTTCAAAATCAAAAGAAAAAATTTATTGCTAGAACATTACCAAGAGAAATAAAAATTCTTTTGGGTTGTGTAATAATAATGTATAATAGTGTACCAGCCATACATACATAAATACATCAATTTCAGAAGCAACTTCCAAAGATGTTAATATGTTAATAATTTCAAAACCATATTTCAACACCCCTGAGAATCCTGCAGACTCCTAAAAAATTTAATACATGGAAGAAATTCTATCTTGCTCGAAGCACACATTTTTGGGCAAGATTAGACATTTCAGTCAGTCGATGAGGCAATGGCCAAATTCAAGGGAAGATCAGCTCTGAATGAGTAATTTCCCCTAAAACCAATCAAAAAAAGGTAAGATGTGGACAAGATGTGACGATGTTAGTGGGTATGTCTATGACACAAACAGGAAACTGAAGTACAAAAATGTACTTTTGGTTAGAGGTCAGTTTTTAAATTGGCAGAAACTATTAGAGATACAAATTTTGTTCTGATCGATTTGTTACGTCTACAATTCTCTTACATTCTATAAAATTTTCTGTAGTAGGAACGTTCATATCTACTAGATAGATAGATAGATATTCATTGGGTTGGCTGTTAGCCTGTATCTATCTCTGTTACTTTTGCAGATTTATTGTGAACACCCATTACCTCTAGAATAGGATTTGAGCACCACTCATCTCCCAAACCAGATACCGCGTCCTTGCAAGGACTTTACATTAGCATAGGATATGAAATACGGTTTCCTACTCCTCTTGGCAGATGTCTTCATCTTCTAACTTCAGCTGATTCATGTGTTTTCTGAGCCTACAATGTTCTGTTAGGAGACTGACAATCATTCTGACATCGTTTCGACTTTGGCTTGTCGCTTGCCCGGTCTTCTCTAGCCTCCATTTCTCAATGGCTGCCTTTCTAAAAGTGTCAGCAACTCCACCGAATCGTTCTGTGCCAATCATTTGGACCTTAACTCCCGCACGGGCCAATTTCTAAGGCCTCTGATTGCCTCGAAACCCTAAGTATCCTGGTATCCATGCCAGGGTCAGAGAATTCTGGCTTGCGGCATTTGTCAGGGCCCTAACGCAGTCTCACACCAGCTTTGACCTTATTTGTGCCGAGACTATCGCCTTTAGAGCTGCTTGGCTGTCCGAGTACTTATATGTCTACGGTTTTACCCGTTATACCCTGACTTACGATCTCCGTTGCACAGTGTTGTATGGCCATTAATTCAACCTGAAACACTGTGGCAAGCGCACCTATGCACTTTTATCCTGTGTCCTCTACTATATATATCCGATCCTTTACCTTTCTCTAATATAAAAAATACCTCTATATTTCTAGAAAAAGTAGCAAAAAGAGGTCAGTCTTAAATGGCAACACGTGATGCTGGCTTATGGGAATTAGATAGAACGATACCAAAAATTTACTAGTTATGAGTAATTGTCATCCACCTATAGTTAGTACAATAACGCGTAAAACGAAAGATGGAAGCTTAAGCAAAATATAGTGCTCACACGCTATTATTTTTTATAACAAATAGATAACCGGTGTAGACAATACTGACCATATGATTGGATTTAGACCGAAATAGCAAACGGAGAAAAAAAGTATTTTTCGACTACTGACGACTGCAGTTCACAATTCACATGAGGAACTTACTCATAAGAGGGTGCCCTTTATTAAGTTAATTGTTGATTTGGCAAAAAACCTGATAAGCAAAAGGGCAAAAGCTGAATATAAGCGTTCAACAAGGCAGTGAAAAATTTCGAAAAAGCTAAGTTTTCGATAATATTGAAGATCATCTGCCTATAGAGACATGCGAAAAAAATAGGTGTGGTCGTTGCAAATAAAAAAAAACAAAAGAAAAGAACAAAATTTGTTTGTGAAAAATGTTAAATGCATCTTTGCATTCAGTGTTTTACCCCCTACCACATCTAAAATTTATTCCAAAATTAATGCACGGCAATAAGGCACAAGAGTGGTCCCAAGCTCTTTACCATAAAACTGTAAGTTTCAAAATTCTGAAACATCTAATACACTTTTTTTAACTTAAAACGAAGTAATTTTAAATATTTATGTATAACTAACTCTTATTAAAATGGTTAAAGAACTACTATTGTAAAAATAAAACTAAAACTAAAACAATTATAATTTTCGTTTGTGACTTTGTTTTCATCTTTTCGCGATTTTCTTACCATTAAAAAATAATATAAATCTGATAAAGGCACTTGGCACATTAAAAAAATATATCGAAAAATTGTCACAGACCTTTAAAACTTCTAGTAAACGGTTTTTTTACTTACAGTGGCAAGAAAGTACCCAAACAAATGACAGAAAAACATGTTACCCGGAGTTTATAGAGAATATTTTGATTTACTTTTATATATATTTGTTAAAGAGCAAAAATAGTTAAACTAAAATTAAAATAAATAATTGTTTGTTTACTTTAAAAAAATATCTGACGCTATAAATCATTACCAGAACACAAATATTAAAGTATCAAAGTTTAGTTTCAGGTTACTTTTGTATCGTAAACAATTTTTTACTTTCTTGTTCGCCACATGTTGTTTGCTTTAAATTCTCTGGATTCTCAAGCTGGCGTCGAGAAGTAATTGAGAGCGGTGTCGGATACGACGTATAAAAGCTTGAACAAAAAATATAAAATCCATTTGAAGAAACAGAACTCTACGCTTTATCTGATACTAGCTTTATGATTATGTTAGTTTAATGAAGCGCCGGAAAATAAATTAAGTAATTTTAGAATCAGAGATGCGCTACTGGTACCTTTTTCTTCATATAATAATAGAAAGGTAAAATCTAATAACTAGCTAGGTAATTGTACATAAAACTCTAATTGGATTAATAAAATTCATCAACATGGTATGTTTCAGTATTTTTAAAATTAGACTAATCAGTATCTGTCGAAATGCAGATCATAATGGACATTTTCCATATGAAGCTATTTTTTTGTTGGAATCTCTTAAGGGTGTGCCCAACATCGATAATCACGATATGCACCAGTCGCAAACCCTGTGCTAAATTTTTTATTTAACAAAATTTTTGCTCCTATTTTTTGTATCATTCGGAAAACATTGCTCCTCGAGAAAAAATAAGTTAAAAGTTTTATTTTATTTTACACAATATTTCGTTAGTTATAGACTATTTGTAATTAAACTGGTATAATAAAACCGTCACTGTGTCCTTTACTAGTAAAGGTTTATAAACGTACGAATAAAATGTAACTATATTGGAATACTTATAAAAATAATTTACTTGGATTCCAAAGTTCTTAAATATTTAAAATATAGTTCTTAAACGACACCTACCTCTTAGGTAATCAATTACAAAGTTATTTAATATTAAAGAAAAAGGCAGTAAAAAGTTTGGATTTTTTGATCCTGTGTAATAAATATAGCCGGATGTATATAAGTAGATGTTTACTTAACTGTAGTAAATATATATTACCTAACCATAGACTAATTACATAAAATTCTCTGTTGGCTTTTTAACTGAAATATGCAGAAGTATAATAGTTTTAAAGGACTAAAATAGACTAAATAAAAAAAGTATATTTGTTTTAGGACATTTAGGAAGGACCAAAAATAAGCTAGACCAAAGTGTTTTTAACGAGATGATAGAACTTATTCCAGACGGAACAGTTATTGTTTTGGATAACGCAAAGTTATCAATCCCGAAAACTTGAAAAATCTCCGACCGGATTTTGGCGAAAGGAAGACATAAATAACTGGATAAGGCAAAAAAATATACTTCTTCAGGACAACATGGTAAAAAAAAACTGTTAGAAAGTCTTGTAGACGGTAATATTTCAAATATGTCGTGGAAAACATGGCAAAAAGCGAGGAATAACTGTTATCTGATCACCTTATCACTCTGAACTTAATAGAATGATCCTTGTTCTTTTGTAAAAACTTTTATAAATCTACCAAGTTTCTGCTTAGCAACAGTTTTAGCTTTCTTTTCAAATTTAATTTTTCGATGAAAAGTGGCTAAGGGCACTGCAAGAATTTTCTTAGTGTGATTTTGTATAATGAAATAAATTGTGTTTATTTTTCTTCTTTACTTTACCCAAGAAATACTCAACAAATTAACAAAAAAATCATAAATCTTGGGTCAATACGCTAATTGCTTAAATAAGAATATAATCCCTAACATTCATAAAAAAATAATAAAATTTATCAATTGATTTTAATATCTAGGTGAATTTCACGGTGATATATGGACTAAAAACTGTTAAAAGAAAGTGGTCACTAAATACTATTTTAAACACTAAGGATAGATGTCCATACAATTTTACAATAAATGCAATCATTTCTTTTACCTTGTTATATCCCTTTGCCATAAAAATTGATTGTAACAATATATAAATTTCTAACACATTGGATCAACTTTTTTTAATAATTGGTGTCATCGCAATATTCTTTCAAATTTTAAAAATGAAATAAGTTACCGGTTCTTTTCATATTTTTAACATAATCTTTTAGTTGTCAGGATGT